>OY759217.1:52163324-52763324 GCA_963662175.1 Aradus depressus | reverse complement strand
ATTATGTCTTTAAAAATCCCCTCCCCCTTTTCTAAATATTTGTTGAGTGTTAATTTTGTCCTTAATACCTGTTTGAATGCTTTTACTCTCTTTTTAAAATTGTTCTTATAACTTTTATTAGCCTCCTTTCTATTTCCAGTTTGTCTGTAAGTTTTAACTATATTTTCTTTAAAATTAAAATTTGTCTTTTGTTTGTTGTCCTCAGTCTGTTCGTTTGTTTTGTCTAATAACATCCAAATGTTCCTTTCACTCTGTCCATCCACATCAACATTCATCATATTTTCTTGAATTTCACTTAATTCTAATTTTTCTACATTTTGACTCTCTTCCTCCACATCTTTCTCTAAAATTTGGGTCTGTTCCTCCCCACTGTTATTCTCTGTTCCTTCTTCGTGAACTCCCTCTACACGGCTTATTCGTTCAGAAATTACAGCTGTTTGGACGCTATTGTCCTCCCCAACTCTTGACAACTTCGATTCTAAAATTCGAAACCGCTCATCACAGTTTTCTTTTGCAACACTTAGTTTACAGATTATTCCTTCCATCTGAATTTTCACTCCCTCGTCCAAAATGCTTATTTTTTGATTAAATTCCCCCTTTAAACTTTCTGCTACCTGATCAACTTTGTCTTCTAACTCTTGATTTTTTATTTCTAAACTCCCTATTTGATCCTTCAAGCTATCCACCTGCTTATCTAATCTCACCTCTAAATCTTTAATGTCACCCCTTAAGTTTGTCTCTAATTTTCCTAATTTGTCCCCCATTTCCCTTTTTAAATTTGTCTCTAAATTTCCTAATTTATTACTTTGCTCTTCCATTTTTTGATTGATATTTCCAATATCCCCCCTTAATTCTTTTCCCTGTTCTTCTATTTTTTGATTGATATTTCCAATATCCCCCCTTAAATTTCCCATATCCCCCCTTAAATTTCCCATATCCCCAGTTAACTTTGTCAACACAACACGGAGCCATTCCATATCAGGAGCAGCAATGCCCTCTTTTTCTTTATCTTTATTTACCCCCTCCCCTTGCGACTCCTCACCTGTACCCTGCATGGACTCCATTGCGGCTGGAGTCTCCCTTTCTCTATCTTCCGATAACTCCATATCGGATCTTTCCTCCGAACTTGACCCTTCCTCTCTACTTTCCTCCTCTAATCTCGCTTGTCCTCTGGTAATTGGCATTTTCTTACTTTACTAAATATATAATTACTAAACAAAAACAATGTTATATAAAATAATAACCTTCTTTTGAAGTTGGCAAAAAAAAATTATTTCTCAAAATTAAATGTAACCCTTATTTGTCTCTATTCTATCCTTTTCATCTTTTTCAACCTGTTTCCCTACTTTAATTAATATAAAAAAAAATTCTCCCATCAAGGTTTTGCCAAAATATGATGGGGCTTTGTGGCGAAAATCGTCCACACAAGGGATATGCCAAAAATGTGATAAAAACTTGTTTGCTACCACATTTCCTGTAGAAATTTGATCTCTTTTGTTTATTTAAATTTTGATTTCTACAGTAGTTTGCCGAAAATTGCCCTAAAAAAATATTATCAATAATTTAAGACGTGCAATTTTTAAGAAAGTACACGTATACAACGAAAAAAATTCAATTAAACAAACTTTACACTTGGATTCACAAAGAGATACCAATTTTTAAATAATTTTAAATAATATTAATTTCTAATCCAAAGGTTTTTTAAATGATACTACTGGGACAACAGGGAAGATGAATAGGATAGAATTTGAAGAGGACAAATAATTGGGTTATTATCTATATTTACATATTTAAATTTAAAAAAAACTTATTTGAACAAACAAAACAAAAATTTACAATGGCACAAAAACATTAAATTAATACTTAAAAAAACTATTTCTTTTTTTTTTTTATTTGGGCATATTGAAAATAGATATTATTAATTGTACCTTCTCGACGCCTCTACCACAGAAACCAGACCCCGTCAACTCTTCACACTTTAATTCCACCCCAGTCAACTTTCATCTAATTGTTCAATTTCATTTTATTTAAAACATATCAAAACCACATGCACCGTTTTAGAGCTAGCTCACGACTCCATTACATTTTTAACACTATTTCACAGCTGTTTTTTATATGTTTTCTTGTTTTGTTTCTCAAACTCCTTGATATATATCTAATATATATATGATATTAGATTATAATAAAAAAAAATTACCTCTTTTCATTAAAAAAATGTTCCGTAGTGTACATCACATAACATGGTGCGTTGTGTGCGGTGCGGAGAGCAGCATCCATCCCCGGAGTGCCCCAGGAGTCTTAAGGAGCCCCCAACATGCGCGCTCTGTCAAGGCCAGCATCCCGCCAACTATAAGGGGTGCACGGTCTACCGGGACCTCAGAAGTCGGCGGAGCAACCCTGGCAGTCGACGTGCGGCCCCAGTACCAGCACCAGTGACCAATGCGGGGAGCCGGCTGGTCACCGCCCCGCCTCCTCAGGTAAGTGGGTCTGTGGGAGGTCCTCGGGAGGCTGCCCGGCCAGCTACCCGGCCCCATTTCTCCACCAACACCATACAACCCCCACTATCTTATGCACACGTCACCTCCCCACCCCCGCCTCCCCTCAAGAGGGTGCGGATGCAGCAACCCCGGGCTGACCCAGTACAGTCAGGGACCGAGCCAAACTCATTCCAAGGTATCAACGATCTTCTTTCATCCTTCATTTCTCAAATTCAAAACTTGGTCACCCCTCTATTTTCCTTGCTCACTTCGCTTATCCAAAAGTTAACCCTCACACATGTCTAATCCCTTCACAGGCAGGTCCCTGATAGTGCTCCTATGGAATGCTAATGGTCTTGTTAGACATTCAGGTGAACTGACTTACGTACTTCGGGAGAGGCGAATTGATGTCGCTTTAATAACTGAAACTCACTTTACAGATTTGACCCGATTTCACATAGACGGATACACGACTTACCGGACGGACCATCCAGACGGGACAGGCCATGCAGGAACGGCGGTGCTTGTCAGGAGAGGTTTGGTGCATCACTTTCTGCCTTCCTTCTGCGAACCTCACCTTCAATCGACAGCGGTCGAAATCTCATCAGCTTCTCACAATTTCACACTTGCTTCAGTTTACTGTCCTCCACGCCACAACATTACCCCGCAACACTTCACCAACTACTTCGACACTCTGGGTGATGACTTCATGGCCGGTGGAGACTACAATGCTAAGCACCTGGAGTGGGGATGTAGGGTCAACAACCCGCGAGGACAGACACTTAACTACGTATTGACGGACAGACGATACAGAGTCTATTCCCCCCGAGAACCCACATATTGGCCAACTAACAGAAGAAAACTTCCCGATATCCTAGACTTTTTTGTAGCTTCGAAATTCTTCCCCTATACATCATTAGAAATAATTCCCGACTTAACATCAGACCATTCTCCAGTAATTTTTACCCTAGACTCCCAACCTATTCAGAAGACACCCCGACCCTCCCTCACTTCAGGGCTCATTGATTGGGACAGATTCAGAGATATTGTGACAGACAGACTTAATCTGTCAGTCACCCTGAAAGCACCTCATGACCTGGATGATGCAGTGAACTCTTTCACAACAACACTTCAGGAGGCGGCATGGAGCAGTAGCACCTCCGCTCAGCCTGTCCACATACACACACACAACGTACCACAGCACATTAGAAGGCTGCTGGTTGAGAAGCGCAGATGTCGTCGTCAGTGGCAAATACATAGATACCCATCCATCAAAACACGACTCAATAGACTCACACACGAACTCAAAACAGCTATAGCACAATACAAAGCCGAAACGTTTTCACTTTACACTGACACACTAGCCACTGACGATGGATCTCTGTGGAGAGCAACCAGACGTCTACTGAACTTTTCTTCCTCCTCCTTTCCCAGTCAAAACCCGGACGGATCATGGGCTAAATCGGACGAGGAAAAAGCACAATTATTTTCTCAACACTTAACAGACACTTTTACACCCCATGACATTCATCATCCACTTCATAAACACATACACGATTTCCTCAACACACCTCTACAACTGAATTTACCGCCGAAACCCATCACTCCGTCTGAGGTGCAGCAGGCTATCCTTCAGCTTCCCAACAAGAAGAGCCCTGGCTATGATCTCATTACTGCCAGAGTCTTGAAAAATCTTCCGCGCAAAGCTGTCATCTTTCTTACCTACATTTACAATTGCATCCTTCGCCTTTCCTACTTCCCAGTTCTTTGGAAATTTTCTATCATTACTTTAGCTCCGAAACCAGATAAACCTAAACACTTACTCTCTTCATACCGCCCCATAAGTCTTCTTCCCACTTCTTCTAAACTCTTTGAAAAAATTCTTCTTAGCCGCCTATTACCTCTCTTCGAAGAACACGACCTTATTCCGAATCATCAGTTCGGATTCCGACAGAAACACTCAACACTTCAACAATGTCACAGATTAGTTGATGAGATTTCCTCTGCTTTGGAAAGGAAGTGTTATTGCTCCGCAGCATTTTTGGATGTGAGTCAAGCTTTCGACCGTGTCTGGCATGTTGGGCTGCTGTATAAGCTGAAACATGTGATCCCTGACGGTTATTATCGTCTTCTCCGCTCTTACCTGGATGATCGTTTTTTCCAGGTCAGACAGGGCAGTGTCCACTCTGACGTTCAACCCATAAGAGCTGGTGTCCCACAGGGGAGCATTCTGGGTCCACTTCTCTATGTTGCAAGCACATCCAGCATCCCAACATCGCCTGAGACGGTGTTAGCCACCTACGCCGATGACATAGCAATTTTAGCTACTAATAAATCGGCTGGGGACGCATCCAAATCTCTGCAGGAGCACTTACACCTTCTAGAGGGTTGGTTGCGTCTGTGGAAGGTGAAAATAAATGAGATCAAATCCCTTCATGTTACATTCGCCTTGAGGCGCGGTGACTGCCCAACTGTATGGCTGAATAATGTCCCTCTAAAACATGACAAAGACGTACGATACTTAGGACTCTATCTTGACAGACGACTGACATGGAATAAACATGTTACACAGACTCGACAGAAAATGAAACGGCGATTTGGACTACTCAAAAGACTACTAGACAAGCGATCTCAACTTCACCTCAACCACAAACTGGGTGTCTACAAGACCGTTATCAGGCCTATCTGGACGTATGGCGTTCAGCTCTGGGGTTCAGCTAAGCCCTCACACACAAAAAGAATTCAAGTCATTCAAAATAAAATCCTCCGAACAATCACACAATGCCCTTACTACGTATCAAACATAACATTACATCATGACCTGAACATACCATTCTTACACGAAGTTAGACAACAATTATACACAAATTTGCACAACAAGTTCACGTCACATCCGAATACACTGGTGGAAGCCATGTCGGTCCGGTCCTTGCCGGGCGGGCCTCCTCGGCGACTGAATCGTCGTTGGCCGCGTGACCTCCTGCCTGAGGAGGACCCCTGAGGAGGCGGTGGTATTGACCAGCCGTCTCATCAAGAGACTCAAGTGGTATTTCTGTTTTTCTTTGTGATTATATTTCCTTGTTGTGATATATTTCATAGTTGGAAATTATGTAATAAAGGTGAAAAAAAAAAAAAAAAAAAAATTTGTTCGTCATCGTCTGTGGAATGTTATAGGCGTATTAGTACCTCAATATGTGGTCCATCCCAGCATCCACCCACGCAATCTTTGTAACTCAAAAACCACTGCAATGATTAATGAGAAATCTTTTTGAATAGATAAGTTTTATCTACCGGAAGGTTAAGGTCTATTTTTTAATCAACCCCTGGTCCAACCCAGCATCCACTCACGCAATCTTTGTAACTCGAAAACCATTGCAACGATTAATGAGAAATCTTTTTGAATAAATTAGTTTTAGCTCCAAAGCTAGCGTTACTACAGTTGAAGGACTATAAGCCTTATTCCGTATGAATAATTGAAAATTATAACATGATGAATGTACTGTCGAGAAACTGAATAGCCTTATAGGAGATATTGGGAGAAAAGTCAAAGTTCCCCGGGCAACGCCGGGTATTACTGCTAGTATGCAATAATATGCAAAGTATTCTGAAGAAACCTGCTCACGTGCTCGCTGAAGAAAGTTGGACTACATTTGTATAAATCAGGTTGATTCAAGAAAAAATGGCGGAACAGTTGGCAACTTCAGTAATTCCCAGGGATATATCTGTGAGCAGAAAACAAAACTATATAATAATATAATAAAACACAACACGAAACAATAACATAAATTAAAACATAAAACGAACAAAAGAAAGTAAAGTAAAAGGAATAAACTGAATTAAATTGAAATATTTTAAGTAAGGTTATTTTTTCAAGTTTCTAATGAACACATAAAGTTTCAAGTTTCTAATGAACACATAACATAAAATTCAAACAGAAATTAACCACAGTTCTCTTTAAAAAAAAAAAGAATCGAAAATATTTTAAACAATAAGTTTAAATAGCCTTCAAAGAAAACGAATATTGAGGAGCACAAAAACGTGTTGTTCACCATACGGTAGTTGGCCACGTCATCTCACCACAACTTAACTGTCAATCTACTCAGACCGTCGCCATTCAACAACCTGGACTCGTCTCTTCACAACATTAATTAAAACAGCTGATGGGCGTGTTTTGTTTTTGCAAAGTTTGCTTTTTATATAAAAATCAATATAATTAATTTTTTAATGTTTATAATTTAATTATTTTAATGTGTGTATCGGGGGCCATGGTGGCCGTGCGGGCTAGAGCGTAGGGCTTTGGTCGCATGGTCTCACCATGGTTCGTGGGTTCGGATCCCGTCCGGGAGTGAGTTTTATTTCGTAGATAGAACTCCCTCCCGGGGCCATGGATGTCTTAAATAATTATACATAACACATTGACATGGCTAATATGCACCGTTCATAAAGCCAAAAGAAGAAAAAAAAAAAAAAAAAAAAAAAAAAAAAAAAAAAAAAAAAAAAAAAAAAATAGTGTGTATCATTTTTATACATCACAATATATATATTTCAAAACCGACGTGGAGGTAAAAAAAAACTTTGAGCATGCCGTCCTTCGGATAGGATATTGAGCGATGGTGCCGAGCCTCTACGATGTCAGGTACCCACCCTTATCCTAGGTGAATAAAAATTTAGGGTAGGCTAAATTTAGCACTCCCAGAGTAGAGTCGGGTTCATGTCCACCAGAGTGACGAAAGAGCCATCTGGTAGTAGGCGATAGACCTACTAGTTAAAAGACTGGGCATGACTCATAATAACGAACTAACTAAACAAAATTTATTCTGATAGATCTTCCAGTATATCTTTGGAGGAACTGAGAGTCGAACTCAGTTAGGATTCTGTTCCAAAAATTTAATAAGCGACTTAAAACTGTTTTTTTTTTATAACGTTTCGAATTGGAAGCACTGAGAAGGGTCTATAATTTTTGGCAATAGTCACCTTGTTGAGTAGTGGCATGGTTCTGGCGAACTTCACTGAGTTACGGAGGCAGCCTCATTAAAACACACCTTAATAACGTTAAAGAGAAGATTTTCGACTCTATTGTTTGTTAAATAATTATGATGATTTATTTATTATATCGTGGATAGCACTAATAACTTCCCCACTCGTTGCTTGATAGAGAAACATAGGTTTAAAGTTCGATTTACTAATTTTATTAAAAATTAGGATTGATTTAGACGTATCTTTATTCGAATTATTAGGCATTAGTCAATCGTTTAATTGTTAGGCTACTAATTGTTACGAAGTATTTAATTACTTAATGAAATGATTCTTTTTCTATCAGAACGTTTTTACCGACACAGGTTGTCAAATAAAGTATAATAAAATCTGTGAGAGGTCAGACTATATTTTATTTTACAACCTGTGAAATAATCACTTCTCGCTACATCAGCCATCTTCATATTTTTACCGACACTTATTTGCGTTATTTCTGCTTTTCTTCTTTTCTTTTTATTTCCGTATTTACATAATAAACTCCATGCTGTTCTAATTTTATTATCTGTCAGCTTGAGTGTGTTTTTAAAATCCTACTACGAGCGCTTTCCAACTGTTTAGTACCGACAGGTAATTTAGTAATTGAGTAGTAGTAATTTTGATGAAGATTTCAGAGCATGAAGGGATTTAATATTCGTTTTCCAAAGAGATTTTAAACCTTCTGAAAATCCATCCTATTCCGAACTATTCTTTCAAAATTTGAACCCCTTCAAAAACAATAAATAATACGGTTCATTCGATTCGTGGAGCAGCTGGATTTATCCATATGTTTTGAGAAAGCGGAGTCTCTTGAGATTCTAGTTAGTTATGACTCCTGTCCGGGCTTTAACTACAAGGTCATATCGCCTACTACCAGAGCGCTCTTTTGTCACTCTGATGGGCATGAGCCCGACTCTACTGTGGAAGCACTAAATCTTGCCTACCCAGATTTATCCACTTAGAGTAACAAGTACCTGGCTCGGGACCATCGCATAACGTCCCATCCCAAGTACCTGGCTCGGGACCATCGCTTAACGTCCCATCCGAAGGCACGACGTGCTCAATGTGTTTCACCTCCAGGGTAGAAAACCGATGGATTTCGGCTGGGTTTCAAACCCGCGATCTTGATCTCAGTAAACTAGCACTCCACCTCTGAGCAACCGCGTATTTTTTTAAAATTTGCTCAATGAATATCTAAATATTGTATTTTTTTCCTATCTGAACACTTTTTGGAAGATGTATTAGTTTTTGAGTTGCTGAGTACAAGCATTTCTTCCATAAGATACAACACTTACTGAAGAAAAATCTATTATTATTTTTAAAAAACTACTGTAAAATAAAAAATCCTATTTGTTTTCTCCTTTTTGTTGCAATAATTCAAAAACGGTTAGGTCTATCGATTCAAAGTAAATGTTTCTACTATCTCTATAAGATTGCCTTTAAGACAAGGTTGGAGATCCTATCCTTTCTGAACCGAGTTGGATCCGGAGGTGGGTTAATGAAACAACATTGTAAGTCGGATAACTGGCTGCTCTACTGTGACGTGAGTACTCTTCATGAATGAAAACACACCCACGGCTGAGTCGTTGTAAATAGCGTATCGTATTTGTGGCGAAGTGGTGGTGGTGGGGGTGGTCTAGAATGGGAGGAGTGACGTCAGGCGTCAGGAGGGGCGGGCGCCAGCTGGGAGTGCGCCAGAAGGTGTATAGTGACCCTCAGTCGGTCGGCAAGAAGCGGTGAGAGTGGTGCATGGCTGACCAGCAGATGTCTGGTGGACTCGGAGCACTCGTCCGGAGGAAGAAGGAGGCAACGCTGCAAGTGTACCTGACCAACTTGATGGCGGAAGACGATCCGAACGCCAGTTCTGGGATGAGGAGGTTGGCGGAACACAAGATGTCAGGCATGACAAGAAGACTCCGAGCTTTCGTTGGGCAGAAAGAAGAGGGACAGGTTGAAGCGTTCCTGGTCAACTCGATGACAGAGGATGATCCCAACGCCAATTCGAGTGTGAGGCCCGAGGAGGTTGTGTTCCCGAGATGGGGCCCTCAGCACAAGGGAGCCCAGCAACTGGCCAGTCTCTACAGCCGAGGTAAACCAACTTTTCTACTTATCAACAGATATAATAATATTAATATTTATTTCCGTTAAACCATAACATGGTAATAGGATACGTCATGAAATGTATACGTTATTACATATTGGAGTTGGACACATATGACTAGTAATAACAATAACAATAGTAGTAAAATATAAAATAAAACGAATAAATAAATAATACATAAAAATAATAATACAACAGATGCAGTTTTTAATTATTTTTAAGTTTAATAAAGATGCATCCATCAAGAAAAGTAATGGCGATGAGTCGCTTGATGCACATTTTTGAACTTTTCTAACTCCTCCAAAACTATCGATTTTGATTAAATTTAACATGTGTATCCCAAAAATGTTCAAGAGTACATAGATTCATCACGATGAGTTGGTTATTATGACACATGCCCGCGCCTTAACGGACCTACTACTAAAGCGCTCTTTCGTCACTCTGGAGGAATTTAGTCTGTCTCTACTACGTATAGGTGACTTACATAGGTTAGGTTTTATGACTCATGCCCGGGCTTTAACTACGAGGTCATATCGCCTATTACCGGAGCGCTCTTTCGTCACTCTGGTGGACATGAGCCCGACTCTACTGTGGGAGTCCTAAATTTTGCCTACCCTACATTTTTATTAACATAGGGTAGGGGGTCTTTAACGAGTACCTGACATTGTACAGGCTCGGGACCATCGCTTAACGTCCCATCCGAAGGACGGCGTGCTTAAGTTTGTTTTACCTTTTTAGGTAAAATAAACTAAGGGCCTCGGCCGTGTTTCGAACCTGAGATCTTGAGCTCAGTAAGCATGCACAATTACAGAGCGTGTGTGTTAGTAATTTCCGTTGTTTACGTACTTTTCATTGTGAAGATGTGGAGGGGGTCGGCAGTGGGGAACCAGGTATTTGCCCGCCCCCTCTCCCCGTGTGGGGGGCCCCTCAACTTTACCAAACCTATCAAATAACCAGTTACAAAAAACGGTGCGCCCCCTTTTCCTCTCGAACTAGTTTGTACTTAGCTAAGTTTCCGCTCTCCCTTTAATCCCTTATTTCCCTTTGTCTTACTTGGCTGAAATGAGACCAGATATAAAATTTCGTTACGATACATCCATTTGAAGAACACGTCTGCCAGCCTTATGTTTTTTTACCTCCCCAGCTCGAAGATATTTTCATATTTTTCGGCCTCCTGACTTCATAAATGAAAAAAAATAATAAAGAAGACGTTTCCTGTCTGTCTGTGAACACGATAGTTGCCTACAGCCAGTATATATAGACCGGCCTCCTGCCTCTCACGTATTGCTCTGAGATATTCCTTCCTTCTTGGCGTCAGTAGTGCTTTTTTTTTTTAAACATATTTGCTTTTAGTTTATATATTTCTGCTATGTAGACCCCAAATTGGAAACCTAACAATTTAACAGGCAAATAACATTAAAGGGTTTCATAGATTTCATTTTTCTAATATCAATAACCCATAATCATATAACAAGAAAAGTATATCAATATACAAAAAATAAAATTCTAAATCTAGCGACGATTATATTTGGTAGAGCTTATCAAATAGTTTTGAAAACTATCTAACTTATTATATCAAATCGCAGAACTTTCTAAAAGATTAATTTTATAATTTATAAAAATATTTTTAAATAATCTATAATCTGAACGGAATATCGTAACATTCCACTTTCTTCTAATTGCACAAGCAAATAAATAATGGAATATTCAAGCAAAATATTATAGAATTGTCTAATTATTAAACGTTTATTTGTTAATATATCAAAGGAATGTTGACCTACGGAACCCTTCAGTGTGCGATCTGATCGCTCTTCTCTGTAATGGTTTTACTTTCCCAACTATACAACGTATACTGGAAGTTATGTAATCGGTCAGAACTTCGATGCCGAGTTTTGAACGGAATTTCATATTTTCCGACCTTCCAAATATGAAAAAATTAATTCTGTGTGTGTGTGTCTATTAACATAATTGATGACACCTATTTCAGCTAAATCGGGCAAAAGGAAGAGGGGGATTATATTTTATATTGTAAATTAAAAATCCCTTAAACATAGCACCTATTAATTTTCCATGAAATCGGTCGAAGAGAAGGAGGGACCGGAGAAGAGGGCTCGACTCAAATATCCCAATAAATGCTGGTATAATGAATGTATTGACAGAAAATGTAATATTTAAGCCAAATAGGGAGTTTTAGCCTAAAAGATCGATGAACTTTGGAGGGAGAGTGAAAACTTAATTGATTAATTTATGCTGGGGAAGTACATAGCCGGTGATTCAAAATGTTCAATATTTGAAGCTGCTACAATGAGTCATTAGATGGAGTTGTCTAGCGGTATCCCATTAGCTAGCTATACGAGGATGGTAGGTTTTATGCCATTAAGGCTATTAAAGGCTCTTTGATCAATATTGTATATTATCAAAATGAAATTTGTTACAATTTCTGGGTTACTTTGAAAGATAATAATAAATTTAAGAATCTTTATCATCCTCTTTTTTTTTGGTGTATAATTTAAAAAATCGTTTAAGAACTAAGTACTTAGAGAAATAATTAATTCATGGTTGGGGATGGCCATGTCATCTTAATGTCTTCCTCTGTACCTTGGAGTCCCTAATTGCAGTCTGCTGAAGAAATATTACAGTCAATGCTTGCATAGTGTCACCTGTACAGTGCAGCGGAACCGAGGGGCCACTGCATTTTGAGAGCGGTCACTAAATCTCTATTTCAAAAAGAGTCGTGTTTAAATCAAAGGTTTTACTCCCACTCTAATAGGTGACTTACATAGGTTAGGTTTTATGACTCATGCCCGGGCTTTAACTACGAGGTCATATCGCCTACTACCAGAGCGTTCTTTCGTCACTCTGGTGGACATGAGCCCGACTCTACTGTGGGAGTCCTAAATTTTGCCTACCCTAAATTTTTAGTCAAGCACGCATACCACTGAGCTACCGGCGCCCTCCTCAGAAGTCAAGCTCGCATACCACTGAGCTACCGGCGCCCTCCTCAGAAGTCAAGCTCGCATACCACTGAGCTACCGGCGCCCTCCTCAGAAGTCAAGCTCGCATACCACTGAGCTACCGGCGCCCTCCTCAGAAGTCAAGCTCGCATACCACTGAGCTACCGGCGCCCTCCTCAGAAGTCAAGCTCGCATACCACTGAGCTACCGGCGCCCTCCTCAGAAGTCAAGCTCGCATACCACTGAGCTACCGGCGCCCTCCTCAGAAGTCAAGCACGCATACCACTGAGCTACCGGCGCCCTCCTCAGAAGTCAAGCTCGCATACCACTGAGCTACCGGCGCCCTCCTCAGAAGTCAAGCACGCATACCACTGAGCTACCGGCGCCCTCCTCAGAAGTCAAGCTCGCATACCACTGAGCTACCGGCGCCCTCCTCAGAAGTCAAGCTCGCATACCACTGAGCTACCGGCGCCCTCCTCAGAAGTCAAGCACGCATACCACTGAGCTACCGGCGCCCTCCTCAGAAGTCAAGCACGCATACCACTGAGCTACCGGCGCCCTCCTCAGAAGTCAAGCTCGCATACCACTGAGCTACCGGCGCCCTCCTCAGAAGTCAAGCTCGCATACCACTGAGCTACCGGCGCCCTCCTCAGAAGTCAAGCTCGCATACCACTGAGCTACCGGCGCCCTCCTCAGAAGTCAAGCTCGCATACCACTGAGCTACCGGCGCCCTCCTCAGAAGTCAAGCACGCATACCACTGAGCTACCGGCGCCCTCCTCAGAAGTCAAGCTCGCATACCACTGAGCTACCGGCGCCCTCCTCAGAAGTCAAGCTCGCATACCACTGAGCTACCGGCGCCCTCCTCAGAAGTCAAGCTCGCATACCACTGAGCTACCGGCGCCCTCCTCAGAAGTCAAGCTCGCATACCACTGAGCTACCGGCGCCCTCCTCAGAAGTCAAGCTCGCATACCACTGAGCTACCGGCGCCCTCCTCAGAAGTCAAGCTCGCATACCACTGAGCTACCGGCGCCCTCCTCAGAAGTCAAGCTCGCATACCACTGAGCTACCGGCGCCCTCCTCAGAAGTCAAGCTCGCATACCACTGAGCTACCGGCGCCCTCCTCAGAAGTCAAGCACGCATACCACTGAGCTACCGGCGCCCTCCTCAGAAGTCAAGCTCGCATACCACTGAGCTACCGGCGCCCTCCTCAGAAGTCAAGCTCGCATACCACTGAGCTACCGGCGCCCTCCCAGTTGACTTACATAGATACTTCTTTATTATTCGTTGCTAAGATACACAATTTAAACATTACTGAGAAATATTTCTAAGGTAACAGGGAATAAGTTGTTAAGTCGTAAAATGGACAAAATGAGTTAAGTGTACTGTGATCATCTCCCAAGCCATCTGCGCACTGTGAAGAAGTTGGGAGCTCAGGCCTCTAATACTTTCGGAATTACAAAGATGTGGGTTTCTTGATATCTCGTAAAATTGTGTATGTTCTCGGTTAAATCAACTTAATCTACTTCTTTCAGGAATCATTCACGAGATAACTGCATTTAACCATTTATTCAACTATTCCCAGTGAAGAGGGTGTTTTCGGTTAAATCAACTTGCTCAACTTTTGAGAGGCATCATTGAAGAGTATTTCAAAAAGTACGGATAATAATTAGGTAAGTGATGGGGAATGATTAGGTAACTAAGGGAAAATCCAAGTAAGGATTAACAATATTCTTTTTCATTCACTCCTACAGATTTAGAAGGTATAATGTGATTAATAATGATGCAAACATAATTTATTTATTCCAAAAACTGGATTTACACGATTAATGCAAAAGTAAAAACGTGCTGCCCTGAAAAGTTACGAATTTAGATTTAGCAATTTATTCCCTGTGACCACAGATTTATAATCCTTTCTTTGAGGTGCTGCTAGACCTCTCTCAAATCTGCCATTTTGTCAGTTGGAAGTTTAATAAGGAACTTGTCTGGAAAGGACTTATTTTTTCGATAGGACAAACAGTTTTGCTAAATCAAGCAAACATCTAAAAAAAACAGGGTTTCAAAATAACACTTTTACAGCAGTTTTATGTCGAATTCCTGCCGTATCTCGCAAACGGAGTAAACTTAAAAAAATGTAATCTACATATATAAAAAGTGTCTTTTGGTTTTTGCTACAAATTTTATTTTAAAATAATTTTGATTAGTTCATGTGCTTAGACCCCAAGTAAAGTTTTCTAATTTTTTGCCTTATTGTTAGTGATTTTTCGCCAGGTCTAAATATCACACTTCAATTTTGTTCCAGATTTCAATAATATACCTTCAATTAAGTCCCAGGTATCGCAGGTTAGGATAGATTTTCGTAGACTACGAAATGTTTCACTGTAACAAATAGTATATTTTGGTCTGTACTCCTGTAAAAAAAAAAAAAAAGTGTTCTCAATTATAGCTTTTTAGCTATAAAGATCTAGCGATAAGATATGTGCTCTGCAATAACTTCATTCCTTTGAGGGAGAACAGCATTCTGAGCTTCAAAAAATGTATCATTATTACTTCCAAAATATGTATCATTATTATTTCCAATATATGTATCATTATTACTTCCAAAATATGTATCAATATTACTTCCAAAATGTGTATCATTATCACTTCCAAAAATCAATAAATCTCAGAATTTCTTGTTAGCTTTCCCCCCTCTCAACTATTTATTAGTCTTTTTGCATTTTCTTAAAATTTGAAGTCTTAAGAATACTTGAGGTTCAGAAGGTAGTCATTGAGGCGGTATTCATTCATTTATTTGCTTTATTTAATAACTATAAAACTTTTTATTTTTATTTTTCGATTCAACTGTATTATAACACAAACCCTAATTTTCTAGTTATTTTGACTTTTTCGAATAACCAAATCGATACATAAACAAATAACAAACAGTATTGCCAATTTTATTTATCGTACTCAGTATATTCATTTCCATTTTATCTTTCATTACTTCCCCAGTTATGCGAAGTATAGGGGATGTTATGTAATCGGATAGAAATTCGATTTTGAGTTTTCACCGGAATATTATATTTTCCGACCCCCTGAGTCCAAAAATTGTATGTAACTTAAAAACTATCTTGATGTGTATATAATTATGACGTTTCCTATTACCAATGTGATGGATTCATGGTAATAAATATTATTTAAATCTAAAACCCTATAGGGACAACACTTATCAATTTTCAGCCGAATTGGCCAAAGGGAATTAGAGGGGCTCAAAACGATATAAAAGTAATAATAACCCAAAATAAATTTGTATCGACACTAACAACAACAACACACTTTATTTGGACCAGAACATCTTGGTTCTTCACACAAAGTATAAAATGGAAAATATAAAATGAAATTAATTAATAATAATGTCTTGGTATAATCTTGGTTTGAGCCTTCTGTGGAGAGTAGGCTGGCCAAGATTGTAGTGGGCTGCTCCGGAACACAGGCCTAGTCTTCCGTGGTAGTTATCTACTAAGGACCTTAAATAGGCTGCGACCCGAGGAACTCCCAGTTCCTCATGGAGTTGGCTGTTTCGGATAAACCATGGTGCATTCAGAGACAACGAAGAATTTTGTTCTGAAATGTTTGTAGTCGTGTTGTGAGTGAAGGACTGGCGCCATGCCATATTGGACAGGCGTATGTTAACAATGGGAGAAGTAACGCTTTGTACAGGAGCAGTGTGCAAGAGTGTTTGAGGGGTGTGTTGCGGTTAATGAGTGGATAGAGATGTTTTAAACGGGTGTATGCTTGTGTAAGTTTTGTGTTGATGTGAAGTTTCCATGTGAGCCGTGTGTCTAAGAATACACCAAGGTACCGGACAGCCTGATCTTTAGGGTTCCATGGAATGGGAAGTCCGTCAACCCGCAGCCTACTCTGGTCCTCTGTAAAAAATCGGCGAAGGGCAAAAATCTTCGCTTCTGTTTTACTGGCGTTCAACTGAAGCTTCCATCGAGCGAACCAGCTGGAGACGTGGTTGAGAGAAGTTTGTAACATGTCAACTGCTGTCTGGAGGTCTTCATGTTGACACATAAGTAGTGTGTCGTCTGCGTATAGTGCTAGAGTGTTATTACATGGCTCGGGGATGTCGCAGCAGTATAAGAGGGGGGGACTGAGGATAGCTCCCTGTGGCACTACCGCCAGAATACTACGCTTGGAGCTGAGGATGTTGTTGACCCGCACTTGAAACGTCCTGTTCTCCAAAAAGGAATCAACGATCTTTTCCAAGTACTGTGGAGCCCATGTCTTCCTCAGCTTACTCCGGGAGTGCTGGGAACTCCATGTCTCTTCGGCTGGCTCACTAGTCGGGGTGAGTTCGACTGATCTGGGTTACCTGTATTGTTCAGTCGTGCTTTGAGGTTATCCGTGAGTCCATTTTTCGTGTTGACCGGTTTTTCGGTCGAGTTGATGTTGGGCTTCATTCTCACCCGTAACTTGGGTGAAAAAGGTAAATTAATAATAAAAAGGTAAATTTTCTTGAGACAATTTGTTTACGTGTTTAAACAAACAAAAGTTCACAAAAACGTTAAATAAAACATTGAATTAGCAAATTTCCTAGCATCCTTAAACGTTCTGCTCAAACATAGGGTAGTGACATCACCCAACACTACGTGACATCACCCAACACCCTCAAAGACTAATTGTCAGTCCTTTCAAAAGTTCTGTCGTTTATAAAGGAATGTTTATTTTGATTGAAGCGTCTTTGTTATGATTCTAATTCCAATGCGACCTTTGCTAATGTAAACAGCATTGCTTACTATCTGTGAAAACAGTATAATATTTTAATCCAGTCACTGCGACGTCAAACGAATATATTAAAATGGTTTGAATTGAAATTCAAATTCGGTCGATTTTACTTTATCAGCTTAAACTCGGCTTAAAAGCTACTGTGGCCAGGGGCGTAGCCGGGGGGGGGGGGGGGGGGGGGCGCGTGCCCCTCCCCCTTGGCCAGAGCGAAAAACCGAGATAAAAATTATATAAACTAAAAAAATAGTTTTTATTAAAAATGGATTGCTTGCAAGTTACCAATAGGACCTTCAAATATTACATTTATTTAAATATATATGAATTCGATCATTTAATTTCCTCGCTCAAAATCGTCATTTATGTTTCACTTTATACTCTTAAAGCTGATTTTACATGCGCAGTAAAAATGGAAGAGCAGCAGCAACAAATGCACCCTATTGGCTGTGAGTCATTTAATTCTAAAAGCACAGAAACACAGCGTGCATTTGCTGCTGCTGCGCTTTGCATTTTTACTGCTCATGTAAAGTCAACTTAAGTATGAAATAAGCTAACATTAACATTCATAACAACGCTAACCATGGAAACTGCGGGCTGCGCCCCCGGGAGTCTATACCCCCCACCCTCGTTGCCTAACTTTGCCCCCCCCCCCCCCCGCTCAAAATCCTGGCTACGCCCCTGACCGTGGCCGCTCGAAAAATATGCTCCGCGTTTGGTGAGAAGGCTGTTTCTGAGCGTAAAGCTCAATTTTGGTTTTACTGACTGTGCCTAATGTATCGATAGTGGACGATTGTGACATTAAGATGATATCGACAAACCCACAGAAACATGGTCAAACAAAGCATCCTTAAACGTTCTGCTCAAACATAGGGTACGTGACATCACCCAACACTCCTTGTATCGACACTAAAATTTGTATGAAAATCCAAAACCCATAAGGGCTTAGGTATAGTTATTAGGGTTTTTAAGTTGAGCCCCCTCCCCCGTTTTCTTAAGCTTTTTTCAGCGGAACCAGCTTAAGAAAACGGGGGAGGGGGCTCAACTTAAAAACCCTAATAACTATCTAATGAAACAGATCGAATTGCTTCACCTATTACTGATTTTCATCCAAATCTGGGGGGAAGTACATATCCGGTGATTCACCAACGTATTTTCTTTCTTGTATTTACAAAATAGTCTGTGATTGTTTTTGTTGGTTCAAAATCAACATTTTTTTCACTACCTCCTTTCTTAATTATCATAATACCAACAGTTAGTAACTCCACTAACTAACTATGTAATACTAACGAAGACGAAAAAAGATACTAGAACTATCTACTTACCTATGTGTAAGGGGAAGGATGTGAAATAGGGCAGTTGGAGACAAATAGGGCAGTTGGAGACAAATAGAACAGTCGGAGACAAATAGAACAGTGTTGGGGGACAAGTAGATCAATTGGAGACACATAGGGCAGTTGGGGACAAATAGAACAGTGTTGGGGGACAAGTAGATCAAGTGGAGACACATAGGGCAGTTGGGGACAATTAGAACAGTTGTAGACAAATAGAACAGTGTTGGGGGACAAGTAGATCAATTGGAGACACATAGGGCAGTTGGAGACAAATAGAACAGTTGTAGACAAATAGAACAGTGTTGGGGGACAAGTAGATCAATTGGAGACACATAGGGCAGTTGGGGACAAATAGAACAGTCGGAGACCAATAGAACTGTTGGAGACAAATAGAACAATTGGAGACAAATGGAACAGTTGGAGAAATAGAAAATTTGGAGACAAATGAAACAGTTGGAGAAAAATAGAGCAGTTGGAGGCAAATATAATAGTTCGAGACAAATAGAACAGTTGGAGGCAAATAAGGCAGTTGAAGCAAATTGGGTTAGTGGTGGCAAATAGAGCAAAATGAAAACTTTAGTAGTTTTCATTGATTGGACCTCGATTAACATTTATATGGTAACTGTGGTAATTCTAGATCAATATCTGACCGGATCGTACATATGTAGGCAATCACACAGGTTGCTTACTGTGCTCAAGATTGAGGGTTCGAAACCCGTCCTCGGATGTTGTAGAGATCCGGTTTTTCGGATGGGTCTTAAAGCGATGGTCCCGCTGTACGATGCCAGGTAGTCGTTAAAGACCCCTACTCAAGGCAACACTTAGGACTCCCAGAGGCTAAAGTCCACGCTCTGGTAGTGGACGACATGACCTCATAGTTAATGCCAGGAGATGAGTCACAAAAACAAACAAACAAACAGACTGGTTTACCTCGTAGATTTTCTTTTCTTGTTTATCACTGGATCCTCAGAAAGCGACAGAACTGTTATTACGTTCATCGTAATATTTTTTTTTCTATTTCATTAATTGTAAACAAAACTATCAACACTCCAAACTCTTAAAAATAAAAGCGTAGATGTCAAGGAAGTTACCTACTTCTCTACTGGAGAGACGAAAGAAACTAAAGTTTTTGAGACGGATAATAAAAAGAGTGACCAAATCGGCAACGCGCTGTCGCGATTTCAATGACAAACTTTTAAATTTATGAAGCGTGTTAAATCCTTGTTTACACGGGTTGAGTGGCCCTTCAAATCCTTGTTTACACGGGTTGAGTGGCCCTTCAAATCCTTGTTTACACGGGTTGAGTGGCCCTTCAAATCCTTGTGTACACGGGTTGAGTGGCCCTTCAAATCCTTGTTTACACGGGTTGAGTGGCCCTTCAAATCCTTGTTTACACGGGTTGAGTGGCCCTTCAAATCCTTGTTTACACGGGTTGAGTGGCCCTTCAAATCCTTGTTTACACGGGTTGAGTGGCCCTTCAAATCCTTGTTTACACGGGTTGAGTGGCCCTTCAAATCCTTGTTTACACGGGTTGAGTGGCCCTTCAAATCCTTGTTTACACGGGTTGAGTGGCCCTTCAAATCCTTGTTTACACGGGTTGAGTGGCCCTTCAAATCCTTGTTTACACGGGTTGAGTGGCCCTTCAAATCCTTGTTTACACGGGTTGAGTGGCCCTTCAAATCCTTGTGTACACGGGTTGAGTGGCCCTTCAAATCCTTGTTTACACGGGTTGAGTGGCCCTTAAAATCCTTGTTTACACGGGTTGAGTGGCCCTTCAAATCCTTGTTTACACGGGTTGAGTGGCCCTTCAAATCCTTGTTTACACGGGTTGAGTGGCCCTTCAAATCCTTGTTTACACGGGTTGAGTGGCCCTTCAAATCCTTGTTTACACGGGTTGAGTGGCCCTTCAAATCCTTGTTTACACGGGTTGAGTGGCCCTTCAAATCCTTGTTTACACGGGTTGAGTGGCCCTTCAAATCCTTGTTTACACGGGTTGAGAGGCCCTTCAAATGAATCGAACAAGTACTTGGACGCAAAAAACTTGAATCATGTAAACTTTATTCAAGTACCCGAACGAGTAGCTAGGCAAGTCAAGTAATTATACAGAGTTCAACTTACTAGGTTCCCCCACCACGATCCTTTTTCAAACAGGGATAAACAAGCATATTATAACATACTATGTTATAATATGCTTGTTTTGCCCTGTTTGAAAAGGCCCTTGTTATATTATAACAACAAACATATTCCTTTATTAAACATGAAAATTATCATTTTTTAAAGGTTAGGTTAGGTTTTATGACTCATGTCCGGGCTTTAACTACGAGGTCATATCGCCTACTACCAGAGTGCTCTTTCGTCACTCTGGTGGACATGAGCCCGACTCTACTGTGGGAGTCCTAAATTTTGGCTACCCTAAATTTTTATTCATCTAGGGTAGGGGTCTTTAACGAGTACCCGACATTGTACAGGCTCGGGACCATCGCTTAACGTCCCATCCGAAGGACGGCGTGCTTAAGTTTATTTTACCTCCCAGATAAAATAAACTAAGGGCCTCGGTCGGGTTACGAACCCACTTTCTTGAGCTCGGCAGTCAAGCACGCATACCACTGAGCTACCGGCGACCTCATTTTTTAAAGGAAATTATTTTCGTTAATAATAAACCAAAAATGTTTTAGTATTTATATATGTAAATAGTAATTTACAATCTTTCTGCGTGATGACAGAAAAATATTGGAATTTAAAACAAACTGGGATATTTCAAAGGGAGAAATAAACTCAAAGGTTGACGAACCGTCGAGACGAGCGGGATTTTCGGGAGCTCTCGGCTATGATCGGCTCCTCTCGTCTTTCTGATAAGAGACCAGAATTATTGTTTTTTTTTTAAGGTTTAGGTAGTGATATTTTTTTTTTTTTTCTCGCTCATTTGAAGCCCTCTATCATCAGTGATATTATTTCTATTGTTTTTAATATTAATTGGCTATGGATTTATTCAACTATCAATCTTCTCAATTATCGTAGGGCTTGACTTTCTACAACTATGAGGTAAATCTTCATTTATAGTTCGGCATTACATTGAGTACTGGAAGTAATGTGCTAAAATATAATTAAAATAATAATCTATAACTAATCTTTATACAAATTTGCCCAAGGAATACTTGGATTTATTTTAGTGAGGTAGGTACTATAAAATTTCTTATTTGAAACGTTTGTTCATATTTACCTGCATTTGAAATAATTTTTGTTGATAGCTGCATACTACAATTGTCATTAATTGTATCATATTTATCGAAAGTATGTCTATATTGGTACATTATATAAAAACAATGTTATGAAATGACTACAATTAATTTGTATTTAATTGAACTTGTTCAACGCTAATATCATTTAATTTTGTTAGCAGCACATATAATCTTGTTCTAAGAAGTATTTTAAAAATATTATTGTATAATTTGCCATTTTTATTTTATGCTACTCTCAAGGATGTTAATTATTTTATTTTTGTATTATTTTCATGCAAGATTGGTATTTATTGAGCATAGCTCAACTTTAGACGACTCGTGTGTTTCGTTTGTGCCCCTCCTGCATTAAAACTGTTTATCTGATCCTGATCATTTTTGCATATTGATGGATGTCAGTCACGTGAAGGTTGTTAAAAAATAATTTCGAAAATCGGACGTACCACGGAGGAATAATCACCGAAAATATGTTCATCCATAGACTTCAATGCGAAACGTTCAAATTCTTCTCAATCGACAATGGCATGAAGCGCGCGAATGAAATTGAGGTCATAGGTCGAGGTCAAGAGTAAGATTTGTTTAAAAAAATAATATATAATATAATAATAAAAAAATAATCAGAGGAAATAATTATATAAAATGGAAGTAGCATCGAGGAATAATCACTGAGAAAAACAATGAAACTGAGACCATTGTTGGAAGACATTGTTGCGGTGCTGCGCGTGAATTAAAACTTCTCGGCGAAGCCCTTGACAAATTTTTCGGCAGAAAAAATTATTTTGGACCATATTTTTTCGTAAATAAAGTATATTCCTTGACGATAACCACGTTTTGTCGCATGGAGGGAGCTCGCGGCGTAAGCTAAGCGAGTGACCGCTAATGAATTTAAAGTTCAAGGTATAGGCAATTTGAGTCACGGCTCCGCTCAATATTTGCAATTAGCAGAATGCATTGCATACCTAGTTTTATGTATTATACACAATACTGACAGATATACATGTATTCCAGCATTTATTTTCTTTTACTATCTATATAAACAAATACCTAACTGAGCTAGGATCTCTGCGCTAGTAGCTTATAGTTAGCGTGCTTCCCTAGTGAGCTCATGACCGCGGCGTCGAAACCCGGTCGAGGCCCTTGGTTTTTATCTGGGAAGTGAAAAAACCTCGATCTCCGGATGAGACTATACGATGTCAGATGGCTGTTAAAGACCTCTAACCTAGGCGAATAAAAATTTAGGGTAGGCAAACTTCAGGACTCCCAAAGTACAGTCGGGCTTATGTTCACTAGAGTGACGAAAGAGGGCTCTGGTAGTAGGCGATATGACCTCGTATTGAAAGTCCGGGCATGTGTCACAATAACGAACTAACAATGGTCTGTCACTTAGTAAAGTGCTGCAATGTTCCAAAGATTTGTTTACTGTCTTTATTTCAGGTGGTCAGCTGTTACAGACGACAGCCCCAACATGATCTACTCCTAGTTTATATGTCAGTCGAGAGCTCATAGATTTAGTAGATTCCTGTCACTCGGGGTATATCCGTTATGTTCCCCATCTTTTTAATATAATTTAAACTATTTGTGGCCCAGTTAAGCAGCTGGAATGTATCCAGAGCAGTCATAATATTTAGTATTTCGATAATTTCGTGTCATTATTATTTTTTTTTTTTAGATTTCAACATATTCAGTTTTTTTTTTTGTATTTTGAAAATTGACAGTTTCAAGTGCATTGCCGCACAGTCCCTCCCTATGACCTAATGAGTCCTTGGTTAGCATTCAGCGTGTTAGAAGGGCCGAGAGCTGCCGAACGGTTCGTCTAAGGCGGTGTTCCGAAGTGAGAGAGACGTCTGGGAAGCCTGATTTGGAGTTTCTCCAAGTACTGCTGTCAGTCGAAATAGAACCTTAGGGCAAGTTCCTATATTCACCACAATCAGTCAATACCACTTTACATCGGGGCCTAACTACATTCTACCTAACTCCAATTACATTATTGATTTAATCAAAATTATCTTGAAATAAAAGTTTATGCACGTATAATGAATACATTTTTTCGAAGGTCGGTTTGCGCGATAAATGCCGAAAACCGTCATAAAATGACTAGTTTTTTATTTGTTCGATGTTCGCCCCCTCATTGTGAAAACATCCAACTGTAACCTTAAGTAGTTCGTTATTGGGACTCATGCGCGGGCTTTAACATCGAGGTCATATCGCCTACTACCAGACAGCTCTTTTGTCACTCTGGTGGACATGAAGCTAACTCTACTTTGGGAGTCCTAAATTCTGCCTACCCTAAATTTTTATTCACCTAGGATAGGGGTCTTTAACGAGCACCTGATATCGTACAGGCTCGGGACCATCGCTTAACGTCCCATCCAAATGACGGTGTGCTTGAGTTTATTTTACCTTCCATATAAAATAAACTAAGGTCCTCGGTCTGGTTTCGAACCCACGATCTTGAGTTTAGATGGCAAGCATGCATACCATTGAGCTACCGGCGCCCTCCCTATATATAATATATATTCTGTGAAATAGACAATATTTTAAAAACAACAACATAGGGTTTCTTTATTTTTTATTGTTACAAGATCTCTGCAGAAAATGTTAGTTATCATTAACTGCTTGGTTTCAGTTGCTTGAGTGGCCACTTTCTCATTGTGTTGCAGGTAAGCGAACTCAGGAGTGTCTCAGTCTAGCCATCGCTCTTGCACTCATCTTTGCCAACCTCTTCTACTTCCTCGTCTACACCAGATTTGAGAACATCTCCACCTTCCTGATTGCTGCCTTCGCTGGTATTGTCAGTGCAGACTTCACTTCTGGCCTCATCCACTGGGCTGCAGATACCTGGGGCTCTGTCGATTTACCCCTCATTGGAAAGGTAAAACTATCTAACTGTACTTGTGTTCATATTGCTATTTTTTTAAGGCATTCCTTATGCTGAAAACCAAAAACGGAACCCTTGTAAGGGAGCTGTTAGTCTGGCTGTCCATCTCTATAGAGATCAAGCCAGAGTATTCCTCTACCTCTTCTGTACTTGTATTCCGAATATGGAAACTCCATAATGAAAATTATCAAATATATATATTAATATTTTCTAATTTCAGTGAAATCAGACCAATAGGGATTCAAGGAATGTTTTGGATTTTAGTAATCCTATCCCTATATATACTGGCAAGAGTCAGTCAGATAGCATCAGTGTGTTAGTGTACATTGACCAATTAGTAAGTTGAGTTGGTTATTGTGACTCATGGCCTGGCTTTAACTACGAGGTCATATCGCCTACTACCAGTCCGACTCTACTGTAAATTTTGCCTATCCAGGTTTCTTCACCTAGGTACTCAGGTTTTTTTACCTTCCAGATATAAAACCTGAGGCGCTCGGCCGGGTTAAGATGTTAAAAGTAGCTTCCAGTTTATTTCATCCATTTTTCTAGCATTTGGTTGTGACTTACGCTTTTTAAAATGTAAGTAACGTTGATTATTTTGGACTAAGATGATTTTAATTAGTTATAAATATAAACATATAGGTATATATATATAAGATAAAGATAAATAAAGACAATTGTGTGTTTCCTTCTCTGTGATCTAAAAAATTTACACACATTAAGATTATGAATATATTATAAAATCAATTATTATTATTTGTATAAAAAACAGCTGTTAGGAGTGAAGTAACTTAATTAGTGAATAAATATACAAAGATAGACTAGTCGCATTTTGGTTTAAAACGAAATGTGAACAACCAATGAATGAAGAACAAATGACGACGATCAGCTGTTTTAAATAGAAACAATCAAAGGAGAGATGTGGAAGTGGACAGTCTAGAGAGAGAAGTGCTTTTAGGGTTAAGGTGTAGTGAACCAGTCTGAGTGAGAGAAGATGTAGAGATGTAGGTGTGAAAATAACAGTGAAGTAGATGCGGAAAGGTACTTTTTATTTATTTATACATATATGCCCAATAAGATTGAATTAAAGATTGGTCACAAATGCAGAAAAAATACTGATATAGTTGTAGGTAATTAGTTCGTAAAATTTCTTTTTGTAAATAATTTGATTTTTTTAAATTTCTTATCTTAGTTATTCAATTCATTATGTAGATTAAGAAAAAATAAACCCAATATTTGTTTTCTAACTCTATGCTATTCGTTTTCCGTGTGAACCCAGTAGGATTATTTATATCTTTGGATTGAATTGAACATTTTTGCAAATTTAGAAAAACAAGATGGCTTCTCTTTAGTATTTTTAGAAGAAATCTAATTGAAATAATTATTAATTGAAATTTTTTAAAATATATGCACTTTCTTCAAAATTGCACGTCCTGAACATTCGATATTTTTTTAGGGCCCTTTTTGGAAACTACTATAGAAATAAAAATTGAGTAGAAGACCAGATATAATTTCTACAGGAAATGTGGTAATTTTATTATTTGTTTATTTATTATTAATTTTATTTATTTATTTTATTTTACATATTTTTTTTTTATGACACCTCACATTTTGAGTTATTAGTATTTTTATGCTTAGCCCCCCCCCCCCCCCCCCCCCCCCCTCACACACAACCTCCCCTCCCCTTTATGAATTTTGAGACCTCACATACCCTATTTTTCAATTGACTTTTAAGAATACTACAAGTGATATTTCATGACAATCCGACCATTCGTTAATGATAAATCTTTTTCAAGAATACATAAAATTCACTTTTTTAGCAGTCTTTTTGATCAAACAAAAAAAAAAGAATGGACGGAATTTGAAAAAAAAATTCTTTCAGATCATATTTAGGTAGGGTAGTTCTCCCGAATGTTTTGGGTCTAATGAGAGAGAGACAAAGAGGAAGGCCCCGTTCCGTGTTCTCTCATCCTTCCTTAGGACTATTGGCAACGCAAAGAGAAGCCTAATTGATGGCTAGATATGTGGAATAATTCACATGCTCCTCTTGAAAGCAACTTCTTCTCCGTACTCATGCACACCTCAACTTCTTAAGTTAAATAAATTATGAAAAAAATCGATAACGTTTAGAGTGACCATGACCAGAAAGCAATTAGCAGGGACCGCCCGGAAAAAAATATATGTAAATGTGTATTAAACAAAAGTCAAACAAGAAAAAAGAAAAAAAAATCGAACAATATATAAATGTTGCATATATCGATTTCATCGAGTAGAGTGACACAAAGTAGTGTGGTTGTTTTAATCGATCATTTCGTCAGACTCCTCTTTTTGAATCTGCTTCTACATATTTGTCTAATACCATGCAGTTTTGTTTTGGTGCCCCCTCTCCTACATCCGTTTTTGGCCCTTTTATTCTTGTGCGGTCATCTCTATAATTTTTGGGCGCCCTATTCAAAGACCGGCCTTGATCGATCACCACTTAATGTCACTGGTTCATGTCTCATGCCCGGGCTTTAACTACGAGGTCATATCGCCTACTACCAGAGCGCTCTTTCGTCACTCTGGTGGACATGAAGCTAACTCTACTTTGGGAGTCCTAAATTTTGCCTACCCTAAATTTTTATTCACCTAGGGTAGGGGTCTTTACGAGTACCTGACATCGTACAGGCTCGGGACCATCGCTTAACGTCCCAACCGAAGGACGGCGTGCTTAAGTTTATTTTACCTTCCAGATAAAATAAACTAAGGGCCTCGGACGTGTTTCGAATCCACGACCTTGAGCTCAGAAGGCAAGCACGCATACCACTGAGCTACCGGCGCCCTCTTGACCTTTTTATATTTATAATCATAAAATTAATTAGTAAAACCTTTAAAAGCTTCTTCATAAAGAAATCAACATTTTGGCGCTTCTCTTCTTTAGAAAAAATAATTAATTTTACAGTATTTTAATATTTATAATGTTTGTACATTTTGTACTTACATCACAATGTATATTTTTTGTGAAATTAGACAAAACAGTTTTAAAAAAAGTTTCGGGCTTATTGGAATGGGTGTCTGAAAGAAGGGCCTGTGTCAGGTTTTTCAAATTTTACAAGAGCGCAATTTTGAACTGAAACAATTGCAATGTAATAAAAACCAGCTGAAAATGACATAGGCCCTTTTTCCATTGGAAAAAGACTGAAAACAGAAATATTTTTTTTACGATTTTGTTATTTCATTATTAAGGTTGGTACATAAAAAAGCATTGGGACACTAAATGTTTTTGTTTGACATCCGCGATTCTTCTACTATTGGAACAGTCTCTTTCCGCGCCGCCTTTTTAAAAAATCACTGATCCATGAGTATTTTGGTCGACATTCAAGTGTACTCGGATGACGTTGTTCACAAGTGCACTCGGATTGACTGTTGACACAATACGAGTAGTGTTCATGGATGCGAGCTCATCTACCCAGATCGTGTTTACTTAGCCTAAATCAACAACTTCTGTTACCTGACAGTTACTATTTAGTTCTGTATGTCTTCATGTGAAAGTACCGCGTCTCTTCAGACGTCTTTTTTTTTATATGTACTTGGATTGTGTTTTCTTGTTTTGATATCATTTTTTGAATTATTTTTGCTAAATACAGAGAAAAAGAATATAGATAAGTAATACGTGAGGCTCTGATATAATTTTTTTATTTATTTATTAGGCATAGTTACAATCGGTAAAAAGCACAAGTGAATTTGAAGTAGAATAAAATAAAACAATAAATGCGATATGTACAATGACAAATAAATAGGTACAAGAAAAAAAATAAATAAATAAAAATAAAAATGTCTCTATAAAACTTTGAAAAATACATACAAAAAAATAGGTACAGAAGGAGTAAAATATATACAATGGTAATATGACACACTGAGGGGCAGTCCCTAAATAATAGCTATCTTAATGAAACAGGTCTCTCGGCCAGCCCCACCTCAATCTACCGGGAGGATTGTCAGAATGGGTATGTGGTCATATAGATTACGCAAAAGAATTTTAATGTAAGGAACATTATATCTAATCCAGGTTTTTTTTTCTTGGTGGTGGACAGAACTACCTGCGTCCCTTCCGTGAGCACCACATAGATCCTACGTCGATCACAAGGCATGACTTCATTGAGACGAACGGAGACAACTTTATGATGACGATCCCCGTCCTCGCCTCTCTACTCTACAGCTTCGCCACCCAGTCTCCGGACAGCATCAAACAGACCTTTCCTGTCAAGGTCTATGCATTCCTCTTCTCTATGTTCATCGCCATGACCAACCAGGTCTGTATTCTGTGTTAAGTAGATGTTGAGAGCTCTTCCTATCTTCCACCGACACTAACCATCTCCTCTACCTTGCCCTGCCATGCCACCCGCCAACCTAGATCTGTGTCCTTGTCATTTATTTGTTAGTTGGGTAGGTTCAAAATAAGTGATACACATTGCAGTTATGTATCAAACATAATTATTAATATTAATTGTCACATAGCAAAGAACCTATGTAATAACAAGGGAGGATAGATTTTTATGTAATAAAAAACTAAAACATATACTAATTTATGAACAAATATGTAACAAAACGTTTAAAATATTAAATATTTATGGATAAAACATAGAATCGAAGAGATGAAGTGAAAAATGCAACAACTACGAGGTCGTATCTCCATATTGAGCTCAGAAATTGAACTGATGATGTGTAACACTTCTATACAATTTGAAAGGGATTTGTGGTCAAGCAAAAAAAAATTGCACCCATAATAAAACTTAATATACACTCCACTTCGGATTAGCAGGGACAGTGATGGGGTGGGTTCAACGGATAAAGCAAGATCAGGGTTATCCCTAAGGCTAAAGTATAAAGTAAACATGGATGTTTTTCTTTGGAAATGTAGATAATGAGGTTGAATTATCACTTTAAACTTAACTAGACTTTTTTTGAGGAGGGCTTTCTTTATTTGCTTATTGATTTTAAAAATTCTTATCGCCACAAAAATAACCTGTTTGAGCCACAACACGCCCCAAATGATCGGGAGTGGAGTGTATGTAGATAATTGATGTCTTAAGTACTACTAAGCATAACAGAAGTTTTGTTACTTAGGCAGCACGGTGGCGCTAGGGGCTAAAGCGTAGGCTCTATCACATGGTCTTACATTGGTTGCGGTTTTCAATCCTTCCGAGTTTTATTTCATAGATATAACTCCCACCCGGGGCCATGGATGTTGTGTAAATGGCCATATAACACCGTTATAAAGGCGTGGCTAATGTGCATCGTAGGCTAAATTGTAAAAAAAATATGTAAGTTTGTTACTTAAAGCCGCCAAAAATCTCATAATACATACATTTTTATATCATTTTAATCATAAACTGAATAATGTCTCGTTTCTCGAAAATAGCTGAAAAGTGTGCTCGGGTCCCGGGGATTCAGAATTTCAGGTTAGCTCTCCTTTTTGGATAGTCGGGTAATGAATAAACTGAAGCCTCTGTTGACAGATCCACAAGTGGTCACACACCTACTTCCGACTGCCATGGTGGGTGGCCTGGCTCCAGACGATCCATCTAATCCTGCCTCGGACCCATCATCGGCTGCACCATGTCTCCCCTCATGAGAGCTACTACTGTATCACAACAGGCTGGCTCAACTACCCCCTGGAGGCGCTCCGCTTCTGGCCGAGGCTGGAGTCTGTGGTGAGTGCACTGACAGGGGCTCGACCGAGGCAGGACGACATGGCTTGGGCTCAGCGTCGCTGCTAACCCTTCTCTCCAGGTAACAGTTATTATAGCTTACGTGTGTCTGACAGAGGGGACACTCCTCCATGCCTCCAAGTCTCTCGGCGGAGTGTGTCTGACAGAGGGGACACTCCTCCAAGTCTCTCGCCGGAGTGTGTCTGACAGAGGGGACACTCCTCCATGTCTCCAAGTCTCTCGCCGGAGTGTGTCTGACAGAGGGGACACTCCTCCATGTCTCCAAGTCTCTCGCCGGAGTGTGTCTGACAGAGGGGACACTCCTCCATGTCTCCAAGTCTCTCGCCGGAGTGTGTCTGACAGAGGGGACACTCCTCCATGTCTCCAAGTCTCTCGCCGGAGTGTGTCTGACAGAGGGGACACTCCTCCATGTCTCCAAGTCTCTCGCCGGAGTGTGTTTGACCTCTATTACTTTCCCATCCTTTAGTAACTGTTGCTCTTTTCTTTTATCTTTTAAAAAACTAAACTCACTAGAGATTTTTTTTATGTTTCATATTGCTTTCAATAAACAATCTTTTATTAACACGTTTATCGTCAGGGTTGGCTTGAGAACTTCCCTCTGGCGCCAATGCGGTCCCTGGTACCATCTCTGTCAGTTCTCTAAAACCTTCCCTCTTCGCCATGGCACCGTTATGCTCCTCCTCTTGGATCTCCCTCTTCCCTTCGGTCGATTTCGCTGAAAATTAACAAGTGCCGTCCTTAATGGGTTCTGAACCCTTATGTAATATTTCGTGTGATTTCGATATGTTTATTCTATCGGCAGTTATCCTCTTCACAAAAACACACATAGACAGGCAGGCTTTTTTTTTTGTTTTAATTTTGTAATTAAGGGATCGAAATACTTGAAATTCTGATGAAAACAGCGTCAATTTCTGTTTGATTAAATAACTTTCCCTAAATTTCTTATTGATGGGGGGAAAAAAATCCTGTCCGCGAACAAGTTAATTTTCGGTAGAATGAATGTATGTAATTCCAAAACCATATTAGGACGACACCCATCAATTTTCAGCTGAATCGGTCAAAGGGAAGGGGAATGGCGGTTCAACACAAAAACGCTAATAACTCAGGCAATATTGTATGACGATCCAGAAGTACCTCAGTAAGACACCTATTGACTGGAGAGCGGAAACATACTTGATTAATTCGCGCTGGGGAAGTGTATTGATGGTGATTCACGAAGACTTTTTGGTGACTTCATCCTAAAGATGTTCTGAAGTTTGATTGTATTATTACTTTCTGTCTTATTTGTATTGGCTATAGTAGGAGATTGTTTGAGGCAGATAATGGGTAGGCGAGGTTTACTGGAAGGTGCGGCCCACTTAGATCATCCTGCCTGTATATCTCTGATATACCCCCACCTCCAAGTATCCAACCTCAACGTTGGAATTCCAACCTCAATTTTCCATATCCGGATAAAAGAGATTTAATATTCTACACTTGAAGGAAAAAATAACAAAAATAAATCCCGGATAAGTGACGCTTTTGCCTCCCCCCTTGCCTAAAGTATTTGGGAATAAATGCAAATTATTTTTAATATTATAATTATAGTGAAAGGATACGTCCTGAAATGACGTTTTGAAACACATATTTTTATATACTTGTGGCATGAAATAAAGGAACACCAAAAAAATAATAATAAAATGAAAAGTAAATATTTTGCGAAAATAGTTTGTTATTACTCATGCCCGGACTTTAACTACGATGTCATATCGCCTACTACCGGTGCGCTCTTTTGCCACTCTGGTGGACATGAGTCCGACTCTGGGAGTCCTAAATTTTGCCTACCCTAGGGTAGGGGTCTTCATTGAGTACCTAAAATCGTACAGACTCGGGACCATCGCTAAACGTTTCATCCGAAGGACGGCATGCTCAAGGTTTTTTCACCTCCTAGATAAAAAAACTTTAGGACCTCGGACAGGTTTCGTAACCGTGCTGGTGTTGCGCCAACAAACTCGCCCTCTCGCCCGGCAAGACGTTGGCCTTGCTAGCGAGAGGGAGGACTGACGCCCGGCATCCTCTGGTCATAAGATACCATGGGCTGCGCGTTGAGTGCCCGGCAACGGTTACGTACCTAGGAGTGCGAATCGGGCCGGGTCTGAACGTGACACCCCACGCTGTTGCCATTAAAGAAAGGACTATAGCCATTTTCAAACGCTTTGAGCTGCCTAGCCCGAGCAACATGGGGCCTCGGCTACTCCCCGTGTAGAGCTATCTACACCGGGGTGTTCGAGGCTGTTGCGAGATACGCGGCCGCAGGAGTACAGCCCTCGTTCAGGCACAGAGAACAGCCCTGTTAAGGGTCACGAAGGCCTACCGGACTGTCTCTACGGCAGCGCTGCAGGTACTGGCGGGAGCCCCACCCATTGACTTAGTCTTGGACGGGGCCGTCGCCTCGTATCACTGCAGACGCAATCTGCCCCTTAGAGCAGACACCGACGAGCCTTTGCGACTAGCCCTGGAGGAGGAACTACACGGACAGTCCAGACCGGAGCGTTGTAAGGACATAGTCCAAGAGTGGATAGTAGATAAATGGCAGCAGCGATGGTCACAATCATCAGACGGCCGAACGACCTGGGCTTACTTCCCAAACGTCCGGGCAAGACTTGAGTCGGTTTGGGTAACGCCGGACCACTGGACGTACCAGATACTATCGGGTCATGATGATTTCAACTCCAAGCTCTTCTTTTTCAAGAAGAAGGACAGCCCGAACTGCTCGTGTGGCGGCGTCGAGACAGCAGAACATGTAGTTCTCGAATGCCCGCTGTACGACGGGCCTAGGGTGGAGTTGATACGCCGGACAGGATCGTACCTGGGACTAAACCCAAGGAAGCTGATGACTGAGGCTGACTACCCGGAGTTCGGAAGATTCGTCGCCTCCTGGCGGAAGGTAAAGAAGGCAGTCTAACGTGGTTCCGGGGATGACCGTTGGGTGCTGGTAACACGGCCCACCTGCGACATCCTCGGCGCAACGCAGCCAAGAGCGTAGGTGCCTGGTCCCGAGTTCTCTCGGGAAACGCCGCAAAGGTAGGTTGGAGGACCCAACCGATCACTCCGGTAATTGGCGGGGTCCTACAACCGGCCATAACAGCAAAAAATAAATCTTAAATAAGTGCCCTTATTCACCCCACGCGGCGGACATGTGTCGTTGAGCCTCCTTCAGGGGCCGGTACACACGTAAAAAAAAAAAAAAAAAAAAAAAAAAAAAGGTTTCGTAACCGTGATCAAGTAAGCTCAGTAGGCAAGCAACCTATCTGCCTACCTATCAGCTATTGGCACTCATGAAAATACTATCATTATTATAAGCACTAGTAAGTCCGTGTTGATATTGAATACTTACTCGTATACTTAGAACCTCTCAATTTGAAATATATGTTCATATTATTAATTACTTAATTAATTAAAGCACTTTCCTAGATTTTATTTTATTCCTTAAAGCACTCTGTAAGAACAGAATAATATTTGTTTAGCGCAAAAAATAATGATTGTGAACAATGACAATGAAGTTTTCTGATAAGAGATTCTGATTTAGTGGAGATAGAGGCGCTGCTCTGTTGAGAAAGTGCGAAATGACAGCTTGTCTAGGCCAGTTTCCAGTCTGGTCTGTTTCTGGCTTCTCTAGGCCAGTTTCCAGTCTGGTCTGTTTCTGGCTTCTCTAGGCCAGTTTCCAGTCTGGTCTGTTTCTGGCTTCTCTAGGCCAGTTTCCAGTCTGCTCTGTTTTTGGCTTCTCTAAGCTTGCCCAAAACCTCCTCTGGCCAATTTTATTTCGTACATATAAACATCCCTTCAGTTTTAAATTCCTATATTTCTCCTAATAATTTCAGAAGTATTATAAATTTTTATTTAAATTATATGTCAGGGAGTGTTTCACCTCTCTTGACATTTCGACGTTGTCATTTACTCTTTCTTAGCACCTTTGCTTATTATATATATTTTTTACAGTTGTAAATATCTGTTTGTAAATTTAAAATATATATATACAAAAGCATTTATGGTTTTTAATTACCAGAATTAATATATTATATTTAAAACAAATAAGAAGTAGTCGGCAAAGTACTTCCCCAGAACGAATTAATCAATTAACTTTTCGCTCCCCTCCGAAACCAGTCTAATATTCAACAGTTGACTTACAAAAGGGCTCCTAAATCCTCTACTAAACTTTGTGTAGATACATTTATTACATGGGCAGTTATTGGGGGGTTTGAGTTGAGCCTCCTCTGATCCCCCCCTTCCCTTCTGCCGATTTTGCTGAAAAATGATGTGTCGTACTTATGGGGTTTTTGGTCACACATGTAAAGTTTCGTGTCCATATATTCATTCTATCGTCCATTCTATTAGACCTCCCCCCGAATCACCCTTCCCTTTGGTCGATTAGGCTGAAAAACAATAGATGTCAAACAATAGAGGGTTCTGGGTTCACATATAAAATTTCGTGTGATGGGGGGAATCCGAGCTTAGTAGGATAGTAGGATAGAAGGGGTTTCAACTAGAATTGAATAATAGGTCGAACTAGCTGAACTAGAGGTAGAAGTAGTTTGGTTAGTGTAGTGTGTTTGTGTGAGTGTGTGACTCATGACAGTCAGCTGTGAACATCGCTCTGACAATGAGTCAGCTGTGAGCACACGCAGGCGGCATCCCACCTAAATGGGGCGTAAGTACCTTCGCTCCACTCAATTGACTCAATTAGACAAATTTTAGAATTTTTTTTTTCACCAATTCGGGTTTTTACTAGTTCAGCATATTACATGTTACATGCTTAAAAACAAGTCTCAGTCGTCAATCACCGGCAATGTACATCCCCAGCGCCAACTAATCAACTAAGTTACCGCTCTCTCTCTGAAACCAATTTACCGATTTGGTTGAGGAATCTTATTCAGGGACTTCTGAATCCTCATTATAAATTTTATGTTGATAGACAAGAGTTAATAGTGTTAATGAGTTCCCTTTCTCGCATTCATATTCACATTGGGGGGGGGGGGGGGAGGGGGGGGGGGGAGGTTCATGTAAATTTTCATGTCTGTATAATCATTCCAGTGAGAAATAGCATGTTCACAGACATTCACGCATACACATGACATGAAAATACTGCAAACCTCAACATCGAATATTTGAACGAATACATAACATCTTGTATACTTGTGGAGATCTGAGAGAGGTCAAAATTCATTTCATACTGGTACTACTGGGTATTTGTGAGTCACTCTCAGAGTTACGTTGTACAGTAAAACAAAGAAAACTGCTGACACCAACATATTTGAGAGGGGGGAGGGTCAGTGAGCTGTAAAAAAATGGTTGGTATAAGAAAGTCCTGTAATAACAACACTTATATTTTTTTTAAATTAATAATGTCTAAATTATATTTATAGAGTACCGTATGTTTTGCCGGAAACAACTACTTTATAATTTTTCCCATTTTGTAGTTTTTCCCTGTACGTCAGCACAAATTCGTAAATAAATATATAAAAATAGAGTTGTATTTATTTGTGTTTTGGATTTTGTTAATTAGGTAGGTTTGGTTTGACACAGAGGCCTTCTCAAAAATAAATGCCTCCATCTATAAAAATAGCTGACACATTCCTTGTTCAGGCCGATAGCTCTTCAGAACCACACATCCTCCACCCTCTCTACACCCTCTTCTGAGTGGCCAATTTTACTAACAGACTTATAACCTTACTCTAACACGCAGACATCACATTTGTAAGCTTAACTAAAAATTCTTTCATTTCTAGTATTCTAGAACAGTATTCTTCTTGGGTGCGATAAATAGAGTAAGAATGTTAATTCATCGTTGTTAAAACACAGTAAGTTTTCGTCCTCCCACTAAAGCTAGGGTCGTTAACCCGCGGTCGGGGTCCAGCTTACCGTCCACAGGTCGCTCTTCTGCCATCCACCAGATATCTATAAGTTTCACTTCCCCAGCAATATAAAGTATAAGGTAAGTTATGTAATCGATCAGAAATTCTATGTTGATTTTTCACCCGAGTTTTATGTTTATTGAACATTCTGTATCAAACAATGACAAAAAAAAAAATATGTCTGTCTTTGTGTATGTCTGGGGACAGAATAACTCGAATAAGTCGACATGCAATTATTTATATGTATCCTGAACTCCTGGAAGACGACACCTATTGATTTTCAGCTAAATCAGCGTAAAAGATAAGGTGGACATTATAATGAATCTATCGACACGAAATTTCATGTGTGGATGCAAAACCTCATAAGGACGAGAACAGCTGAATTGGGAAAATGGAAAGGATAGAACATATTTATAATTGCCGATGTAATAAATTTTTCTAGAAGAAATTTCGGAAACTTAGTTGATTACATTGAATAAAACAGCCACCACATTGGCAATAAAATAGAATATATATTTTTATTTATTTTTCAAACTTGGCTGAAGACCAAAAACACTTTTGTATAAAAAAACTTCCTTGTTAATTACTTAATTCAAAAACATGTTATGAACCATATTCGACACAAATAATAACCAAATAATAACCAAAAGATTTTTTTAATTGTAATTTTTATTTATTTTAATTATTCGCAATGTCAATTGTAATTATTTAAAGATAAAAGGAGAGATTACCTTAGTTCTCCTTATTGATAATTTTTTTTTTTTTATTGTGCTTTCTCTGGTGCTTTAACAAGAAACAAATTCATAAGTTGCGATAATTAGGGTGACGATAGATCACCATTTTCCTCTCTACAATCGTACCACGTTGACAACTACTTTGCAGGTCTTTCGTTCATTCTTGAAGCGATTTGATGGTTTGTATGAAAACAATCTATATTCTTTTCCATTTTGCGCCGGTGGCTCAAAGCTTGTTTACTGAGCTCAAGATTTATTTTTATTATTTTGCCTAGTAATGCCAGTACGAATTAATTTTGAGAAGGGGAAAAAGGAGAGACTGGTCTATAAGTGTGGTTGGTATAAGGATGTCCTTAGTTTATTTTATCTGGGAGGTAAAATAAACTTAAGCACGCCGTCCTTCGGATGGGACGTTAAGAGATGGTCCCGAGCCTGTACAATGTCAGGTAGTCTTTAAAGACCGTTACCCTGGGTGAATAAAAATTGAAGATAGACAAAATTTATGATTCCCATAGTAGAGTCGGGTCATGTCCACCGGAGTGACGAAAGAGCGTTCTGGTAGTAGGCGATATGACTTCGTAGTTTCAATAACTAACTCCGATGTATGAAACCAAGTCATCTAACAGTGTTGCCACGTTAGCGTTTTTTAGTATCAAATAGTTCTTTAAATATGCATTCCAAATTTCCTTTATTTAGGTTCATTTAATAGTTAGGGTTTGTCTTCCCCCTCCCACTCTCCTCTTTAAAATTGTTAAATTCCATTTCGTCAAAATCGTAATTTGATATTTTACAGCCAGAAGTTTCGGTAGGTCTGAAAAGCAGTCACTTTTCCTGGCAACACCGAGTACCGCAGCTAGATTGGTGGCTACACTCCAAATTTTGTTTATTTAGGTCAAAGAGTGACCGGACCATGGTACCAAGCTGAATCCAGTTTGTTCTGCCCTAAGTGACTAAGTGATCATTGCCAGACGAAAAACGAGCCATTAGCTAGAGGAAGGGAACAACGTGACGCACCTATCGGCCATTATTCAACTGGCAGAATAAACATTATTTCAGAAACTCAAAGTACTGCAACGTTAAAATATTTACCTATTAGTTATGATACACTTTTAAAACATTTTTCTTACGAAATAAGAAAAAATACAAAAAGTTCTCCAGTTCATAATAATTATTGCAATAGATGTACCCTTATTCGTTACAATAGAAAAACTACTAAACGCACTATTGATTCAGCACATTACAGTGCTTTACACATAATATTGAAAAAAAGCAGGCGGGAAAGGAACAAAAGTTTTGTGTTCATCAGCAAGAACTTGTTGAAACGATGGGCTCTAGGCAGCAGCACGAGGTTCTCGTGGTAATCCCGGGTCAGCTGGGCGATGATAGTGTTGGTTCTCCCAACTTGGAGCACTGGGCTCTAGGCAGCAGCACGAGATTGTCCTTGTCGTCCCGGGTCAGCTGGGCGATGACAGTGTTGGCAGAGACGAGGTTTGAGCTTCCTTCCTGGTGTTGGTTCTCCCAACTTGGAGTACTGGGTACCAGAGGTTGTCCTGGTAGTCCCGGGTCAGCTTGGCGATGAAAGCCTCTATATCCAGGATGTCCGCTTCTCTACAGGAGGACCAAGGTGCGCTAACTGCTAAACCAAGGACCTTGTTTTCAAACCTTCCATGTTTGTTTAGTTGAGTTTTGCCAAATGGATGATACTTATGTGATGAGTGGTTGTTTCAAGGCTCTGTAGAGTTGCGTGCCTGGTTTAGTTGAGTTGTGATAGTCGGGAGAGTGCTTATGTCAATCATCTATCTTTGTGATCTTCCATGTGAGTCTAGTGTGGAAATGTGCGCTAAGGTCCTTGATTGTCAAGTCAGTAGATGTCGTCATTGTTAATCCGAATCTGAGATAATATGTTCAAGTTCCTCCTTCGAAGAGTCCATTACGTCACGTCATCTGCGGCAAGGTTCTTCCCCAGATCGATTTAATCAATTAACTTTTCGCTCCTTCTCCAAAACCAGTCGATCGTTTGGACAAAAGTCAATAGTTTACTTAGGAGCTCCTGAATCTTCATACTAAATTTTGTTTCGATTTAATCATTATATCGATAGTTATAAGGGTTTTTGAGTCGAGCCCTCCTCCCCTCCGTTCGGAATTTTTCACGGATATTAATAGGTGTTGTCCTTATGGGGCTTTGAATTTAAATTTAAAATTATATCGATCGTCGATATTTTCATTACATTATCAGTTATTAAGGTTGTTCAGTCGATCCCCCCGCCCCTCTTATATAATAAACTAGACATGCACAAAGATATGAAATTCCGATGGAAACAACATATAATTTTTGACAGATTGCTTGGGGATGTACTACATAATATAGATGTGGAAATGAAATTATAAAATGTGTATTAATTAGTATGCAAGATGAGATGCATAGCATCGAAAACAATTCATCCGCAAACAGTTGATGTTTTTGTATTTTCAGTTTGAGGAGCAGCGGCATCCTGGCGCGTATCGGGGCAGAAGTTCAGCAGAAAGCGAAGACAAAGAAGGATCACTTGAAAATCGTTTTAAATGAAAAGTGTTCAAGTACCTACCAATATGATGAAAAATGAAATAATGTAAATAATATGGGTACTTCGACTTTGTAGTGCTAAGTGTTCTATGTGGTCAAGTAGCGCATATGAGCAATCGTACCAAGTGTCAAGAAAATATAGTAGTCCGGATATATGAACTTATCGGTTATTAGTACCAAAAGTGGAATCGCGAACAAATATTTGTTGAGTTCTATGTAAAATATATTGCCTATAATAACATCAGATATGAGATATATTGGCTATATTAACATCAGATATGAGTTATATTGGCTATAGTAACATCAAATATGAGATATATTGGCTATAGTAACATCAAATATGAGATATCGTTTTCAGTTTATTGTATTTGCCAGTAACCATCAATTGACAGATTAGGAAGGAAGAGAGCCGCTAGGATGAACACTGCCTGGAAAAAGAGTCCAGTCTTTTCGCCTGGAAATTAATAAACCGATTTGTTTTCCAGTTGAAGGAACAGGAACAGTTCACTTTTGACCTTTAGTCACTAACAACACTATATCTAATTATGTCATTACAGTCGATATATTTTACAAAGAATTCAACGGAAACTTGCAGAATTTCAGTTTCGCTTTGGTTCAAATAACCGACCTATCCGAATCCGATGTTCTTATAAACGATTTCTGATATAAGTCCCGATGTATTTTGTACCTTCTACGACTCTCATACTCTTTTTATTGTCGAAGCTACATATATATATATATATGTATTGTTTTTTTAGTAGAAATTCTAATATTAATGTGTTATCAATTTATAATTAATCCTTTAATAGAATTTCATAATATTGAAAAGTAGGGTCAATTGTCCATTGCTCGAAGACCCCTCCTTGACAACATTTTTCCGCTATTTTCTTTCATTAAAAAATAAACAAGTTAGTTTATCTATTTTTATCCACTTACAGTTTTCCGCAGGCTTCTCTAGATTGCTCTCAATATAAGTATATACTTATTGTAGAGTTTAAAATTGTTTGGGAGTCAGACAACATTTTCCAAAATATTTAGAGGATTAGGAATTAAGAGGCATTATGTAAGAAATAATCTTTTAAGAGCCAGGAGAGGAGAATTGGAGGGCTGTAGAACTGTCAAATTGTGTTCTTGATCATTATTCTTCCCTTAATAAGAAGGGGTAAAGATTAAGAATTAAGGTTTTGTCATTGTGTTAATTGTAGAAAATCAGATTTTTGTGTTAAGAAAACCAATATTACTCATTTGGCGTTAATATTGTTTTTTTATTACATATATTAGCTTTTAATTAACGTTTCTGTTAAGTAGGCGTTAAGTAGGCCTAGAATAGGTTCTTTTTTGTGGTGTATTTGGAACAATGCTGCCTTTCATTTATATTTTATTGGGTAAATTTGTTAGCGATTCGCTTGAAACGAGTCAGCAAGTGAATTTGTGCCCAATGTTGTCAGACCCATGATAACAAATTATCAGCCCCTATATTTTGTCCGAAGATACAATTATTATATTAAAATATAAAACTATAAGACATTGATAAATATAAACATTAATCAGACATTGAAAGTTTACATATCGACAAGATGAAACAACTGCAAAAAATTACAAAAGTGGAAAGTTTACATATCGATCTGAAATAATAACTATAATATTTATTTCCGTTAAACCACGTAACTTGGTAAATGGATACGTCATACAATTTTGTACATAAAATTAGCCTATAAATTATATACATGATCGTTTAAATACCATCGAGTTGCCGTTAAAGTTTATGGTGAGATGAACAAAACATAATGGAACCTTTCTGCATGAAGGTGAAATAAAATTGCCAACAATTCTTGCCGAATTTTCAAAAATAATACACCGAACAACAGAACGGTGCGAATCTATTCTAAGCTAGGTAGACATCGAACCTGTAGAACATTCTCCATTGATCTTATGTAAATAAAATTATAAAGAGTTGCATCTCGGAAGAGAATTAGCGCGACATTGTACGTTTGGAATGATTCTAGTTCTCTGCAATATTCGTCGCCTTCGCTCCGCTTCAAAAACTGATCTGTCTTTATAATCAAGTGGAGTAACAATTTAAAGGATTTGAAGAGTACATTATGAAACCCTTGTAGGATAACTTGAGGTTTTAAGGCATTATAAGCGAACGTTATCATGAAAGTGCGCGTAAGCGAATAGCGAATATTACATTACACGTTCACAAGGAGACAAAACCAATCTGACGACGTGCAGACCTCGGTGGTTGTGTGGATAGCGCCGTCTGCCAACCGAGAGTTCAACAAGTCCCAAAGGCATCAGTTTGAGTTTAAATTTAATATTTCTTTCTCTCTACTATTGATGGTCGGAACAGGATGGCAACCTGTAGATAACCCATCCCTATTAACAAAGCAGTTCGTAAAACAGAAAATTAAAGTAAATCCGGAATTGAGCTACAAGACTTTTCAACGTGGGGGCATTGACTGTAATATTTTTATTAAAGAAATGTAATATAAATCCTTACTTTTAATATAATGAAATATTTTCAAATTGTTTATAACAAAGTACTCGCAATTTTAAATCAGATATTCCTATCAGGGGCCTTAACTTTTTTTAACTTTCTTCTAATAGTGGGAAATATAGTTGAATTTTGTATTTTTCCCAATATTTTACATACATTAATTGACTAGAATTCTACAAGTCAGTTGCCAAAAAAAACCCAAATTTGCATATTCTTGGTGGCAATTTTGAAGACATTTTCTTTAGATTTTGAGTTAGTTTTCCTTTAATATTCGTTAGCCGTGCGGTTGACTCTATTACAATTCCTAATTATTTATTTAGTATGTTATATTTTTTTAAAGGATCATTAATTTATAATTATTTTATAATGTTGAAAAATATTAGTAATTAGTTATTGTTCCTTTAGTACAAATTTTGTGAAGTTTTTCCAATTTATATTTATATATATATTTTTTTGTAAGCCTTATTAAATACTTGTAAATAAGAATTAATAATGGTATGCGAATCGTCATTTGATTGGACCAAAAAACATTACTTGTTTATAATAATTATTCAGTGCTAGAAAATTTAGAATAATTATTTTATAAATATTTTTGTACAAAGCGAATTTCATCACAACCTAATGGTATTTCAATATATGTAGAAGGAATTCGAGATTCTGTCGTGTAAATAAAAACTCATTATTTGGCCAACGTTTCGGAAACTATTTATTTCCTTCTTCACGGCCTACAGAATATATCCAACAAATTAGTTGGTTTTATCATCATGGATACGATAGCATAGCACTTTCTAGACACAAACTCTTTCATTTCACATATTTTTTTATTTATATTTATATATATATGTATATGTTATATTATTACTATTTGTTCCATCTCGTTTTAAGATTCTTATTAAATGTTGTCTAGTTATCACATTGTCCATAATGATAACACCAACTAATTTGTTGGCTATATTCTGTAGGCCCTGAAGAAGGAAATAAATAGTTTCCGAAAAGTTGGCCAAATACTGAGTTTTAATTTTTCACGATACAACCTCGAATTCCTTCAATATTGAAAAGATACTGTCGACTGTATCAATCATCCTAATGGTATATTTAAGTATAAAAATAATCACTGTAAATTCTTAAGTTATTTTAATTATAACATAGTTTTTCTTTTGTAAAGTTAATAACTATTGTTGGTGTTATTTCTTTACCCTCTCCACATTTTGTTCAGTAGCAGTCTTCGTTCTTGTTGAGTTCTGGCGCTCTATTCCACATAGCTAAGTTGTTATAGTGCTGTCATTGGTCCGTCGGGCATGAGAGGGGGGGAGCTTGAGGGCAACAGTAGAACATAAATTAACCGAGTTAATCGGGGTCAGGCCAAATGTCACCATGGTGATCACTAAGTAGGATAATCTAGGTTCTACTGTAGTTAAATTGCAAATATTGAAGTTGCAGCAAAATGTTACCACAATTAGGAGATACAGTATCTATTGAGAGCACCGGTAGCTCAGAGGTACCACGAGAGATCTATTTGATCAGATGGCCATATCCAGCACATATGAGAATGTATTTATTATGACAGTTACTCGAAGTAATTCGAATAGCTACCACATTTAAAACAACTTCATCTCATCCAATAAATTTTCCTCACCAATCAGAAAGTCCCTTCAGATCACTGCCCCAAGCAGAGGATCCTTCACTTTTCAGTGTGGACGAGTGTTTCAGTTGGAAAATTACATGGACACTTTCCATTTGGAAAGAAATCAAGCGCTCCCATGAGGATTTGTGTTTTTTTAATTTTAAATTAATTATTTATTGTGAAAGTTCGTCATTTACTGTGAAATGTATGCTAGCGGACGAGTAAACCTTGTAAAACTGGTTTTTGGTTTTTAACGTTCCAACAAGTTGCGAAATAAACTTTAAATCAAAGTTAAAAATACATAATTTTTTTGTTGAGAAAGTGAAGACGATCAATGGTCAGTCTGAGAAGGGAGTTGTGAACTTAGCGTTGCTACTTCACATAAATCAAGTTCTCATGATCTCTATTAATTCCAGCAAAAATAATAATTGTGCCTTACAGTATTAGCTAGATTCGCTATTTGTTGGAGTAGCCATCTATGGTATGGTACCGTGCGGTTAGCCTAACTCAACAGTCGAAGGTGTTTCTTTTTAGATCATCTAACGGATAGTCTGAGGCAATTCACGATTGTTTTAGCTACATGAATAATTAAAGATAATTCCCTCCATGTACTAGGTATAGTGTATAATACAAATACAAATACTTGTAAAAAAACTTTATTTAATAAAAAGTCTCTACATATTTACATTTCGCATAAGAAAAGAGAAGAAAGCATCCGTCAATTTAAGTATAGATGATAGATCACAAATAGTCTACAGCCTTTGAAAAGAACAAAATCAAAGACAATGTAATTGTTACTGAGTGAACAATAAATAAATATATAACAATAGGAACATTAAATAATAACCAATATATACAAGATAATGTACTACTTGCCAGATCTTCGATCATCGAAAATAGAATTAACACAGAAATTTCTTCCAGCTAAGCTTTATAATTTTAAAGTTTTCAAAAGGCAATTAATGAACACGAGGCGCATAAAGAGATGTATAGATAGACAATGAATAACCTGGATTGGAAATAAGAAAGAATGGTAGTACCGTTGCATACAGTTCAGAGATCAATAGGATTAGGATATTCAACTACACATTGTATTTATTAAGCAAAAATGAAAGTAATCACATTTTTGACACATTTCCATGAGGAAAGACAACTTAATTTGCACACATTTAGGTGGTTCGGGACATAGGCAAGCTGCGGCCTCAGACCGCCATAAGGTTGTCTTCAGTGAGGATGGTGAGGTGGATGGTGCCTGCAGACTGTGGATCCGAGCCTGCAGACCCCCGATCCAGGAGTACAGCGTCCAGAGGGGTCGGACTGTGTGTGATTGAAGCCGGCAGCTCGCACTCTCCAACCACTTGATCCCGAAGCAGTGTCTTCTTATTCAGTACCTGCAAAAATGTAAAAAGAAGTAAGATTAGATCGAAGGGTTTTGTGAATGAACACAGACAAAGACAGTGAGGAAGTTTTCATGTAGACGACATTACGTGGTTTAATCGTTGTCTGCAAAAAGTTGAGGTAGCTAGATGCAGTCTTTCTGATTTTCCCATTCCACAGGATCATTCACAAAATGACAGGAACAGAAAGCAACTCCAGAACCCAGGAGAGGGCCAATAATAGTATATGTAGCAGCTATCATTATGATTATTTTATTTTTGTTGAGATTCAGAATAAATTTAATAAACCAATGAAGTTTGGATATATTATCCCATCACTAATTTGATATGTTTCAGTATAAACTGAATATTTTCATAGTTAATATTCTATTGCAATGGCTAATAATAAATAAATTCGGTCCACTGAGGACTAAAAACATAAATGATTCTAACACAGAAAACATGAACACGCTAGCATGAAATTGTCTTACATTTTGTAATATAATTACACGTTCTATCTCAACTAAGCTCATGATATTGGCTGAAAGCAGTCAATCAGGTCTACCATTCTACAGCTACCTGACGAAACACCATTTAACCATTTCACTTCTCCGTCCTCCGTTAACTATTTACCTCGGAAGGAAGTGCAACAGTATTTATTATATAAATGTTTTAAAGGTACTAAAGTATTTAACAACAAAAGGACTCACCCTAACAATGATGGGTTTGTGCGGTTTTCTCCTATAAAATATGTAACAAGAGCCCCAAGTCGGCTTCCATTCGTCTTTGGCCGTATTTGTTTTCACTTTTTTCCCCTCACACATTATTAAACAATAAGGGTTGATGCCTGAAAAAGATGTTACTTGGTTGGCACTCTATGAAGATAAGAAATATATATTTGGGTTATTCCACCTCAAGTGGGCCATATTAAAAAATATATTTTCCGATTTGTCTGATCTCTAGCTTTAACACGACTAACTTGCGCCTCCAATTTTTATTTTTTACCTCAATTATATAGGGTAATATTAGGGGTTGAAATTTTTAACAAAAGCAAACAGTGACGTATTTATTTCTAACATTCTCTTAATTTTTTATAAGAGGTAATGTTAAATGAGAAATCATGACGGCAGATAAGAGTACTGTCAATAATGATTCTTGCGTAGAATTGTCTGTGAGATGACTGCACTGCAGAGGTGGCCAGGCTACATCCCGAGCATGTCACGTTGCCATGTTCGCTTGTAGGCAGTGTAATTGATGCTAGTGTTTGAATGAGAGGACTGACTTAGAAATTCGTGTATCTCTTTGTTACAACTGTGGATCAACGCAGAAACAATTGTAAATATGAACTTGAAATTTGGAATGAAGAAGTCACATCTAACTTATATCTCATTAGATTTTAGCCAAAATCTGGTTAAAATTGAGATCACTTAATTTCGGGATCTAAGTACATTTTAGAATATACCACTTACATTTATAACCTAATCAAAAATCTTTTCAAGTAAAAGCTGTGGATTATACTGAGAGTACATAATACTCTCGAAATCGTTTCATTCTGGCATTACTGGGTATGTGAAAGTAATGCATCAGCTGTTTTCTTTGTTTCATTGGAGGTACTGCGCAATTCTGATAGTAACTTTCTTATAGCCGGTAAAGCCAGTGTGAAAAAAAAATTGAGAAGGAGGGGGAGAGAGTGATCAGTAAAAGCATGGTTGGTATAAATAGTCCTGTAATGGTGTTTCTTTTCCAAAGATCAAAGATGAAGAGGGAAACAGAACATATCGCACACATATTTCTAAAGTGCCACAAGTCAAAAATCTGTATTATCACCATGGTAAGAATTGGGAAAACGTCCTCTATCAAATATCAAAAATGTACCAACTTAGCTTCAAATCCCTCCCTCTAGAGAGCACTTGTTGAGAGCGCTTCATGTTTAGAAGCTCCCCCCACTGAGTGACATATTATCAGTTGAGTATCGAATCTTGTCGTGTATGAATATTATAAACTTAGTTGAAAATTCTGTCTATAAATTTTGGAAAAATTATTAGTTGTGAAATTGTTTTTTTGCTAAGCTCGTTAACAGTTTTTCGTGATTTTCTCAAAACGTTAATTCTTGACTTGTCACTTTAGAGATACATATGCGATACAACAGGAGATATACAGCAAGGTGTCACTTACAATGCAATACACAAAATAGAAAGGAATACATTTCCTATAAATATCTTAATAAAAACTGACAAAATACGAATGTGCGAATGAATTCTCAGCCTCGTCGACTACTTGAAGAAAGTTATTTTCCAATTAGAAGTTAGTATTTAAAAATATTTCTTACATCTTATCATATAGGTTAGGTTAGGTTTTATGACTCATGCCCGGGCTTTAACTACGAGGTCATATCGCCAACTACCAGAGCGCTCTTTCGTCACTCTGGTGGACATGAGCCCGACTCTACTGTGGGAGTTCTAAATTTTGCCTACCCTAAATTTTTATTCATCTAGGTTAACGAGTACCTGACATCGTACAGGCTCGGGACCATCGCTTAACGTCCCATCCGAAGGACGGCGTGCTTAAGTTTATTTTACCTTCCAGATAAAATAAACTAAGGGCCTCGGTCGGGCTACGAACCCACGACCTTGAGCTCAGAAGTCAAGCACGCATACCACTGAGCTACCGGCGCCCTCTTCTTATCATATATAATTCTGATTAGATTCTCACCAACATGGAGTCCTATGTATTAAATATATTACAACTAATTATTTTTCAGTCTACTTTATACACTAAAACTGAATTTTCCAACAAAATAAATACAGGTCCCATAATTTCTTCTTTCAAACAAAATCAACCAGACTCCATCTGATGGGAAATTACATAAACAAAAACAAAGAACTTGTTTAAATTTTAAAATTCATTTTGAGCTTTGTGCTGACGATGGCGCAAGCGCCGAAACCGGTGCACTTTATGTATATATTTTGTGGAATTGGACAAAATAGAATTAGAACAAGTTCTTTGTTTTTAATTATTATATTAACTTCCCACTATATCGACACACATCGCAGAAATGTATTCTGGCAGAATTACCTAGGATAATAACAATATAATAAGACTATTATAAAATTAACTAATTATTACAATAATGACAAGAAAAGAATTTCCTTCAAATGATCTGTCTGGATGAGAGAGAACGCACATTCGTAACTTTTATTAGTGTAAGTTTAACACCTTATAGTTTCTCTCATGTATGTTTTAACTATCTGTCCTTTAACATCTTTTGGCATTGAAAACGACACAAGTTCTCCAAACTATTGTGACGTATTATAATAAAGAAAACTTGTGAGACCTAATACTAGCCTCATTAGAAATTAAATTGTTGAGCCATTTATATTATGGAAAATAATAAACTTGAACGTACTGGAGGCGATCTTATTGGTGATTTCAGCATTTTCAACAATTATGACAGTCACCCATTCGTAGCCGGGGAAGACGCAGGAACAGGGATTGAAGGCTCGGGGTGTCTCCCGGCTCAGCTCTCTAAAACAAACCAACTAGGTTATACCAGGGGGTTCCCAACTCACTTCAATGTACATATTTAATTTTTTTTTAATGTATGTATTTAATCAACACTACTTACAACACTATTTACAAATTCTGACTATAGAGATGACAACAAGTTTGACGAGTACCTGATGGAGGCCTGTTCGATATCAGATACTCGTACTTGTTAAACACCCAGTTTCTAAGCCGGGGATCTCATGCATTTACACCTGATATCGAACAGGCCTTCTTTCTATATATTAAAAAACAAAAACACTAAGAATGGCCATTTAAATTTTTCGTTTAGGATGGATCAAAATCTGTAATAATCTCAAAATCCCATCCTGGAGATGTAGAAAAAATGGTAAAAGATGTGTTTGGTTCAGAAACGAAAATAATACAAGCGAGTCTCAGGACAGTATTACGCTTTGGGCCTCCAACAATTTTTTTTCTTGTAATAATAATAATAATTTTTAATTGATTTCAGAGGAAGAGCAAAAACTTAGTTGAAAAATTCGCGCTAACAGATCAACGGTGATTCTCCGACCACTTTTTTCTAATTTTTTTTTTCATTTTTACCAAAATTACTAAGGTGCGTCCCTCAGTTACTTCGCTGAGAGTGAACTTAGAACTCAGTCTATTTTCTTAATTTTTTATTTGCAATTTACTCTTAAATTACTAGAGGCGCAACAAAATACCACGTGACCTGAATTGTAGAGCATGAAATTTCCTATTCGATGAGCCGACGTTCAATATTTTATGGCTTATGAATCACTAGATATAGACAGCACTATGAAGGGTCCACCTTTTGTGACAATTTCCCAGCTATTGCATAAACTTTGCAGTCACCTGATCTGAAGCTGATGATGTTTGGAGAAGCCTCTCATGAGATACGAGAGAGTGTCTCCAGGACGATAGGTAGTCGGTACGATGATGTACAATCCAGGGTTGACCCAACCTCTGTGGACCACCTCCCGCTTCCTCCGATGGTCCTCTGTCACTGTGATCGGGGTGTGTTCCCACAGTTTGTGCAGCCGACTTACGCGATTTTCTTCAACCTAGACAAAAAGAGAGCTATAGAGTAGAGCTAGGGATGCACAGTGGCTGGGTCTATCCCCACCACCACGCTCCCCTACTGCACTCCATCACTAATATAATAATAATAATAGTAATTTTTATTGTTTAAAGGGATCACCCATATACAATTGAGTCAATGACCATTACTTTTACAATATTAACATAATGATGATATATAAAGGAACCTTTTGCAAACTAAATAAAAAACATAAATAAATAAAATAAGTAATTACAAATTAATAATAATAATGTAACAGGCAGTAAGTATGGAGTGGGGATGTAGGTATTGTATATCAATATAATATGTAAGTTGAAATACATTATTCATTAACAATGAATGATCTAAGTTTCAGAGCGTTGATTAAATAATAAAGAATGTTTGAGATATCATTCTTATTATGGGCCAGGAGTAATGTATGAAAGTTGGATCGGTCTATACTGATACTCTGTGGCAGCAAGTGGCTTCTAATGGGGGAGTAGATCGGACAGGATATTAACAGGTGGTATACGTCTTCCAGTTCATTTTTATTGCAGATTGTACAAAGTTCCTGGGGATTAAGGGTGTATACATTATTTTTGTAACTGATTTTAAGATAGTACTTGCCAGATAGACGGAATTCAACCAGTGCTTTGATGTGTGAGAAAGGAGCGTTCAGGTTTAGGTATGGTTTGAGTTGATCTGGGTTGTAAATATTGGGATAAAAGGTGTTGTATCGGCATTCTAAAAGATAATGTTTATCTTTATTCTTCAGATGGTTCACAAATGCGTAGTGGAGAGCGGAGAGTTTTTTAGCATTACCGGATCCAATATATTTAATAATTCTCCCTCCCCAATTTCATTTAAAATGCTTTTAACTTAAGACACCCAATTGAATTTTGTCACATTTGGCTTCTGTAAGCTTAATTCCCGTAGTTTTATGTAACAAATTTTCGGGTACATACTGTTATCCATCTCCAGCAACCTAACTATCCATCTGAGAACTACAATCCATCACCCCCCCCCCCCCCCCCCCCCCCTTGTCTCTTTCATTCATTTTGTTATACTAGCTACTAAAAAAACGCAAAAGAAAACACATTTGTCTTTAAAATGTCAAAAATGGAGTTACCACGAGGAACGCTGTCTTCGGATTCTGATAAAAGCCACACAAAATACAGCCTTATCAACCTAACATCCATCCATCCAACAAGTAGGTTACTTTTTACATCTCAGACCCAATAATTAGCATCGAAAATCATTAAATATATAATTATCTTTCGTTAATATTTCAGATTTTTTTTTTTTTCCAACGTTGCCTCATTAATACTCCGATTTAAACAGAATTGAAATGTGGATAATCCTAAAGGGTTGTTATGAAACTATAAATATTTCAATATCACTTTAGAATTGTGTAAGGAGATTCTGAATTTCTAATAACATATATATTTTTTCACAGGTTACTATTCTCCCAATTTAATTTTGGTCTCTACAACCTAGCAAAAAAAAGATTTGGGAAAACTCCTATTATATAGGTAGACTTATATAATATATTCTGTATAAAAGAACATAGTAAATATAAGTAAAATAATCGATCAGAATAAAGATCAGCAAATAAACTAAAGTTACTAATGATGGGAGTTTTATCATTTGCTATCTATTTGCTAGATTGTAAAAACCAAAAATAAATTGGGAGATTAATAAAGCTTTCCCACCTGTTTTCTCTTCTGAGCTCTATTCTACAGTAACGTGTCATTTCCTAATACATAAACAATTAACGAATAAAATATATTTCTGTAAATATATTCAGAATCTGGGGGCCGGCAGCTTGCTGTTCGCAACATTCAACTAAAAGACCGAAGAAGCAGAATGTTTACAGGGCAGAGATTACTTCGTTAGCAATAGTTTAGGTAGTAACAATAAGTTGTTTAAGTGCAAATTTTGAAAAATACTAACTTTAATAATATGGAATCCTATAAGAAAGTTGATATGTCCATGGGGTGAATCCATTCCATCCAAGTCTCTAAACTGTAGAAGTTGGACAATTATCTCACAAGGTTGAGGAACAGGCATCAGGTACTGAAAATAAATATAGGCTAATTAAATACCATAAATACAGAAAATAAATAAAAAAGCTTTTATACACCATTTATATATTATTCGGACATTATATTTTTGTTCCTTCTTGAACGCTGAGAAAAAGAATTCGTTTTCAAATAGAGGGTTTCTCCTGACAAACATTTTTAGTTGAATTTAAATGTGTTTTAAATTGTATCTATTGTTTTCAGTAAGTGAGGAAGGGCATAAAAGAAGTTGATTCCTTTAATTGTTACACTTTTTCCAAAAAGAGAGGAACAATATTCAGATATTCGTAATTCTTCTTTCTTCCTGGTATCGTAATCATGTCTAGTATTGTCCCTGGCGCTACGGTCCTTGTAGAACCTGGGCCTCCGCAACCATCTTCCGCCATTCTTCTCTACCCTCGGCTTCCCGTCTCCATCTTCTCACACCCATCGTTCTGAGGTCGTCCTCCAGACAACGTAAGCGGGGTCTACCTCTTCTTCTCTGTCCTCCCGGGTGTCCCTCCAGTATCCTCCTCGGCAATCTGTCTGGCTCCATCCTCTGTAAATGCCCCAGCCATCGCAGCCGTCCCTGCCTCACGAAGGCCACCAGGTCCCTCAGCTCTCTATTGGACATATCCTCCATCTATCCCCCTCTGGAGTAGGGCAGTATATCTTCCTCAATACCTTCCTCTCCCAAGTATTGAGCAACACTTCATCCTCTCCAAGTCAGGACTCAGGTTTCACTCTCATATGTGACGATCGGTCTCAAGACTGTTTTATAAATTGTTATTTTGGAGTCTCAGGACACAGTCCTCGATTCGAGCACCTTCTGCAGTGACCGGTAGCATCTATTCCCGGCCGTTATCCTCGCTTTAATTTCTTCTTAACATCATTCCTTTCTCTGATAACGGCCCCCACATATTTGACGCTATCCACCCGGTCAAACCTGCAACCTCCAAGTACCCCTGTAGTTCCCTGTTTCGTGGTTCTCATGTGCTTGGTTTTACATTTTTCCAATGACCATTAATGTTTCAAGTATAAACAGCATCATTTATTAATCTTAGGGCTTTTTTTTAATGAGAGTATTAGCGCCAGTGCTCTAAGCTCCCCGATGTATTACAACTAGAACGGAAATATGCTTAATAAAGTGTAATTACAGTTTTCTCTGGTACGATATTTTTAAGATTTTGAAGTAAGAAACAAAAGGAACTCAATTTTGATATCTGTGACAGACATATGTTCAGCCCATGTCAGTTTTTTTTTCAATACAGAAACACAAAAATTGTTAATATCTTTAAATTATATGGAAAGAGTATTAACTGTTTTCATTTGATAATTTAGGCGTTGTTTTGAAATTTAATTTGATGGTTGTTTTGGACGCATTTAACACTGATTAGCAGCCGTTCCGTTAAGTTTCTAGAGCTTTAGACATGGATTCAGGTTGGATTTAGCCGTCACAAGAATATTAATATCATACGCGCTAAGAATAGCCTGTTAAGTAAAGTGAGTGGAGTTGTTGGTTCATGATTAGTCGCCTATGTCCTATATGCAGGTTCCAGGTCGGTCGTTTGTCAGTCCGAGGTACTTCTTGAAGAAGGTGGGTCGTTGTCAATAAGCACAGGAGTTCCGTTATCTGTCTAAACAACTGAATTTTCTCTGCTTCCTCGTAATAGACTTTTCTTCAAGTATATACAATTTTCTATAAAGACGTATCTACCTGAGGGTTGCTGAGGAAAGCATTCTGGCGAGGATCCCCGCCTCCAGAGCGGTCTGAGCTGCCTCCAGAAGGGCCTGACTCCCACCGTCCTCTCAGAGCTGTCCCCTTCCACCTGACACCTGGAGCTGCGAACATGTTCTCTGTCACCAGACGACACAGCACGCACTCGCTGAAGCCCCACACGATGTCGTCCATAGGCATCCTAAACATAGGCATAACTCAAATTATTATACAAATATTACAGAGAATGGTGATCAGGTCACACAGTGAAGGGTGCCGAAGACGATCATATATTAATAAATAAATATAATGTTCTGGAATATAGTTTCAGCCTAACTCACTGCATATATAATAAATTTGACGGCGCTGGTAGCTCAAGACCGTGAGTTCGAAACCCGACCGAGGCCCTTAGTTTATTTTATCTGGGAGGTAAAATAAGCTTAAGCATGTCGTCCTTCGGATAAGACGTTAATCAATGGTCCCGAGCCTGTACGAAGTCAGGTACTCGTTAAATACACCTGCCCTAGGTGAATAAAAATTTAGGGTAGGCAAAATTTAGGACTCCCATAGTAGTGTCGGGCTCATGTTCACCAGAGTGACGAAAGAGAGCTCTACTAGTAGGCGATATGCCCTTATAGTTACAGCCCGGGCATGAATCATAATACCTAACTAGCTATAATAAATTTTATGAGAAGTTTGTCTTTAAGTAATCCCTTGGAATTCCTAATACACATAATGGCGTCAGACCTACATTCAGAAATCTGAAAATACTATATCATCTTCTCTTAATATTTCCTTTCTACCAAATTATGTTTTTGCCAGACTGATTTTTAGCTAGGTCTGAATATCCTCCTTTATTTTGTGCAACATTTTCATTATAGCTTCCATAGTTTCTAAGATATCGGGGGACAAGTAGAAGGACAGACGTCAAACCTTTCATAATGGGGTTTCGCAGATGGGTCTTCGATCAACGGAACCCTAAAAGTATTTATTGCAAGTTTGAAGTGAGGGAGGCCGTTACTGCAGAGGACACTGAGGGGTAACAGTAACCTATCCTTTTGTAACTGTTACTGAATAGGACACTGAGGGGAACAGTAACCTATCCTTTTGTAACTGTTACTGAATAGGACACTGAGGGGAACAGTAACCTATGCTTTTGTAACTGCTACTGAAGAGGACACTGAGGGGTAACAGTAACCTATCCTTTTGTAACTGTTACTGAAGAGAACACTGAGGGGAACAGTAACCTATGCTTTTGTAACTGCTACTGAAGAGGACACTGAGGGGAACAGTAACCTATGCTTTTGTAACTGCTACTGAAGAGGACACTGAGGGGAACAGTAACCTATCCTTTTGTAACTGTTACTGAAGAGGACACTGAGGGGTAACAGTAACCTATGCTTTTGTAACTGCTACTGAAGAGGACACTGAGGGGTAACAGTAACCTATCCTTTTGTAACTGTTACTGAAGAGAACACTGAGGGTAACAGTAACCTATCCTTTTGTAACTGTTACTGAAGAGGACACTGAGGGGTAACAGTAACCTATGCTTTTGTAACTGCTACTGAAGAGGACACTGAGGGGTAACAGTAACCTATCCTTTTGTAACTGCTACTGAAGAGGACACTGAGGGGTAACAGTAACCTATGCTTTTGTAACTGCTACTGAAGAGGACACTGAGGGGAACAGTAACCTATCCTTTTGTAACTGCTACTGAAGAGGACACTGAGGGGTAACAGTAACCTATCCTTTTGTAACTGCTACTGAAGAGGACACTGAGGGGAACAGTAACCTATCCTTTTGTAACTGCTACTGAAGAGGACACTGAGGGGTAACAGTAACCTATGCTTTTGTAACTGTTACTGAAGAGAACACTGAGGGGAACAGTAACCTATGCTTTTGTAACTGCTACTGAAAAGGACACTGAGGGGTAACATTAACCTATCCTTTTGTAACTGTTACTGAAGAGAACACTGAGGGGAACAGTAACCTATGCTTTTGTAACTGCTACTGAAGAGGACACTGAGGGGTAACAGTAACCTATCCTTTTGTAACTGTTACTCCTTTCTCTTATCTGTTGAAAGAACTAAAACTAAACAGTACTAAAAGCAATTTGTGTCGATATTTAGTTTTCAATAACATTTAATAAACCTACCAATTAACATCTTTTATTAAAAATTATATCTAAAACCTAAATAACAGAAGGTAACTCGAGGCAGTGCCGGGAGAAGGCGCACCTAACTCTCTTACTATAACAATGGTTAGTTAAGACAATACTATTGTAGTACTTGAAGCAGCTTGATTAAGGTTTTTTTTAAGAAATATCTTTCTTGTATTTAAGAAACACCTCCTTCCTTTTTTGTTGGTGCACTCTGTTGTACATCAAGGTAGGCCATGTTTACAATTCTTACTTTATTTCTAATCAACAAGAGGCTCTGAACATCGGTCGACGAATCCTGCGCCCATTGGCCGTCGTTCCCAACCCGTCTTACACTTCTTTCTTCTTTTGCCGACAAATCGGCTGAACACTGAATAGCCGGTCTCCGGAGATAAAACTCCGGTGATGTTCCTAATGACATATATCGGTTAAAAATGTTGCCACAGGCGGCCGTGCATTGTAACACAATGATATAATTGGAATACAAATATCTTACAGAAATTTTTTTATTTTCTGAAAATATGAAAGATGAAATGACTATTACTTTCTTAATTTAAGAAGGGGAATCGTGTGAAAGGCATATTTAAAGTTAATACAAACGGAAGATTTTCCACTAAAAATATCAAATTAAATATTAAAAATTATTTTAACCAACCAAAATTCAGATGGATCTCTGAAGACGAGGCCCAATCGTTGTCTCTCAGAGTCTTTCACTTGCTGCCACTTGGTGTTACGAGACCGAAACTTGGACAGACTTTCTGTTGTGTACGCGAATGAATTTCCATCTCCATCTATCGCACTAAAAAAAATAAATTAATTAATTCCTATTTATAATACTCGTACTATATACAGAAATATTGAACAGATAAAACATAATAAGGTTAGGAGACTTTTAAAAACAATTAAATTGAAATACTTAAAAACAATAATGATTTAGGAAGGTAGTGAACAAATAGAAGATAATGAACCGAAAGGAAAAAATATTTAAAAAAAGTATTTACGTTCATAGAACGGACCCATTTCAATTCAATTGGTCACGATTCTCTTAATCTTTCTCCTCCTTGAGTTGATAATATTTGTGTGTCCTAAATGCTAGGCTGTAGCACATGTAGCGTACTTGTCTACTGTACTCAAAATCGCGGGTTTGAAATCCTTGAGCCCGCCAGTCCTTCGGATGGAACGGTTAAGCGATGGTCCCGAGTCCTTGCGTTCAGGTACTCGTTAAGAACCCGTACTATAACTGGGGCTTATGTCAAACAAAATGGCGATAAGCTCTCTGGGAGTAGGCGATATCTCCTACTAACCATATTATGGCTTTTTGTGAAAAACGAACAATTAAACATTAAAATAATGCATAAACGAAAAATGTCGCTTGTCCTTCAAATGAAAGAAGGATAGAAAGTTGGCGGAGAGATATAAGCACTGTATTGTAATAGACATTTTTTCTCATTTAGTTTAATTGTTTTGGTTAATTATATAAAGAAATCCTTTGTTTTGGTTTATCTGAAATATTGATATAAGAAATGGTATCGATTACCGATAATTCTCCACCACTACTCTAACTTTTAACTTCACTCACCCGCTGACTTCTTCATTAAAAAAACAACACTTTATCTGTCTTTGAAAAATTATAGAAAGAAAATAAACGATTGAAAAACATAAAAGAAGATATCAAAAAGTAACATATATATGAATATACATATCAATAAATATTTTATCGATGTTGAAAAGGAAAAAAAATAGATAACGTTACTGCGTTTTTTTTAAATATTCTCGTGGAGACAATTCAAGTTCTCTTCAAAATATAAATTAATAAGATAAATAATCTATAAAATAGTGTCCAACTTATAGAGTAGCCAACCTGTCTGGAGATCCGGGCGGCTTCCTCCCTTCGCCTCTTGGGTCCCTCAGTCGCACCATTGCAACCTTCTCTCGCCCACTAAACATATAAATAATAACTTATATTGAAACATTATAATAATAAATAAATAAATTAAATTGACCTTCAAGGCACAATACGAGTTGAAACAATAAATACTGTTGTATTCTTTCATTACAGTTCTTTCTTTTCCCATTATATTTTAAAATGTATTTTCTTCTAAATATACATTTTCTTTGATATAATACACATGGAGGGGGAGAAGAAGTCATTTTAGGTAAAATGGAGGAATGCTGACATTCGGTCTTCCAAATTTTATTATTTTAGTATTTAAAGGAACGTTTCGAGCCTAAACTCATCTTCAGTCCATTCTCAATGCTGCGCCATTTTTAGTTAAATAATCAAACTGAATAAGAAACAATGTCTTTAGGCTTAAAGAAACAGTCATAAAGATAAGAAGGAAGTAAACTTCTGACTAAGAAGTAAGTATGAATAATGTGTTATTGGAAAATGGAGATACTTGTAAGACCAAGGTGACACAGCAACAGTCTTACGTTATTGCGGGAGCATAAGTGAGTTTCATAATATCTCCACTTTCCAGTCACACCATTCAGACTTATTATTCAGAAGTTCAGTTCCTTCTAACATTTATGACTATTTCCTTAAGCCTAAGTTTTTCCTTATTTAGTTTGATTATTCAACTAGAAATGGGAGCACTGAGAATGAGCTAAGGCTCGAAAAGTTCTTTAAAATACAAAAAGATTAAAATTTGGAAGACTGAATCTGCCTGTGTGTCTTCATACACATCATTGATATAGTAATTGTTTTGATGAAATTACAGTGTTAATTAACAATAACAAATCATAACATTCATGATAACCTGTGTTCTGGTCGTCTATTTCTTATATTTATGTAAAAAATGTTCTCGTCTAAAAACCTACAAACATAAATAATAATATCGAAATGAATATACTGAATTACTATTGGAAGGAACGAGAAAAACTGCACATACATAAATATAAGAAATAGGCAACCGAAACTCAGGTTGGTTAACACACATTTAATAAATTATTATTTTCAATTAAGACTTTCTGTATCTAAGATTAGATATTAAAGTTGGGCTTGCAGCTCGTATGGAAAATATACGTTTTCTAAATAATGTGGAAGAAAAAAGAACTACAATGAAAGAATGCAACTTTATTAAGAATCTCCTTAAACATGAAAAACTTGAATTCAAATATTGACTTAAAGAGGAAGTGCCAACACTGGGAGTCAACAAATGGATGAACAAATCGTGTTCAGGGCAACTCAAAACGTGTATTACAATTTTCTAAAATTTTTCAAGAATAAAATACTTCTATACCAGGCAGAATATAGTAAAAAAGAAAAACTTAATTCAACAGTCAACGACTCAAACTTTCTAAACTTGGTAACAGGAAATTATGACATTTTTGCTTTTCTCCGGAAAACAACTTGACCAATCGATGCCACGCTTCAAAAGTAAATATTAACGACAACACTGAATCGGTGAAGACTAGAACGTTTCCAAGTTAGACAATCATAATTTTCGGGGAAAAAAACAACGAACACGAATTAATTAAATCAGTTGTGCTCTCTCGTCGAAATCAATCTACCGATCGGGTTCAAAATCAATATCGTCGTCAAATATACCCTTTTGGGAAGTATTATAATTTTTATACAAATTTATTTTCTATTATTTACGTATTCATTTTTTATTTACCAACTGTTTCTGTATTATTTGATTTATAGGTTACATTGATTTATATATTTTTATGAATTATCTTATTACCATGTTACGGTTGAACGGAAATAAATACTAATATTAAAAACTCATTCAGTTATGAATTTTTGTTCGTTTTGCTTTTTGGAAACGTGTTTCCCTTTTCTTTTTATTTGTGTTTTTGTAGAATTCTTGTCATCAGTTTTTATAATCTACCGTAACAGATGTATTCACTTCTTTTAAAACAAATTTAATAACTTACTTGAATTAACGATGATTACTGTTGGTTGGTGCTTACATGTACTTCTCTGTAATATTTCTATAAATAAAATCGTCTGAACTTTGGTCATTTACAAAAATTATTTCCGTTTCAGGTAAAAAAAAAACCATACGAATGGTTGTTAGCCTTTCGTGTATGTACGTCACATCCAGCGAAAATGTCCTACCAAACCTCATATTTGGAATCTGCCTTTAAGAATACGTTTTAGGATTTAACCTAAAAATCCCCCAGTAGAAGGGCGGTTTACTTCAAAACAGAAATTGATCCTACTTGAAAAAGTTAAAGAATCTGTATGAAAAACATTTTCAATTTGAACAATTTTTTGTTCTATATATTTTTTCACTATAGTTGGTAATAAAGGAGATAAATAACATTTTCGAGTGGCGCAAAAGAGGCGGGCGGGGAGGGGGGTGAGGGCCAAAGTGGGAGGAGTGGGAGAATAGGTTTTCTATTCTGTGTCCGGATAACGCACGTAATCAGCTTCAGATAATGTAATATAACGAAAAGTTACATACGAGCAACGCCAGGTAACCAACTAGTATTTAATAGAATTATAAGCACTGCTCCTATTCCTATGCCTATTTATGGGACGCAGCTCCAAATTCCTTTATTTAATTACTATTTATTTTTTAAGGATATAAATTATTTTTTTCAGAGCAGGAGGTGATATATTTTGGGTGGAGAGGCTACACAATATAAAGGGAGGATGGGTGAAATCCCTGGCTCTATGTTCCTAATCAACCGATGAATCAGTCCCCCCCCTTGGTGTCACCTTCACTAATTAGTGGCAGTTCAGTTCACTTCACCGACACCAACAGTGTCACACCGTCCATGAAAGACCACCGACCACATCCTGTCCACCGACCACGTAGGTACACATCCCCTTCTATCTTTAATATATAAATATACAATTCAAATTCCGTTTCTCTCTTCTATGTTCCGTCTAGACCAATCTTTGAACAGTTGTTCAACTTTGTTCGCGAAGTTTTAGTGACATTTTGAAGTGGGGGCGCCGTGCGAGCTGTGTAAATGACACTCTTTTCAACGACCCAAAACCATTAAATTTTTCTGTATGTCACAAGAATGTAAGCCGAGTGGAATGGCTAAAGGACATTACTGGATTATCAGTGAAGTGGCCTCAAAATGATTGAAAATTCCAACATTTCTATAACTGACTAACCTAAACTGTATCCTCTGTCAACTATTGTCCTAGAGGGGGCCGGTAGCTCAGTGGTATGCGTGCTTGCTTACTGAGCTCAAGATCGTGGTTTCCTAACCCGGCCAAGGCCCTTAGTTTATTTATCTGGGAGGTAAAATAAACTTAAGCACGTCCTTCGGATGGGACGTTAAGCGATGGTCCCGAGCCTGTATGATGTCAGGTACACGTTAAAGATCCCCTTACGAATCTCAACATTTATATTACATTTCTGGTGGATTCCTATATAAATTCATATTTTCATGAAACATACTCCCAGAACATGTGATGTCATTCAAATGTTTATATATTTACATCTATCAATTTTATTTATTCATAATATGAATAAATATATTATATAATAGTAATAAAAACAAAACATTATTCAAAAAGATGGGATAAAATGTAATTGCATAAAATAAAATCTAAATAATAGCATTTAAGAATAAGAAATTAAAAAATTGTTAAAAATAAATCCGTTATTTAAATGGAAAGATGATCAGAATTGTTGCTAACTTTTACAGTGATACAGATGTGTTTCACGTTGAATAAATAAATTGTAAATAACTTAATATTCTTCACAAAAACAAAATCATTCTTCATATGTTTGGAAAAGAGAAAATTTTTAATTCCTAACGTACTTTCTTTCAGCGGACTTAGAAAGTTGAAATCAAGGACACGGGAACGGTTAATGGTATAGCAACAAACAAAAATCCTAGTCCAATATACCTGAAAAAAGTCGTCTGTAAATCATCGGCAATGTACCTCCACACAACGAATTCGCCAATTAACTTCCTCTCCAAAACTAGTCGAACGTTTGCGCTAATATTAAACTGACTTACTGTTCGGGCTCCTAAATTACTAAATTTTATTTCGATAAATTCATTATATCGGCAGTTATTAGGGTTTTTGAGCCCCCTCCCGATATCGCTGAAATTTGACAGGTGATGTCGGATGATTCTTTCAGCAGTTATTAAAAGTTTTTATGTTAAGCCCCTCCTCTTTTTTTTTGGTCGATTTGGCTGAGAAACAATTGGTGTCGTTGTTAGAGGGTTTTGGGTTCACATATAAAATTTCGTGTCGATATATTCATTCTATCGGTAGTTATCGTGTTCAAAGACGCAGTGACAGAATGTTTATTTTTTCATATTTGTAATATATAGATCGGAAAACATAAAATTCCATTGAAAACTGCGCATTGAATTTTCCACAGATTACATAACTTCCCCTATACTTCGTATAGCGCAGGTAATAATATTTATAGAAACAGTCGCTTCCAAGGAGGTGTTTTCTTGAGTGAAAACGGAGGGAAAGTGGGGCAAAACGAACAAAAAAATGTGTGAGCGAGCGTTTTTTTCTTGATCTGCATTTTGCGTCAGGGTACCCTTGTTATTTATTTTTTATATTGGAAATATTTAAAAAAAATTAATTGATGAAAATAGTGAATAATAAAGAGATGTAGAATAATAAATGATAACATTTACAACATTAAGTAGATAATTGAAAAAAGAAAATTGAATAAATAAAAATGTCTATAATATCATGAAAAATATATTTATAATGGTAAACAATACATTTAAATATATTGGTAAATAGTAAATATAGTAATAAATTAAATATATACAAAAATATATATATATAGAAATTAATAAGCTCAATAGCGTTCGGATGATATCCAGTTGATGGAGGTAGAGGTCGTGGAAACTATCCGGGCTTCACCCGGATCTCACGCTGCCACACTGACTAGCAGTGGTGGCAGACTGAGAAGGACAGGACAATTCATGTGCGGAGGAACCAGAGTCTAGCAGCCAGCTCTCTACATAATACATTAGCGGCTGCTGGCTCCTATTATGTCAGTTTTAATAGAATTCATGTAACTACGATAGATTCTCTTCCAAATCTTATATTTACCAAATACATCTAAAGAAGGACATTCTTATTAGTATGTATAAAAGACAGTCGAATCTTTACATCGAAAATTTGCAAATTAAAAAACAAAACAAGTCGTCGGTGAATCATCGGCATTGTACTTCTCCACAACGAATTAATGAATTAACGTTTCGCCCCCCCCCCCCCCCTCCCCTCAAAAATCAGTCGACGCTGTGCACTAATGTTCTACAGTTGACTTGCATAGGGGTTTCTAAATCCTCATAATAAATCTTCTGTCGATAAATTCATAATATCAGCTGTTAATAGAGTTCTGGAATTGACCCTCCTCCCCTGAACCCCCCCTTCCCTTCGGCCGATATCGCTGACATTTGACAGATTATGTCCTCATTGAGTTTTGACCTCAAATATGAAATTTCATGTCGATATATTCATTACATTGGCAGTCATAACGATTTTTGAGTTAGTTATTCCCCCTTTTTGCTGCTCAATCCGCTGAAAATTAATAATCGTCCTTATTGGGTTTTGAATTTACATATGAAATTTCATGTCGATATATTCAGTACATCGGTCGTTATTACAGTTTTTGAGTTAAGCCGCTCCCTTAATATAATCCTCTTTCCTTCCCTTTGGCCGATATGACTGAAAATTGGTGTTGTCCTTTTAGGGTTTTGGTCACACATATAACATTTCATGTCGATACATTCATTCTATCGGCAGTTATTCCCACAGATTTTCTATAATATTAATATGAAAATTATTATAGACCAAATGCATTTCTATGCAACTGATCATAAAATTCGACCGCAGCTTAATTTTTGTACTATAGTGATATTTTATAGAAGTGTTAATAATAATTATGTTAGGTGACATAGTGCGCAGGGGCAAGCTGATTGGACAAGACATTAAGTGGCTAACGAGTGGTATTTAGGACAGTAGGTCCTTCACTTGTATCCTATGAATAATAAATATAAATATTACAGGCAACTGCTTGCATACCAAAACACATTCAATAAAACACACGTTTCATTTTTTTTATTGTTTATTTTTAAAATGATAATGATTTTATAAATATAGTAAAAATTTCAATTGTTTTGAGGCTTTTTAAGTGTTCTCTTCCACTCCCAGTATAAAAAATAGCGAGACTTTTTGGTGAGACCATCAGTTCAACACAATGCCGCCAGACAGCGTGGTTAAGGTTGTAGAAATGCATACCGTCTATTTGCATCTCGAAATTTGAGGACACACCATTACTATGAATGATAGACCAAGCATATATTCAAAATAATTATTAAATGGAGTAATTTCCGCTAATAGTAATAGAAAATTTTTGAATTTAAAGAAATGTTATAAACAATTATCCTCCTCTTCTAACAAAACTATTGTATCGTTTATACAGCATTTTTTGAAATTTTTATCATCTAAATTGTAAGAGTTAGATGTGGGGAACCAACCGATGCACATACACTTCCCCCACCACGCCGCCATTTCAAAAACTAAAATGAACAAAAAATATATTCTGATTCTACTCATTACCTTCAAGCAGGTGTAATATTCAGAATACAATTTTCTTATAAATGTTTCGGGTATACTCTTATACTCCCATCCCATCTACCAGTACCTATCAAAATTATGAACATTTAAATAGCAACTATGTTAGTCATGTTAATCATTAATATAACATAATTAACAACAAAAAATGACTACCATGTTGTATAATAACATTTAGAAAAGAAAGGAAGGTAATATTTTGAGTATTTCCTCATCTTGTGTACTTCCTACTCTGAAGCTGTGATAATGCAAGCAATTATCGCAACCAATTTACCAAGATAGAGATTATCGGTTTTATTATCATATGAGTAATATTTGTGACCCAGCTAGTATGTCACTGGCATTACCTGTCATCTTATTAAGTAGGAATTAATAAAAATACTACTCACTTCATTAGTAATACATCTGGATTAAAATATATAAAAGCGATAAATAATCAGACATTTTTTTCTTCCCCCAATTCGCTTTTTGAAGCTATTACTAAAAAGAAGAAGCCATGAACTGAAGAACAATCTATTGCGATATTCCATAAAGGATAACATCCTTTTTTAGCAGATCCAGTAGAAAACTGTCAAAAATGTCTGAATCCTCCTTGGACAAACGTTAATAGGATTTCGTAGAGTGTAATCGACCTGTGGTACCCTAAAAATTACCGCAACATAAAGAAAAAAACACATGTTTATAAAAAGAGTGACTTCAGCCAGAATAATTTTGCTTTGTATCATCGCAAGTAAGACTCTGATTGACAGAAGGAATAGTTAACCTAAAGAAGACAGGTACTATAGATACTTATGATGGGAGTGCTTTCGAAACGTTTGTAATTGCTAATTTTTGAGAAGTCAAAAATAAATATATTTGAACCTTAGAAAAAAATGTAGGAATAATAATCCTACGTTTATTATTATTATTGAAGTAATATAGATTTACCAAAATGTCAACTTTGATCAGGGTTAAACTAGTATTTCTTCGAGTAGTGATACTTTTCTACTGAAGTGCCAATATTTTTACTTATGTCAATTTAATAATTTTCTTATGTTATTAGGAAAAGAAAATTACAACATAATGCACAAAAATAAGATTATATTTTGAAGGGATGAATGAAACAGTAATAGAAAATGGAGGAACCAGAAGAAAAGGAAGAAAATCTGTGTCTTTCTCATTGATCGAAATGGAGGACAGGTAAGGTAAAATACATTTATAGAATACTGTAAGCAGGGGTTCTAAGTTGTGGTACGCCGCCATTTCCCCCGTGGTACACATTACATTTTCCAAATAATGTCAGTGAATCACCAATAATGTAAAATTTCGTGAATATATAATATTTTCATCGGGAGTTATTGTGTTCACAAAGAGTCGGCTGCAATCCTTCAACGGCGTCAAGATCATAATGGAAAAAAATCTTTCTGGGACTCACATAATACATTAAAAGTAACATTATTTATTTTATTAACTATAAACTGTTCTGTTATTTAATACTTTATTGCATATGATAATTAGTCAATACTTTGTACATGAATAATAATAACACTTAATCCAAGTCTGTATCCACAGAATGTTTGTTCTCCCTCCTTGCCTCTAGACTGCATCCTAACCCAACTATGGTCCGATGCACCCAGTTGCAGTTTGTCACAACAGCTTCCTATACCCTTCTACATCACACTACCTGTTATACAACCTTATATTTATATTTAGCAGTTTGAAGTAAAGTAAAAGAACCATTTTTCCCTCCAATGTTTCCAAGCCTTAAAAACTCCAATTCGACTGATCGACTGAATCCGTAACAATATTTCAATAGTATTAAACATTTATAAGTGAGTTTCCTACCTGAATAGGTTCTTGAGTGTGGTCTCAGCCAGATGTACCCTCTTCATGTCGGTCACGTGGTAGGCATGTCCCCGGACCAGACCCAGCTCAGATCTGGACCCCACATCGTGCTCACCATCCTCCTGGAACAAAACCCAACTCTTTATATTTCTCAACAAAAAAAATAACCCTAATAATATTTAAAACTTAATTTTTACAAAAACAAGTCAAAATTCAAAACTAAATATTAAATATCGATACAACATTTCATTGATTTGTAATTACTTACAGCTACACGAGATATAGGGCACGTTATAAAATCGGGCGGTGATTCGATGTACAGTTTTCACCGGAATTTCATGTCGCTTACATCGCGCGGGGAAGTGAAAGTGATTCACCGACTTTATCAGAACCAATTCCCTTGCATTAAAAATTTATTCTTAGAAGGTATATAAAATTACATTTAGAACAATTAAGAAAATAATTTTATATCATAAAAATAATTTTTTTAATATAATTCACTTCCAGCTTTTCACATATTTAAAAAAATATATATATATATTTTGATTCTAAGAAACCAACGCTAAATTGGCAATGCTGTTAGTTGACTTTGTTTAGTAGTTCGGAGTTTAAGAGTTAAATGTTTTAAAAGCCAGTTCCATTATAAAAGGAATTCGATTCAAATTGAGTCCCGTAAGCCTACTTATATGTCGTTATTATTAATGCTTAAACTGAATAAAATATAAAAAATAGACTTTATTCTAAAGACAGAAGGAATTCAAGGTTCTGTCGTCTAAATGAAAATTCAAAATTTGGCCAACGTTTCGGAAACGATTTATATCCTTCTTCAGGGCCTTATAAAGACTTGAGTGGATGTGTGACACACACTCTCAACACCTTCACAACACATCCACTCAAGTCATTGTGCGGCACTGAAGAAGGAAATAAATAGTTTCCGAAACGTTGGCCAAATTTTTAATTTTTAATTTACACGACAGAACCTCGAATTCCTTCTACATTGAAAAGATACTGTCGACTCTATTTATCAATATTCTAAAGGCTTCTAGAAAATATATTGTTGATTGTTATTTCTTTTTTTTAAATCCTACTTCTTAGATAAGGTTAATAAGAATATCCTTTTATTCGTTAGTTATTTTCTTCTAGTAGGTATACTTTGCACTTACCTATTTTTCAAATGTATTAGTTAGTTCTATTTTTGTTGTATGTTCTGTTAAATTTTATTTTTGGTTCCATTTACCTTTAAACATTGTTCCTTTTATTTTATTTTTCAACTTGATTATGAGTAAATTTCTAATATTTACCTAGTTTTTTGTGAATTTTTTGAGCAAAATGACTGACCCCTCTTCTGAGATGGGGATGTGTATCTATTTAGAATTATATCGAAAAAACACTTGATTATATCCACTGAAGCTTTTCTGAATGCATTATCTACATTGAATCATGAATAACATACAATTTCTTGTTATACTCGCGAGGACACTTATCCATGGATCTATTTGTAATAAATAAGATGAATGTAACATTTTAACTGTGTTATATGCACACTTGTTTACTTTAGAGATAACTCCCGTATCTTATAAAACGTTACATTAGGCAAACATTAGCTCAGACTTGGTGAGAATCTTGGATCTTAAACTTAACTCATATTTTATAAACATTAAAATTGTAATACTCTTTTTACAACCACCGTAATGAATAATATAGAAATAGTATCAGATGAAACAGTTGAAACAGTGACAATAAATTGTTTAAATAGACAAATTAGTTTGAGAAGATCATCTGTAGACTGGACTGTAACTATCACTGAACACAGGTATGATGATGTTTTTTCGATGATATAAGTACCTATTTTACTTCCTACGGAGTATACGGACAGTTATGTAATCATCAGATCAGAAAGTCGATGGTGACTTTTCAACGGAATTACATGTTTTCCGGCCCTGATTCCAGAATGAAAAAAAAAAAAAAAAAAAAAAAAAAATGCTGTCTATGGCTGTGAACACGATAAGTCCTGACAGAATGAATGTATCGACACGAAATTTTATATGTGAATCCAAAATCCCATAAAGACGACACTTATTGGTTTTCAGGCAAATCGAGCAATGGGAAGAGAATTAGGGGAGGCTTCAGAAGCCACTATGTAAGTCAAATATTGAGTTTTAGCCCGAACGATTGATTGACTTTGGAGGGAGAGCGGAAACGTTATTGATTAATTCAATGGGGAAGTACAAAGCCGGCGACTCACCGATAACTTTTTTCTCTGTGTTGCAATTGTTAGAAAAAGGTAGCTAAGCTACTTATCCTTGAGATATATTTGATTCACTTGTGACCCCTGCCAACTTCACTTGCCCAATTACAGGTGGACCTAGTATAAACGTTTAATTTTTTATATTTACAGTATAAGGCAGTATTGTAATCGTGCAAAAATCCGAGATCGAGGTTTCAACTGATTTTCACGTTTCAAGGTCCCCTGAATACGTTTTGACCATTTTCGCGATGAAGTCTGTCTATGATTGAAAAGTTGTGAGCTTTCTATCGCAAAAACGCTTGTAGCCATGCACTTGAAAATTGGAATGAAGAGGTCACATGTTCTAACTTAGATTTTGGAAATCAAACGAAAATTCCACTTTCCCCCAGGACCTAACTACATTTTACAAGATACAACTTATGTTTATGACCTAATAAAAAATCTTTTCAAGTAATAGTTGTAGAGGATACTAAAATATATAATTTATATGAAATAACATTTTTCACATGTCGTTCGGTTCGCGAGATACATACCGGACATCATCTTGGAAAGTAGTTATGAAACACATTTTTTTAGGAGTTTCCTTGATTTATCCGAAAACGAGTTGTCCTATCGAAAAATTAATTCTTAGCAAAATTGTTCCTTATAAAATTTCCAATCGCAAATAAGTCCTCAGATTTGAGATAGGATCAATACGACAAAAGTTATGGCCCCCCGAAGAATGTAAACTAAATCTCTATAAGGAATATATCTAATAAGTAATTTTTAAATTGTAACTGATAGCAACGAACTGAAGTTGATAGTCTTACAGCTCACTCTTTCTCCCCCTTCTCAAAATTATTTCATACTGGCATTACTGGGTATAAGAATGTATACATACTACTAAAATAGTAAATTTAAAAAGATATACTTCAGATGTACTGTATGTTGCACAAGACGTTTTCATGAATGATCTTTATAGGTCAGTAAATTAATTACGTATTTTTACTATACTATAGTATGTGGATGTATTTAAATTTAAATATTAGTTGTTTTATGTTTTGTTAAGGTTAGAGTTAATTAGTGAGTTATTATGACTCATGCCCGGGCTTTAACCATAGTAATATCGCTCACTACGCGCTCTGGTGGTCATGAGCCAGACTCTACTATGGGAGTCCTAAATTTTGCCTACCCTAAATTTTTATTCACCTAGGGCAGGTGTCTTTAACGAGTACCTGACATCATACTGGCTCGGGACCATCGCTTAATGTCCCATCCGAAGGTCGGTATGCTCAAGTATTTTCACCTTCTAGAATTAAAACCTTAGTTGTTAATATCTATTTGTACAAAATATTTGTTATTACCAAGAACCAGGTTGGACATAATTGTACATTTTTAAGATGTTAATAACAAGTTCCTCCGTTATGACTTACCATTTACTGTTTATTACAATATGGAGAAAGTACAGCAATATTATTTTTGCAGCTTCCCCCCTCCCCAATACAAATCCAGCAAACATTAACACGTTATCGGTTATCCGGGGAGATAACAGACAGATAAGTCACTGAGTATGTGTAATCAGGTACACACCTCTTAGTTTTTTTTTTAGAATTAGTGTCTTTCTTATTTTTACAAAAAAATGTGTTATTTATATTTTTGTTGTTCTCCTGTTTTCCCCCAAATCACTTAAAGAACAAAAACACAGCATATTCAGGTAACTTATTTTCTTTTTACATTATTAATATAACATCGTGATTATAATAATATTTATATTTTTTATTATTGTGTCATAACAGTGGTGAGCAACACACACTTCGCATCGCGAATATCCATAACATAACGAAATAAGTAACTACATAGAAATTTAAAGAATATAAATTATATAAACAGATGATAAAGAAAACAAGATCAATTTCATGATGAAAGAGAAACGAAAGTCAAGGCTTATGTATGGTTCGTTTCCACGTCAAGTGGGCCACACAGAATGTTTTACGATTTGGCTCGTTGGTCGGTACAAAGGTATAGTAAACCTGAGACCTGACTGCAATTTTTTTGTTAAATAAATCTCCATAAGTATACGAAAATACAGGGAGTTGATTTTTTGATCAAAACCTAGATGTGACTTTAAACATTTCTTTTCTTCTTTTTCCAAACCTAATGAATACTTTTTGAAATTTATATTGTTTTCAAAAGTAAATCGAACGCTTTATCACACAATTACGATCATTCAGGACTTATTTACAAAATGACTTGATATTTGGAAATCTTAAATGTAAACATTTATATTACAAAACCTTATTCCACCCAGTTTTTTTTTTTTTTTTTTTTTTCAAATTGGTTTAAATTGAAGCTTATTTTTCCTATTCAATCCCACAAAAAGAATTGGGATGGAACAAAATGGAGTTTTTACTGCAAATAGAAACAAGGACTTTAGTACCTGCCAAACTTTGGCAATTATTACAATTTGAATGAATAATATAAAAATAATTATTTTTTCAACAATTTTAAATGCAAATAATTGCATCTTCTTTTGCTCTCCGTAACTGGAGGATGGCAGCTGCCCAGGGGAGGCAAAGAATACATTTCACTTCCTTATCTGCCAACCCAGAGAGTTGAGAACTCAGTTACTTCCAACAATATTTTTCATATAAATGAATAACATAAAGAAATCACTTTAAAAAAAAACTTTGGATGATCCTAAACTAAAGCCATCACCAAAACGCAAGAAGAGGATTCAAACGTTGGATGATCCTAAACTAAATCCATCACCAAAACGCAAGAAGAGGATTCAAACGTTGGATGATCCTAAACTAAATCCATCACCAAAACGCAAGAAGAGGATTCAAACGTGTTATTGTTTATTTAAAATGTTTTTCACTATTATTCGAATGAACCTCCGGTGGTTCAATAGAGGTCAATTGAAACAATCTATCTAACTAAACTATAGTGCTCAGACCATTCTTCTACTAAATGGTTATTAATAATGTGTTTTGAACGATCAAACATACAGTATTTTTTCTTTAATTTTTTTTTTTTTTAATAAACCGAGAAAGGTAAATTGGCAATGCTAATGTAACGTTTTAAAAAAAATCAGAACATGCCTTGAAGAAGCAGACGCGCTGTCGACCATCAGTGGAGGGCGAGGCTTTCAAATTATAAACATATTTGAACTTTTTTGAATTTTCATAATACTAATTGTAAGAAGATATTTTCTCAAATCACATATGCTACTAAAATGTAAAAAATATAAAAAGTATAAGTTTTTTAAAAATATTGTCTAGTTCACAAAGTATATAGAAGTACTTTCGGTGTTGCTACAATCTTCAGCCATGACTTAACACACAGCATTTGTTAAGTCATGGCTGATGATGGTAGCAACACTGAAAGTACTTCTATATATTTTGTGAACTAGACAATATTTTTTAAAAAACATACGTGTTTCTTTATATCTGCAAAAATGTTAAGTATCATTAAAAATGTAAAACGTTTGTGGAAAACTTAATTTTTATCTCAAATATCTGTTTTTTGGCTTAAATGATTCACTGAACTAAATGTGAGGGCGCCAGGTGTTTACATAGTTTGCCCCAATTCTAGAACGATGGAAACAAAACGGTCATCAACAATCTAAATATGTATTTCCATGAAACAAATGTTCTAAAACTACTTTTATACTCTTATAAAAACACTTAAACAGCTCAAAACATTAGCTAACTCATTACTAAATCTTGAGATCTTGAAAATAAATAAGAAACATAAATAAATCCGGTCAATTAATCGATTTCGCAAAAAAATATATATATACATATATAGTCATTTTTAATAGCTTGCCATCTGAACTCAAGATCGTGGGTTCGAAACCCGACCGAAGACCTTAGTTAAAATAAACTTCAGCAAGCCGTCCTTTGGATGGGACGTTAAGCTTTGGTCCCGAGCATGTACGATGTCAGGTACTCGTTAACCCTGCGCTAGGTGAATACAAATTTAGGGTAGGCAAAATTTAGGACTCCCACAGTAGAGTCGGGCTCATGTCTACCAGAGTGAAGAAAGAGCGCACGTAGTTGAAGCCCGGGCATGAGTCATAATAACAAACTTTTATAAGCTTGGAGGTTACAAATGGATCTGAGTCAGAATTTGAATAATATCTTAGAACAAAATATAAGAAATAACCACGTATAAAGATGAATTGATGATGTAATTCGTAATAATGTTAATAACTGATGTTTGAGACGACAAAGCTACCTCAAAGCTAGTCATACTACTGTGCTCAAGATCAGGAGTTCTAACACGGCTGAAGCCCTTAGGTTTTTTTTATTTAGAAGGTATAACAACCTAGAGCACACCATCCTTATCTGAATTCTTATGTCCCTATGTGTACAGACCACATCTCTATCATGTTCTCATTTCAGGAGAATGCCCCTGCGGACAGTGACCGTGCTGGACAGTAAAGCCTCGCACATCCTCGACTTCCCACTCACCCTATGTCAGCAGTTATGGCTTCTCTTCCTTCTGCCCACCATCTCACATCTTCTCCTGTACATTTTCGACATCGGGACAGACTTGGCCGTCGCTCTAGCTCTTATAAACGAGAAGCAGGTCCTTGCTGGGTGTCTTACCCTGGGTCTCGTTTATCTGGCCCCGTTCTTCTGCTACATTATTCGGCTCACCTGCCCGCCAGACACCAAGGAGGCAAGGGTGTTGATTCTCTGGTTCATACTAGAAACATTGGCTTTCATTCTCTTCCCCATTCGACCAATACAGTGGTGAGTTCATTACTTCTATGTTTTAACTAGCAGGTTAACCGGCGTTGCCCAGCAGTAAATTTGCGTTATACTTAAAAGATGTAACTTCGTTTATTTATTTTTTTATTTATATATATTTTTTTCCTAGTCTCACATTATAACTATAGTTCTGTCCCTCGCCTTTCTTTTCAAAAGTCAACATGTAAATTTTAACGATGAAACAGATAAAATAACACTATTTTATTTATAAAATATAAATTTTACAACAAACATGATATAAGAAAAATATGAATTATGACCATGACTTTGAGTGCAATACTAAGTTCAAAAACATATCACCTTAAATGTAAATTTCGGAAAATTAATTGAAAATACTGTAAACTTCAAAAAATATTTTATATTAAAATAATTAATTATAATATATAATATTAAAATAATATACCTAGTGAGTGGTAAGTCGTATTGCAGATCAGTATCAATTCTCACAGAAAGAAAGCTTTGCTATTTGGAGACAGAATAGTTAAATATTATGCAGACTACACGAAAACAAACAACTTCTTTTGCAAGTATCAGAAAGTCAAGTGGCAGAAGCATACAACAGTAGAATACCGTCAGCGGACATCAGCTTTACCCACGTTTTGAATCTACTCACAAAAAATTTGCTGTGAAGAGAAAAAAAAAAGTTTAACCGGATAACGTAATTAAAGATATTTCAAAGTGACAAATGTAACTTGAACTAACTATTGATGTTAGTTTTGCAGAGCGATTGTTCTGGTCGATAGAGGCGATTCGACATGAGGATCCCGCAAGAGAGGAGGCGCTGGTCGAGTTCGAAGCGACGAGAGTTCATGTCATCGAGAACTATCTGTTCTTCCAAGCGTTCCTAGAGGCAGGACCTCAGGCACTTCTACAACTCGTCTTCCTCCTTTCGTCCGTCTCTGATCAATTCAGTACAGGTAAATAGCGACATTTTCATTTCCCCAGCAATACCTAGTATAGAAGATATGCAATAGGTCAACCGATTTCACCAAAACAAGGTTGAATTAACGCAAATTTACTTTCCCAATTTTCAATAAACTAAGTTTTCACTCTCCTCGTAAACTCTTCTCCTTCGGCCAATTCTGCTGAAAATCGTAGGAGTCATACTCGGGGAGTTCTCATATAAAATTCCGTGTAGGTACATTCATTACATTCGCAGTTATTACGGTTTTATAGTTAAACTCTTCCCCTTTCATTTGGCCGACTTCAATGAAAATCGAAATGTGTTGTCCTTGTGAGGTTCTCGATACACATATACAATTTTGTTGTGAGATATTCATTCTATCAGGAGTTATTGTATCCACAGTGCTTTCAATTTCCAGGAAAGCATTGAATTCCGTTTATAAAATTTCGAAAGAAAAAAAAATTGTATATTTTGAAAAGTATGTACAATATATGTGTAGCTGCTCGGAAAAACGAGGTAACTGCATTTTCCAAGTTTTCGAGAAATCGGCAATTGAAAATTCCTGAAATGAGAAATAATCGATTTTGTTTTACTTGGGTTATATATTCGTATGGACAAGACAAATTTTAGGAGCAGTAAATATCTCGATTAACACAGTACATCACTAGATAACTTTTAAGTTGAGGAACGCGGACATATTGTGGAAACTTGTAATAAATAAATAAAACAAACTTATTTTTGAAATATTGTCTATTCCACTAAAGATTCTTTAGTGGAAAAGACAATATTTCAAAAATAATTTGTTTTATTTATTCATCACTAGATACATAACTTTTTCAGTTTTTTCTTCAGTTACCTTCTTTTACCCGAATTTTAGTCTGAAAACGCATTTTGTTGATGTGTCATAACTTTAAAATAAGTCATTAAATATGGAAAGCGACTGTGCAATATGAAAGTACAAGTTATAACAACTCTAAAAATGGAAAGCGACTGTGCAATATGAAAGTACAAGTTATAACAACTCTAAAAATGAGTCTATCTCAATTTTGCAAAATTTTGCAGTTACCTCCTTTTTCCGGGCAGAACAAATTTGTGCCATTTTCATTAGCTTTAAAATGACAGCTAATTCAGCTCTATAGAACAAACCTTTGAACCGTTGTATACCCCCCCCCCCCCCCCCCCCCCCTCTTACCCCCTAAAACTTATAGGAGCGTAAAAAATCATATAAAACAATCAAACAAAACATCATGTCTATCTGAGACATCGAGGTTCCAAATTTTAGTTTATTGCAGATAAACATTGTACCTAAACCCACAATGAATTTGTAAACCTCACTCCATTGTTACATTGATGATGTCGCCATTTCACTTAGTCGCTCTATACAATACTGCTCTATGTTGAACAGGTGTTGTGCAGACAGTGTGTCTGTTGACCTCCCTGGGCTCAGTGGCACTCCTCACCTCGTCCTACCAGCGTTATGAGGCACAGATCCGAGGTGGCCGTCCTCCCGTCTGGTCCCGACCTCCAGAGGACACAGAAGACCTTCTCCTATCGCACGCTCTAGACCTCCGCCCCAGAACAGACATCCCGCTACCTCGCCGTCGCCCCTGGATCAAAGTGATGGAGGAGGACGATCCGCTCGGCAGCCTTCTTTCTTTCACTTTTTGGTTTCTCTTCCTTCTGGGCCGCGTCCTCTGTCTGGTCTTTGCCGCACTTTTCTACCCTTGGGTCGTCCTCGCTGTTTGCACTACACACTATTTGTTCTCTTTGCTGTACATCCTCCCTTCCCCAGAATGCAAAACGTCCATACCTTTAAAAATACTTCTAGCCCTAGTATACATATTTTGTCTGATCGAAGTCGGTGTTCAATTCAGAAAATCCTGTCTTTTCTACAGCCTTTTTTTCACTTTTAGCATAATGGAAAACTTGGCTTTGACGATATCCTGGGTTCTGTGGGACGAGTGGTCCAACCCCTTGTATGAATATGTTCTGTACGTTATGGCAATAAGCCATGCACTGGCAATTTTTTTTATTATAATTTATATGAAATTTTTCAAACCCCAAGTTAAAAGACTTCAACCATCTTGAGCCTCTATAATCATAGGATCCAGAAATAATTGTTTAAAATAATTGACATTATTCACACGGACATTATTACAGTAAGTAAATGTACATGTGCTAATAATATTTGTAAAGATATTGTACATAAGTAACTAAAGCGTTGCCCTGTATTAAACTATATAAACTGAGTATCAAGTTTCCATATTGGGTGACCATAAGTTTCAAAGATAAAATAAGGTATTATAAAAGATAAATAAAAGACAAACAAAACAGTTCGGAAGGTTATTAAAGTAGCCATAAGAAATGTAGTTGCAGTGTGTCTAGAATGGGAGAGTATAATATATAGATGCAATGGTCAGGAAAACAACCGTCTAATGTATTTATACATCATACCATATATAAGTGGGTAAGTAGAAGTACAAATTTGAAGAGGCGTGCGTAATTTTTACTTTATTTTTGGTTTGTGAAATATTAGATTTATTTGATCAGCAATTGTAGTGTAGTAATTATAATTTTTTTAAATTATTCTTGCAAAAATGTGAAAAAAAGGAAAGTGTCGCGAACCTTCAATGGTACAAATAACGCAGCTTGAGGACACCTAGTATCTTCCATACGTACAGAAGAGAATGTGAGTGTTCGTTCTCTATATGTTCCAATATAGGTTCATAGGATTTCAAAATCCCGGTTCAAACATAAGAAATACTATGCGAAAAAAAAAAATATATATAGTATTTTCAGGGTTTATGGAATGTAGCTGTGATGGTGCTTCAGGGATTTCGAGAGGTTACTTAAAGACATACTTCAAATAATATTTATATTCAATTGTTTTGTACATATAATGGACTATTTCGAGATATATAGACCCACAAATTGTTTTTAGTGCTTTTGTAAAACGTAATATGATCAGAAATAACAATAAAAAAAAAAAATGATTTCGCAAAGAAAGAACTGTTATGGTACTCTAGTGGTGGAATTGGTTCATCATACCATTTAAACTTTTTATGACTCAATGCAATGACGTTGACAGAAACTGTATTTCAGAACATTATAATTATTGAATGTGTACTAACTAATTCATTAACGCAACGTTCGACTGGGAACCCTTTAGCGTATCACCCCATCAAACTCCCATGTAATATGTTATTTATTTATTTTTAAAAAGCCTACGTGAAAATAAAAACGTAAGGTTTCAACGAGAATAAAATTATGCAAAACAATTGTCTTAGATGTCGATAGTTATAAGATCGAACTTCACAACTCACTTTTTAAAAAGAACTTTATTTTTACTACAGGAAGTAGGACACCTTACTGACTAAAATACAACATGAAGATAGATAACGAAAGACAAGACTAGAGGGTGTAGCTATCTTATAGTCAAGGAGTGTAGACTCAGCGCCTAGTCAGCAATAGAGGCTGTTGTACCTACGTAACTGATGACATTTTAATTAAATATCTACGAGTAACAATTTTTGATATAATCATTTTTAGAAATAAAAAGTAAGTTGAAATTTCGAATCGCCATAAAACCCGAAATACGGAATACCTATCTCTCTATCAGTAGTAAAATATCAAAAGTATACGAAAATCAAATTTTGAAGACGGATGAGTGGTCGTTTTGTTTTGAAATAATACAAATATATTTATAAATACAATTATATTATGTCTTAAACTTATTTTCTTAATTCCTCAAGTCTGGACTTTCCTTACCTCCTGTTGCTTTCAACTTTTCAGATAATTCTTGAAAACCATTTTGAAATCAATTTTATTATTAAGGTTGTATATTAAACAATTGCTTCGATAGATTAACGCTTTTATAGCGTCTAATATACATTGTACAGAGTATTATTAAGACAGTGCGTTGTAACCATGCTGAATGTTCACGCAGAGTTACAAAATGGCCTTTGAGATCTCTCGCGGACTTCTACACAGAGTCTACATTTTCCATTGAGTAGATAATTCGGGTTAAGCTTGAGTTAGTGCCAACTTTGGCGGAGTTTACACCGGCATGCCAGGGATACTCACAGTGAGTGTGAAGCAGAGAATGGTGTGGTCCTCTAGCTCCGTCTGAAGCATGTCAAACAGTTGTGTCTTCTTGTCTTCCAACTCCGAGTAGCCTCCGGCCTGCAGATCTATCACCTCCGACACTCCACCGGTAAAGTCCACCAGGGCGTCCGACAGCTCCCGTTCACGTAGGGCCTCATAGGACCCGTGCAATCTGCAAAAAGTAGGCAACTACAAACAGCCATCATCAGATCTGAAAGGAAAATAAGAGACAATGAATAAGTAGCGCTAAAAGTCTAGAGTCAATCCTCCTGTGTAAGTTGCGAGAGGGGGGGGGGGGGGGGGGGGGGCATGAAGTGAGTAAAACCAACCGGGCAATTAGCTGCAAACATTTTGATAAATAAACGGAAAATATATTTTTATTGATGGGCGAACGCCGGAAAACAGCCTCCAGTGGCTTCAGAGAGAAATTATACTAATAGTTCATTTGTAATTAACATGTTAAGTACGGGATAGATTTGTAATTAACATGTTAAGTGCGGGATACATTTTGATGTCCTTGTCTTAAACTCCATTCATACGCTCGGGGCTTGCATTCATATTTTGATTCCAATTAATGTCCTAATTTGGTTGTTTTCTATTTATTTAAATTTTGAGCCCCAAACAGGGACATTTCGTTTATTATTTTATCCAAAGAAATCAAATGTTATAATTAATATACATAAATACCTACTTAGCGTATGCTTTTTCCACCAAAGCAGTCCAGAATTCATTCTCTGCGCCCGCCTGAGTGGTGAGAAGACAGTTGTCCACTGTAGGTAGTAGATCGTCAACGACGACATCCTGCCAGAAGCCAAACCTCCAGACAGAGAAGTGGAAGATACCGCAGTAGTTCCCTCCCCATTCCTGCTCCCAGTAATTCGGGATTACCTGCAAAGTAATCGCTACATTTAGACTTTTTTTTCTTCATGAAAGTTTATTTTTCAGCAACGAAAAATAATAACGTTTGCGCAAGTAGAAGTACTATTCCACGTCACCAACTACTCCCTTCAAAAATCCTCTTTTTTTGCGCAATATAGGAAAAACGGACAAACAGAAAATACAATTTTGATCAACTCACCAAATGCTGAAGCTATGGCGATACTTAAGGTCTTACTACGTAAATTAATTCTCTTAAAAATAAATATGCTAAAACTACTAGGTACTCATAGAGCTAAAAGATAACTAAAAAAAAAACCTATTTCATGTCAAATCAAGCAGCTTGTGCACCTTGACCTCTCGGATTTCTCATGTTTTCATGTGCATTAGTTGTACTTAGAATAAAAAAAGTACAGATTTTCAAATTTTCTTGAACAATCGTTTTAGAGATACGCGCTTAGAAAAAGCTCAAAATCAGATGTTCTAAATGACTATTACCTGTATTCTAGCTATGCGGGTGAGGGTGGGCCTATTTTACAGGTCCTTAATGGGGGTGTGTGTTTTGATGTATAATACAATAACATTCCTAGAATAATTGGATCTTTTCGGTTATGTGTCAGGGATTCTGAAGAATTTTCTACCGAAACCACTTACTCTTTGTAAATCCACTTTGTATCCGAAGAAATAAAATGTTGACCCTCCCGTCGGTCCTTTTACTGAAACAGTCCACATTCTCCTCATATAAGAGAAACATATATGTAGTTCAAACGGGAAACTTTATAGAATCCCTGACACAACCGAAAAGATCGGAATAATTTTTTTTACAAATAATTTCAATATATTTTTTCAATAACTCAAAAATACTGGTTTTATTTTTTTGTGAAAAAAAAAAAAAAAAGAATGTTAAAGTCATTCATATCCTCTCAAAACCGGCATTTTCAAAATGGGGTTAACATTAGTTCGTGTGAAAAAAAAAAAAAAAAAAAATGCATGTGTCCGAAAACCATAATAACTATCGTCGTAAAGAGAGTATCGACATGGAATTGTATATGTTGACCCAAAATTAAGCCAAATGGGTCAGAGGAAAGAGGAGTGAAAGTACTGAAAGAGGGGTGAAGGTACTGAAAGAGGGGTGAAGGTACTGAAAGAGGGGTGAAGGTACTGAAAGGTGGCTTCACTTGAAAACCCCCAATAAGTAGTCAATGTATCGACACGAACTTTTATATGAAGACTGAAATATCCCTGAGTAAAACACATATTAATTTTGAGATAAATTTGCCGAGGAAGAAGGTTGCGCGAAAACTTAGATGATTAGAAATATTCCGAGATGGGGAAATACATTCCGGTGATTCACTGATCTTTGCTCCTTTGAAATACGTCGAGGGGAGCAGCCACTGCCTCATAAAGTTATAAATAACTTAGCACCATTACAGTTACAATTTTTGTTTTATCAAACAAAGCAATTTTTATACCATTTGTCTGAGAAGAGGAATGATTGTGACAATATTGTTTTACAAAACAATTAAAAACTTCTAAGTTGAGGAACGCGGACATATTGTGGAAACTTGTAATAAATGAATAAAACAAACTTATTTTTGAAATATTGTCTATTCCACTAAAGATATATATATACATATAACAGAGGGCGCCGGTAGCTCAGTGGTATGCGTGCTTGACTTCTGAGCTCAAGGTCGTGGGTTCGTAGCCCGACCGAGGCCCTTAGTTTATTTTATCTGGGAGGTAAAATAAACTTAAGCACGCCGTCCTTCGGATGGGACGTTAAGCGATGGTCCCGAGCCTGTACGATGTCAGGTACTCGTTAAAGACCCCAACCCTAGATGAATAAAAATTTAGGGTAGGCAAAATTTAGGACTCCCACAGTAGAGTCGGGCTCATGTCCACCAGAGTGACGAAAGAGCGCTCTGGTAGTAGGCGATATGACCTCGTAGTTAAAGCCCGGGCATGAGTCATAAAACCTAACCTAACCTATACATATAACTACCGGTTTTGGTATAAAGCCGAAACCGGTAGTTATATATATATATATATCTTTAGTGGAATAGACAATAATTCAAAAATAAGTTTGTTTTATTCATTTAAAACAATTAAAGATGGTGTTCTAGAGACATTTAAAAAAAACATTTTGGAATTCTTTGAAAAAAACAATTATTCAAGAAATGTTACTGAATTAGTTAGTTCCATATGCCCACTTGGCTGTCGTATATCCAGTCTGGTTCAGTTGGTTGTATACAGTTCATTTGATTTATGGTGATGTTGGTGCTGGCTCCAGCAGCTGAGAACAGTGGAGACTTGTTACAGTGCGGCTCAAATTGCCAACTTGGAGGATGAGGGGCTTTATGTCGGGCTTCACCACAGCTACAGACCCCCCCCCCCCCCCCATATCTAACTAACTGTTACTGAATAATACATCAAATTGAAGCCAAATTCAAAACATTTAAAATAAGCCCACACCCATCTTCATAACTACAATACATTTTGAGCTATAGCCATGTGAAACATACAGAACGTGATATATTTTAAGATTTTTCTGTTTTTTATAATCTCATGTTTCTTATACGATTGCTCAAAAAAAAAAAGGAAAAATCTGCACTTAATATATTTTCAAAAAAGTACAACTTAAGCTGTGATGAATGTTCAGAGATTGGTTTAACATGAAATGGTCCACATACCTTGTTCCGCAAAGGACTGATGTCAGCTAGAACGGCCAGCGCAGACACCATCCAGTTGCAACTGTACTCGCCTGGACGGACTATCCTTGAGGTGTTTATATCAGAAAAAAGTCGGGGACCCTCACAGATTTCCTACAATTAGAATATTATAGTTAATTTAAAAATACATTAATTAATTACAAAATTATTCAGGTGTAATGAACAAGAAGTCGAACACCTTAAAATATCAAACAAAGAATGAAATTATTCAGAAAAATTGTAATTCAGATACTAACCGCAGGCCTCTTCCACACAACATTGGTAGGAATATTTGACGTTCCAAGAACTGCATCGATAGCCGGAAATGCAGGATCCGAGTAGAGTGTGCCCACTTCCAAATGGTGTTTTCGTAATTCCTCATAATTTTGATTTCGATAACGAATGGGTTTTTTCGGGAAACCAATCATTGTCGAGATCTATATTATGACTGAGAAATATCTGCCCTGTAGCGTGTCATGTTATGAATCAATCACAGTTCCACCATCAATCTTATCTTATAAAATATCAAGGAAATATAAAATCAATATTATAAACTGACACACTTACCTTTGTTCACTGGAGAGGATCAAAATACAATAGCTGTGTGCTATAATTCATCATAGCGATAGAATCTTCATAATAATCTAAATGAAAAGATTCCACTAATTTGTCACAGTAAGAACCCATTTTTTTTTCTTCTTTTTCTTACGTTAAAATATAAAAAGCTTCAAATTACATACAATAAAATATTTAAACTATTCGAAGAAGACACATGCAAATAATTAAAGATGTGATTAATAAAAATTAGATGAGAAAATGAACTGTGGTATTTGAACTGAAGTTGCAGACAAAGAACTATGAGTCACGAAAGGGCTCCATTTATAGCCAGCTGAACTCAGCTGTTGCCAAGGGAACTGACCAATATCAACATAACCTTCTTGATAAATAAAAAAAGGAAAACCTCTCCACTGATTATTAACTGATAAGAGGTATGTTCGCGTCACTTGAACTTGGCACTTTTGAGTGCAATGTGTTCATAACAATTTTTTCGATAATAATCAATGTCTCCCCCACGCATCAGTGTTAAAAAGACAATAAATAATTGAAATTTGCAACATGTTGACAATCATTTAATCCAAAGTGACTTTTGGCTTTGTCGCTGTTATGCTTTTAGAAATAATGGCTTGGTTTATTTATTTATAATATTAATATGAAGAAGTATTTACCAACGACGTAATAGGAGGGGGAAGATCAGGCTTATGGTCGATAAAAACATTCTTCACAATATTCTCTGCTTCAAGACTCTTCCTTCGTGGAAATTTATGATTATTAATAACTTAGCATTTAACTAATTGTTTTGTTATTTTGAATTTTTTCCAATTTCAAGCGTTTGTCGATTGGAATAATTGCGTAATTTAAAGTCTTCTATATCAAAGTGCAAAAAGGAAGAGAACTTACAGAACTTTAGTACAGTGACAGGGATATACCAAAAGTTTAAAATACAATATGACTTATATTTCAGAAATGACAATTTAAAAAGAAACACAGGTAAAGTAACTAAAAACATGACTCAATTAGCAAGTTATATTATTTAATTGTCACAATATTATTATTAACAAATAATAAGGTAATAATAATAATAATAATAAACAAATAAGTTTAGGGAAATAAATAATTTTTCAATAATTGTTTTTTTAAATATACACTACAAGCGCAACGATGAGATCAATAAATCGATTTATTCAACATAAAAAATAATATTTGGTAATACTCCACAAACGTGAACACTAGGAATAAAATAAGAGAAAAAATACTTTTCAACTACTTGCAAGTACGCAGGGCGTTCGGATAAGAAGCAGCGCCTCTTTAATTACTGGATCTGAAGTTTTTTTTGAACTAGGGGTCAAGTGAAGTTCACACACGTACATAGCAGAAACTTCAAAGTTCATTGGGGTTCATGGGCAATTGATATTTGGCATTAATTAAGGATTATATTCTAATAATAGTGGTGACTTTTTTTTTTTTAATTATTTTTCAGCAATCAAAAGTTTTTAAGGAAAACTGAGCAAACAATTTTTTTGTTCTGTGTGTACATCTTAGTTCCCCCATACACAAAAAATTTATATTTTCCATAGTAATCTCAAGAAACTGTAACGAAAAAGCGAACGGATATACATCCAGATATGCGCAGCAAATGCAGTGCGCACCCAAGCCAAGTTGTGGAGAGCTGGCTCTAGCTCGAACGGCGTCTTTACATGTTACTGATGCCACATGAGTTTATAAGCTACTCTAGCAAGTCTTATGAAAATATATTATGAATTATTGTCAACAATCTTTAAGTAATAAGTGAGCCGTAAAAATAATATAATATTTCCAAAATCATTCCTGATTTTTTAATTGTGATTATATTATATAGTCATACTCTAGAGCCCTAAAACACAAATAACTCGAGTTTGTGCTAGCTACCTCCTCAAACCTTCATTCCGAGACGGTCCACACTCGTTCCGTGTGAAACCCAGACGACACCCTCTTAGGGCACCTGAGACGGGAAAAAACCTTGACCACGACGTCCTTCAAATAGGACATTAAACGATGGTCCCGAGCCTGTTACTCCATTAAAGACCGTCCTAGGTGTAACTAAACCTGGGTAGGCCACATTTAGAACTTCCATAGTAGATTGTAGTAGGCGATAAGAGAACATGAACAGCAACCATTTTTCAATATTTTCCTCAATAACTCTTGTCTCTAGTGAAAGCTAATTAAAAAAAAGAAATTTCTCCATTGTTTCCAGAATACAATTCTCAATTAAAGTCAAGTATCGGATGCCTATAACCCCACTGAAGACTTTAACTTTGCTGTAAGTCCTGCTAAGCCCTAACCTGCTAATAGTAATATTGCAAAAGATGAACATAATTTCACCCTGGTTTAAAAGAACTTGTCCATTAATTTTTTCTCAACACGTTCATAAGTTGAAGTTATGCTTCTTATCTCAACAACCTATTTAAAACAAATTAATCAAAATAACAAGGAAGGACTAAATCGTGGTAACATAATAAATGTAAAGAAAAATATTAAAATAATTATAAACTAAATAACAATTCGTTGAATAAATTAGGTGACTATTCGAATATTTATAAAAAAATATAATAAAAAAAATAGTTTATGACTTCAATAATAAATTAGTGAAAAAACGAACAAATAATCCAACAACCAAAGCAACAATAAATGACATGAATACATTGTAAAACAATTCCAAAAATCACAACATTTATATTTTAAAGAACTTATATTAGCAGGTAAATTGACTGCAACAAAATATATGTATGTTTAATTAATCACTAATTAATTAAATGGAATAATAATTGTTTGCATAAATGGAACCAGATTTCCCCTCGTTATAGAACTTCAAAAGGTGAGGCACAATTAAAAGCAACTGTCTTCAAAATATAATAGCTCATTGAAAAAAATATATATTTTTTTTGGAGACTTCTCTACATACAATAATCTGCACATGAAATAATTTCTGAAGAAATATATGAATTGAAAAAATAAATGTGACTTGAAACAAGCATATTACAGAGAAATATAATCAGATCACACACTGAAAGGATCCGTTTACGAACATTGCGTTAATTAATACCCATTTAATAATTTTTATTGTTCTGAAATATAGTTTATGCCAAAGCAACTGCTGTGAGTTTGATGAATTTTTGATTTCGAATCTAATTATTCATATGAATTATGAAATTAATTAATTGTTTTCAATATTCACGTTTTGTCCTTTGTTCACATGCACAATTATAATGAAAAATCAGAACCTACCGTTCTGAAGTAAATTTTGTAAAAAATATAATTTTCCTGTTTGCTATTTAATTTTGAAAATCGTCAGTTATCCCAGACTGGAAACGCTACTGCCAATTAATAAGTATAGCGTTTAGCTGACATTATTCGGATCACATTACACCATTAATTAATTAATATTCGATATAAATAAATAATATGACTGTCATCTAATACTATCGCAATAAATGACAAAATTTATATTTAAAATTACTTATAGTGATTAAACAAAACATGTATAAAATCGTTAATTTATTATATAAATTAGTGTTATTATTACTATTTGTCTGGTAAGTTGGGACGTGGCAATTAAGAGGCTTCATTAGGTTATATCATCGAATCAAACAGTACTGGAACATCGATGGTGTTGAAACGCAACCTCATATCCCACGAACATTTTTTTAACAAAAGGAAGCCAATAGCGCGTCAAAATTAAGTAGAAAAAAAAGTATATATACAATGAGATTAAAAATTGCTCGTTTGATATCTGACTCAATTTCATTCGATATAGATAGTAAACACGTGTGTAAATATTCCATAATTATTAAAATGAATATTTCATAAATTCATCATAACTACAACTCTTTAAAAACTATCTTGAAAAAAACATTTAATAATATATGTGGCAGCCATGTTATTCTCGAATTTATTTTCTGTGTTCACTACATACGATAATACAATCCACAGACGTTTCAGGTATATTCTGCCATCATCAGGTTCCCATTAATGTTGTTTCTATATTCAATGGATTTAATACTTATAATGTTGGTTGATTTTTATTTTTCAACATATTTGATGAACAATTCTATCTATTAATAAACATTAAAGAAGAAAATATATACTGAATAAAGAAACAACAAATTAATGAGAAACTGATGGCGGGAGGATTTACGAGAAATGTCAGTGCATTATGCATGTTTGGCCTCAGACAATAAATTGGAGAATAATATAGCAGCCAAATATATTATTATACATTCGAAATCTCCTTACACAAATCAATAATTTAAAAAAAAAAAAAAACTGTGAAAAGTACACATCAAAGTACTATATGAGGGGAGAACCAGGGAATAGTGAGCCTCCCCTTAAGGAGCATTGACCATTTTACGAAAAATATTGGATTAAAGGGATTGGCAGAATCCTATAGTTCAAGTCTTTGCGTCCAGATAAGTTTTACCAAGTATTATGTAGCATTCGATTTGTTTTTTGAAAAATAATTTAGATCTCTAGCAAATTTTAACGTCTGTTTTTTTCTTCTTGTGTGTAAGGTAACTTTAGCTTCGACATATTTTCAAGAAACTTTTTATCTATTGAAAAAGTAGCTTTTTCCAGATACGAGGTTGTTGTATCAACACCATCGATGCTTCAAAAAAAATTATTTTGATTGGATGGAGCGATTTTAACACAACGCCGTCACTTCATCAACTGTCAAATCCCAACTTAGAAAAACAGATCATAGAAATAATACCCAGTTCACTCTTCACTAATCCCAAACCAGAAAAATATTATTTGTTACTTCCATGATTATTATTATTAATAATAGTTGGAAATTTGGATTTTAAAATTTTTTGTAAGTATATGCTACATTTTTTAGGCAAATGAAAAAGAGGTTCCGCACGGTTAAGGAAAAGTGGGGTGTCAGAAAACTCTTCAGGAGACGGATAAAGAACTTTTTTATTTTAACTTGCATCGGAAATGCGAGCTATACTTAATTTAAGTATTATTAAAGGTAAAAAGTTTCAAATTTCCATCAAATAAATAATTAATAATAATAATTTTGTATACTGAAAATAGAGAAGAGTGGAGGACTGGCGCACGAGTATGAAAGTTAAGCTTTTAACTGGAATGAATGAAATGGGATTACACCATTGAGACTTGAGTGTTGGGAGTATCAATGTGGAAGTAGTGATGTGTATCGGAGGACTCATCGGCGATGACGAGATTACGAAGTGCGTTGCGAACCACATCGTCGTTATTGTGTCGTCGTTTGTGCATGATCACCAGGTCGGAGTAGTCTTCATTTTCACTGTCATACCTGCGTAGGGGGGAAAAAAACATGGCATTTTGGGTCAAAACAGGAGAGTGGACATTGAAAGACAGGTGGCGAAGGGCAGCCAACTTACCCCTGTACCATATCTCACAGCTTTCCTTGGCAAGTTTATAAAGAACAAATTTAAGTTTTTGAATAATTGAATCTACCATGGAAGAACTACTTGATCTAAGTTCAGAATTAGATTCGGAAGACGAATTTGGAGTATACAACAATATATACTTTTTGTCAAAAAACATTCTACAAAGAGAAATAGTATATGGAGAAAAACCAATAATCTAATAAAACTATTCAATAAATGTTATATTTTGACTATACATTATAAAATGTTGGCAGTTGGGAGCTGCGTAAACCTATGTAAGCAGCATATTTGATTTTAAATCTGAAGCTTAAATAGTTTCTACAGCCGCAAGACCAAGATAATTTTAAATTTTGTAATTAAAAAAAAAAACATTTTAAACGTTTTTCGATTAGACTATTTTTCTGGCGTTTTTAAATTTGTAATTTCATTTTTTATTTTCTGCTAATTTTTAAGATCATTTGTAAAATATTTTAAAGATGTAACACCAGGTTGAGGGTTAAACATTACTAATATCGTCCCTGAACTGTATTGTGCTCTATGAAAAGTATTGGTACATTCGGAATTTCACTTGGATCGGACAATTTTTAAATAAATTCAATTTGGCGGAAATTAGGACTATCGCACGCATCGGTTCAACCGTTCAACGAAGTTACGTGGGAATGTACATATGAGCGTAGAGACCATACATAACCCTTCCTTTTTTTGTCAGGGAGCAAAAAGAAAAAGTCACGCAGAATAAGTTCAACTTCAGAATTTTCAGATAGCACATTTACCAATTACTTTCGATTAGATCGAATTGAATCTGACGAAGAGAAATAAAAACTGTAAACATATTGATTGTTTAAATACATTAAGAAACTATCCAAGGATGGCAGTGCTTGTTGCGCCAGAGATGTTATACACCTCACCGTCTATACCTATGTATAATGGAGGACTAACCTGCTTAGAGGGCGACTTCCATCTTCTGAGGTCGGATTATTCGATATAATTTCAATATCGTCCATTGTAGAAATGGAAACATGGGAACCTGTAGTCAAGAACAAACCAATACATTATCCTATTAATTTTGTATATAAAAAGTCTTATTTCAAATAAATGTAATTTGGCAGGGAGCCCCTTCTTAGGGATCATTATTTATATATTTGTACAAGTAAGGAACTTATTTACAAAACGCACCTTAAACCATGACCGGTGAGTAAGTATGTATTTCTGTATGTATATGTATATGTATACCCTCACAACCCCCCTTTCACCCCCCCTATTCAATATTTAGAGATGCCGCTTAGCTTATATTCTAAGTTGGACGACATTAGAAAAGCCATGCAAGGTTTGTGAAGATACGGTAATAAATAATATAAAACGGGTTTTTGATCAAACAAAAAATTCGTTCGTATATATATATAATATAAATACAATAACGAATTTTTTAATCAAAAACCCGTATTATGTTATTACAACTGTACAGTGCCTAGAGAGTGTCACCGCTGGGTGATTTCTACCCTCTTGATATTTTGACATTGCCATTTTTCTCCCTCAGCAAATTTGCTTGTTGTATATATTCTTTATACAGTTGTAAATATAAGTTTGTAATATATAAATATAAATATATATATATTATAACCTTTTTTATCGTATATTCACAAACTTTGCATGGATTTTCTAGTATCGTCCAATTTAGCATATAGGCTATGCGGCATCTCTAAATTTTGATTGGAAGGCGGGTTGTTAGGGGCCAAAACATAAAATTACTTCTAGCTCATTAACGCTTGATCAAATTTTCATAAAATTTCATATGCAGCATCCTTACAAGCTCTGCATCAGCACTAACTGGGCAGATAAGATTACTAAACTCCTTAAAGTTACTATAACCAGGCAACGCCGGATCACCTCGTAGTAATATATAAGAATGGGCTTCCTGCAAAATTCATATTCAATTTTTTTTGTAGAAATTAACTGAGTGTTGAGATGTTATTGTAAAGTAGGGGTCGTTGTAACCCTGCAAACTAGTGAGATAAAGAATATATGATTTTTAACAATCGTAATAGAAATTTGCAAAATTTGGATACATCATTTATAAGATACATATATTGATGTACAAAATTTTATTGTACATAACCTGCATTGCCCCCGTAATTATCATTTTGGTCCGAATTAGTTTCCGAGTGGTTCCCAAATTCTGTTGTAACCAATGCGTGTACCTGTGTTGAAGACACTGAGAGACTGGTTGAGGTCGTAGCGCGGCATGGCCTCCCCGTAGTCAGGGAGGGCGGTCAGAGAGGACTCCAGCGCCTTGTTCTCCACCATGGCCAGCCAGTGCGAGTTGTGTGCCTGAAACTTCTCTGCCTTCACTCTCTCTTCGTACTCCGGTTCCTCCTCCTACCAATCAACAAAAAAAAAAAAAACACAGTCAACTACGGTGCAGTAGCCAGTGACGCGAACCATTAAGCCGACCAATAACCTGCTTTTATACACTTTTCTCCTTGAAATATTGTTAAAGCTACTAAAAATAACATACATAACCGGACGAACACAACACTTTCACCACACCCATCCACTTCAAGTCATTATAAGGCCTTGAAGAAGGAAATAGTTTCCGAAACGTTGGCCAAATTTTGAATTTTTATTAACACGACAGAACCTCGAATTCCTTCTACATTGTTAAGAACTGTGTTCGAAATGTTTACTCAATCAAATTTAGCCGGAGAATTAAATAAAAAGGTAGCGTGCATGCTTACTGACATCAAACTCGCGGATTCGGAAATGGGAGATAAAAAAAACAACAACTTGGGCACGCCGTCCTTCGGATGTGACGCTAAGTGATGGTCTCCAGCTTGTACGATGTCAGATGCTCGTTTAAGACCCCTACCAAAATGTAGGACTCACGTTCACCAAAATGACGAAAGAGCGCTCTGAAATTGGCGATATGATTACTACCTACATTTTTTTTATAATGATGAAGATGTTGACAAATTTGACGCATTTTTCAATATTGAATGTTTAATGGCAAATAACTTCAATCTATCTTATAGCCAAAAAAAGTCTAGGTTCCTTACTTGATTTTTTATTTATTTTTTTAAAATAAAAAAGTACATCCATTTATCTGCATCCATATAAAGAAATATAGTTGAAACAAAAGTGAAAATAGTAAAATTGAAACAAATACCTTTATCATATCGATGCATATATCACACACTTTTCTTATTTCTGTGTTTTTGTCATTCATCAAATCGATTAAATAATCAACTGCTTCTGTAATAATGATAAAACTAAATAAATAAATAAAAGACAAACGGGTTACAATAACACAAAGGGAAGGGCTCCATAGAACGTCGTACAAGATCAACAAAAATGCTCCTCTACCTCCCTTCATGTAGAACTTCTTCCCGCTTCATGACATCTTTTGGCGAAGAAATATGAATCGATTACTTGCTACTATATCTCAAACAAAAGAAAAATTCTTGATTTTGTGTATGCTTATGAGGATTTTTTAAAACTTCGAAACCAACTAAGTGTGAGAACAACAGTGGTTCATAAGCTGATTAGTGAATGGCCGAATACATTTCTGCCATCTGTGACCATATTGTAGAAACCTAATAAAATAAAAACAAAGAACTCGTTTAACTTATATATTAGGGGTATTCATGAGGTGTGTGTTAACTATGTTAAATATGTTAACTATGTTAACTATGTTAAATATGTTAACTGTGTTAGTTCGATAACAATTTTGACAATAGTCTGCTAAATATATGACTTTAACACACTTCGATCTAACAGAGGAAAAGGTATGTTAAATCGCTTTGTTAAATCGATATTGGTAAGGTTATGCAAGGTTACTTTAGGTAGCAATCTACAGCCCACACAATTTTTTAGTTTTGGCTTTTATATTTTTACACATATCTACATTATAGCGAAAACTGTATACTAATAAAATATTGTCCATTATTTCGTCTAATTCATCATCACTTAAATCATCCTATTGATCTGAATTTCCAGTAAAAAGAGTTGAGTAGCTCCTTCAATGAGCTCGTTAAGCAATTTACTTTTATTACTTACTTTAGGCATCTTATTTATAAAAAAAACACAAACTTTAACTTATTTTTTTGGAAAACTAATAAAACAAGATAAATAACAACAATGCTTGGTCGGTTATATTGAAACTTCCTTTAATTGCCACTTGGAGCGCTAGTTATAACAGTTAGCATTTAACAATTAACAAAGGGGGTGTTCATGAATTTCTGTCCCTGTAAATTTTTATTTCGATAACATTTAACACCTAACACACATTATGAATACCCCTATTGTCTAAGGCAATACAACTATTAAATAAGTAATAAAAAAGCATCAGTCCAACAATTTTATTTATTCGCGACTAGTTTCGACAATTTGCCATGCTCAGGTGGTGAATCTTAATGTAGAGAAGAAATCAGACACCATCCAGCTAAACCCTGACCCTGAGATGCGTCCATTTCTTTAATCCCTTCTCCACCTTAAGATTCACCCCCTGAGGATGGCAAATTGCCGAAACTAGCTGTGGAATAAACAAAATTGTTGAACTGATACCTCTGTATTACTTATTCAACAAGTCCGCTAGATCCGCCAACCAACCAAGAAAGAAATATAAGAGTTAATTCTTTATTTTTATTTATTTAATTAAGAAGTCATAAAGAACAATTATAAGTCTTATTTATAATCTATACCTGTTTGTTTTATCAAATAGGACCTTGTGCTCAGATGTCTACAGATTTGATAGAAAACATAAATTATTTGTAAAACCATTTCATCATCTTCTTGTTTCCCTAAAAAAATAAATAAAAAAAAGTCAAATCAAAAGTACGCTAATGACTAAAATAATATTTATACATTAATTTTCAGAAATTAAAATAACAACGAAGATATGCGAACCTTTAAGAAGCTCAATGAGTGAAAGTATAATATTGGCACTGCAGAAAATTTCCGCACATTTCTCATCCCCGGCCATTGTTCCAATCAGCATTACAACTTCCAAAATAAAATCGTCTTCACCTTTACCTAATTTTTAATAATGGACAAATAATTCTTAATAATAAGAAAACAAAATTCTTAATAATAAGAAAACAAAACAAACAAAAAAAAAGTGCCTTTCCACTTTCGATCTCCACAAGAACATTTCAGTGAATTGCCATCATAAGGACCAAGTAGCATGAAAAATCTCAACAAGACCATGGAAGATCCGATCAACGTTTTTACGTCATCGAAGTTGGACTATAGCCCAGCGACATTTTTATACATAAATAATAACAAAAATGTACATTAGCAGAGTACCATTTACTATTTGTTACCCTTTTTCAAATATTAATAATGAGGACGTCTGGCTGATTTGTCACTCGATAATTTTCGAGAGACGAGACGACTACCGGTACTTCACTTACCCAACTATATCGAGGTATAGGGGAAGTTACACAATCGGTCAGAAATTTGATGTAGAGTTTTCATGGGAATTTCATGTTTTCCGAACCTCTGATTCCCCCCAAAAAGTCTGTCTGTCTGTGAACACGATAGAATTAATGTAACCATCTGGAAATTTTATATGCGTATCCAGACCCCCATAAGGATGACACCTATAGATTTCCAGCCAAATCGACCAAATGGCAGGGGGGGTCGGAGGGAGACTTAACTCAAAAAACCCAATAACTGCCAATGTAATGAATTTACCAACAATCAATTTAGTATGAGGATTCATTCAGAAGGTAACTAAAGTAAATAAGGTCAACTATTGATTTTTTAGTCCAAACAAGTCGAATGATTTGGAGGGAGAGCGAAAACATAATTAAATAATTCATATTAGGAAAGTACATTACTAGTGATCCACCGACGACTTTTTTGATATAATTATTTGAAATTTTTCATTATGAAGGAAATTGGATGAACGTTGACCAAATAACATTGGTCTCTTGTGATGACCTAAATTGGACGATACTTTATTAGCCTTCGACAAAAAAAAAATTAAGCAGAAATATAATAAGTTGAGGAGCTAGTCCTTATAGCGCTGACCATAGGGGAAAGTCTTAAACAGAAGGATTCTATGTGTACTTATTGACAAAAAAAAACACACATTAACAGAGCAGAAATGTTTATACACATTTTCAAAGGAAAAGGAGGAGGCTTGATTAAACTTTTCAAGTTTCAAAGTCAGAATCAGATAGAATTAGTAGAGACCAAGAGTCGTTGCAACAGGAAACTGTCTTGAACCAGTGTCAAATCAATACACGGTTACGCAAGTGAACAAAGTGATTCAGAAATTGAATATTGGTTCAAAACTGATTGCTGAAGCAAAACTATCACTAAAGAGAAGAGACAGAAGAGTTTCACTTTACTGTTTTCAATGTAAATTTAAAATAACTGGGAATAGGAAGTTTTATTTAACCTGAATTGATACAGCTCTGGAGCCAGGGTATGAGCTGATGTTTGTCGGCCAAGTGGGATATGTCTACTTCAAAGAGGGGCAGATTGGCCAGGGTCCCTGTCGTCTCCAGAGAGAAGTCTTCATTGGAACATGAGGTGAGCACCTGAACCAGTTCGTCCGCAAACCCCTCAAATAAAACAAAACATACAATTACTTTTAAGAACTCGCCTCCATAAGAAAAACAATTAAAATTGGTGATCTTGATGAATTAATATCTTAAAATTATAAGAAATTATGTTTTTTTTGGACCACAGTGATTTTTAATAGAAATAAACAGACAGTTATGAGTGTTATCACACTTAGTTATCAACTAGTTTCTTTTTGGACTGACCGGGAGATTAAGAGAGTACTTTTTGATTAAGAATTACTCACAGTAGTGTGGATTATTGACTGTCACAAGTTGGAAGCCCGTGACAATATGTAACATTTCCTCAAAATTCGACAGATAGTTTTGGAGGATTTTTTTAAAATGCACAACAAGCCAAATTTCAATTAATCTTATAAAGATGGGGGGTACAAATACCAGAAAGTGTCGATGTGTGGAGGAATGTCGGGACATGTTCCTGAGGAGTTTCATCAGAAGACAGTCCTGATAGGCGAGGGTTCGCTGAACGGTATGATCTAAACCTCCGGACTCACACATCACCTCAGCACATCGGGGGTTCAGGGCAACGTTCACCGCCACAGCCACCAGGGGGGCGTAGTCCTCACACTTGGGGTCCATAGAGATCAGCATCTTCATCAGCTGCAAACATGCACAATAACGTAATAAGTCAAAATACTTTCATTATGATGGACACCAATTTTCAACCTGCTGAGGCGAAAAAGCTCTTATTAGAGTTCAAAGATTTTGTAAAAAAGGCGTTATTCCGAGGTAAAAAAAAAATTATCTTTTTTGTCTTATTTCAAATTTAGATAATTCTCTAATAATACATTTTACTTTAATTAATCAGAATAAACCGTAAATGGGAGAGAATAATATAAATTATGTAACTCGGCTAAAATTTTAGGTAAGTAATCGTGAACATGGACAAAAATAGCTTTACAACATTCATCATAACTTAAATTAAGTTCAATATTCCTGATATATTTCTGGATCTAATTAAGATGGCAAGACGAGGGTGCTACCCTTTTAAAGATGTTGAGTACATATTTAATTGGGCATCTACGACAAAATTGGATGTTCCAAAAAGTTCTGCGCCCTCCAAATTAGTTAACTTCAATTTGACCCCCATACCCGCAACCTTAAATTTAGTTGTTTTGTTAATTGCTTTGAGAATATACCCACGAAAAGGTGGAGAGTCTCAACGTAGTTCCGAGATAGAAAGAATATTACACTAAAAAATACATTCTTTTGTTTTTTTCTCATTCAGAGACTCCAATAATACATTTTACTTTATTTAAACGGTAAAAACTATGAAATAATAAATAAATAATACAAAAAAAAAGTATTTTTAATACCTTTTAAATTATATTAATTTAGAAGAAAAAATGTTTCTTTGGCTAGGGAATACCATTCTACACACCATTTTTGTTTGGAATAGGAATGAAGCAGTATAACTTATGGGAATGAAGCAGTATAATTTATGGGAATGAAGCAGTATAACTTATGGGAATGAAGCAGTATAACTTATGGGAATGAAGCAGTATAACTTATGGGAATGAAGCAGTATAACTTATGGGAATGAAGCAGTATAACTTATGGGAATGAAGCAGTATAACTTATGGGAATGAAGCAGTATAACTTATGGGAATGAAGCAGTATAACTTATGGGAATGAAGCAGTATAACTTATGGGAATGAAGCAGTATAACTTATGGGAATGCTTTAGCTTTTTGAACTTTTTGTCAGTTTCAGCTTCTCTGCTGTGCTTTTTTAAGCTCGTTTTGCAAAAGGTAATTGCTTTAAAGTTTTCACAAGCCCAGATGAAGGGTTGTCTTGAAGTTGTAATTTGACTTTGGTAATCGTGGCGTTTTTGTAAGCTAGACCTTTCATGCAATATTGCGACAATCCTCCCACACCACGCTCTTTTAAGCAACCATACTCTGTATCTACGCCAAAATCTTCAAGATGATAGCAGAGATTTTTCCCGTTTTTATATTGAGCATATATGTATGTCTTTTCATTTTTGTTTTTTTGCCTTAGTTATAGTTTTTAGCGATAAAATAAAGCAAAATTTATAATTAGATAAATGGTGTTTTTTTAGCATTATTTTTGAGCCTGTGTGATGTCAGGTACTTGTTAAAGACCTCTTACCCCATTTAACAAAACCTAAGTAGGCAAAATTTAGGTCTCCCACAGTAGAGTCGGGCTCATGTCCACCAAAGCGACGAAAGAGCGCTTTGGTAGTAGGCGATATGACCTCGAAGTTAAAGCCCGGGCATGAGTCATAATAAAACACCCGCTTCACAATATCTTTGAATCCTAATAATAAGAGAGCTACGTCACCTAAGTAGCTAAAAATGACACAATTTCTTAGATAGATAGACATATAATAGATAGACATTATATTCTTCATTATTTACGTCTATGTCGAAAAAAACATATATATTCTACGCGTTATGACTTCGAGTACATTCAAGTAAAATACGAGTACAGGCACACATTACCTTGGGTAAGACGTCAGTGAAAGTAAACATGGCTTTAACTCGGTCGTCCATACTTAACTGATAAAGTAACTTCAATATTGACCTCACGTGACGCTCATCATCTGAAATATACAAAATTATTTAAAATAAAATTGTGATGTGACCATTAAAGGACTTTCTTATACTAACCAGGCTTACAGATCACTCTTTCTCTCCCTTCTCAAAATTATTTCATACTGACATTACTGGGTGTAAGAATGTCTACTCTCAAGATAACGCTGATGGGTTCAAAGAGACAAAATTAAATGATTTTGAGACGGGGAGGGGGAGAGAGAGTGATCTGTAAGCGTTTTTGGTATAAGAAAATCCTATAATGGCCACATCACATATATTTTTGTTAATATTTCAGAAAAACTACCAATACATAAACCATATTTTAAAGTTCGTTGCTATGAGTTACGATTTAAGAATTACTTAGATATATTCCTTATAGACATTTATTTTACATTCTTCGGGCCGCTGTAACTTGTATTGATCCTATCTCAAATCTGAGGACTTGGACATTTTATAAGGAACATTTTTGGTAAGAATACATTTTTCGATAGGACTAACCGTTTTCGGGTAAATCAAGGAAACGTCTAAAAATATGTGTTTCAAAACTACATTTCAAGATGGTTTTCAGTACGTATCTCGAAAACCTATTAAAAATTGTATTTCAATATTCTCTATAATTATTACTTGAAAAGATTTTTGATTTGGTCATAAACGTAAGTTGTATCTTATAAAATGTAGTTGGGTCCCGGGGGATAATGGTCTCAATTTTCGTTTGATTTCGGCCAAAATCTAATGAGACCTAAATTAGAACAAGTGACCCCTTCATTTCAAATTTCAAGTTTATAGCTACAATCGTTATTGCGGTAGAGAGTTCACAACTTTTCAATCACATACACACACGCACAGGCAGACATCAACACGAAAATGGACAAAACGTATCCTAAGGAATACGTGAAAATCCGTTGACTCGATCTCGGATTTTCGCACGATTACAATACTTCCTTATACTACATGTGCATATAAGAAAGCAAAAATATATTTTGAGATACTTAAATAAAAATGAAAACATTTTTAAATAAAAAATTAAAATAAATATATATTTCACACAACGTACTGAGTAAACTAGCGAATTTCTGAAGAAATCCAACTCTTATCATTTTTTCTCTCAGTTTTGTATCAAAAGAAAGATTGAACAAAAGTTTAAGTGTTGACTGTTCCAATTCAAAATTATTCATTTGAAGTAGTTTGGGCAAATTCTCAACTACATTCAGATTGGCCTGAAAAAAAATAAATAAAATAAACACTACATACAAATCTCATAGTATACCTACCTAATCTAGCAATAATTCAACGTAGACTGACTCAGATGTCCATTGTAGCAACTTTTAAACACAAACTTCAGAGAAAGAAAATGCAATGAATTTTCCAGCCATGAAAATTAAGAAATTGTTACCAAATACCACTTTTTTTTTTTTTCACACCATCAACTGACGTTTCTCTTGAGATCGATTTTTGAAAATGGCTCAGAGAAGGCGAAACGTCAGTTGATGGTGTGAGTACAATAAAGTTTTTTGGATGGCCGAACAACTGTTAACTTTCTCAGGAGACAACCTTTATTTATAGACCTCTGGCTCTGGTTTCTCCTTTATATTAGATATATCTATCTTTTCGGCGGACCTATTCAAGAACTTGATCTTCCCTATTACAGATTTTTCTCAAACATGTCACAAAAATCATTCTCGTAAAAAGAACAAATCAGGTTCGTTAACCAGAAAAATCGAATCACGGAAAGTGAGGGTTTTTCAATACGGCAGTAGTTTCCGGTCGACCAACCGGCCAACCTAATTATTATAGAAATCCGCTAAATGAGGACAGTTTATTTGAGAGAGTGAGAGATCCAGCAGTAATTACCATTTCATCTTTGTTTTCCACTCTAAGAGACAATTTTGTAAGAAATTTAGCGACGACACAGAGAAGAGGTCCGTTGTTTCGCTCCAGACACTCCATCAACATTGAAACTACACTTCTTTTTCTAATTTTATCTTCAACTTTTATATTCTCAGCTATTTTCAACAGCAATGAAAAATTCACTACAAAAAAAAAGATAACAATAAAAATAATGTTACTAATATTACACATGAAGGGTAAAATCATGAATGGCACACACATATATGAGTGTATGTCATGTATAAACGTAGAATGTATGATCAGAAGATACCTTTCAGAAGTCTGTCTTGTTTTGAGACCATGATTGAAAATTTCTTTTGGGATGACTCATCGTCAGGAGTACTCGGACTTCTTTGAGATACAGCAGTTTTGGGGGCTGAAAAATCCAATAATAATAATTAGAATAATATTTATTTCCATTAAACCAATAATGTGAATTGAAATGAAATCTATACAAAGCTCGTTAGTTCGAATGACAGACCATTAGGAATACGGAGGCTGAACAGTTCGAAATATAAACTAAGAGTCAATAAGACACATACAAGAGAGAGAAAAAAAAAGAGAGAAAAAGGGAGGTAGTACTGCCAGATCGGGCACTCTTCGGGACAGGCAGCCTCGAGGTAGAGAAGGCCTCCCGACCTCTGATTCAATAGAACAATAACATGTAATGGTACCTGGTATGAGAGAGAGACGCTTCCTATCCCCGGGACCAGGGATGGCCGGAGAAGGAGTGGACGATCTCTTTCTGTCCATGGAGGTAGTACTACCAGGTCGGGCACTCTTCGGGACAGGCAGCCTCGAGGCAGGGATGGCCTCCCGACCTCGGCTGATCATGAGTTCCCCTCTCCACTGCTGGAATCGCTGAAGTTCGAACTCAATTATCACAATGCACAAGGAACCAATCTGAAAAACAGACCACACTTATTATCTGTCACACCAAATACTATTTTAAAGAAAATAAGCTATAAGTGAGGCATTTTAGGATAACAGATCTTTCAATTTCGTTAATTTTACGGATTAGCTAGAAAAAATGATTGCAGTGGCTCCGGTATAATGGAACTCTCTGCGTGAATAACATCACTAAAACAAAATTAATGAAATAAACAAGGAATATTTTACTGATAATAAAACGAATACTAAAAACCAAAATTCTAAAAACCGTCAGAGTTGTGCCATCCTCGATAAACAGCACAAAGTACCAAAAAGGGTATACACCACCGTGTTCATTATTTGTTTTGCAAGAAAATATTATCTCAAAGGAATAGGATGCCTTAATTTAATGTATTCGATACTGGAACCATGCAGCCAGCTCCTGTCCAGATGAACAGGATATTTATTTCGCTAATTAGCTTTCATCTGAATTAAAACTACATATAAGAGTGGGAAAAAATCTGTTAGAGGATCCACATATAACCGAGAGAGTCTACTATAGTTTTGATAATCCAACATTTAAAACAGCATTATTTCTCTCAAAATAGGAGAAATCTCGTAACTCTTTTCTTGATGGACTTCGACGAAATCATTAAATCCTATTCAATTCTGGATGACTGAGGTCAATTGGTAGTGTTGATTTATAATTAATCTATAGTAATAATATATTGAAAAATAAAATAATAAAATTAGTAATATATACCTTATACTGCAATATTAACGAATGAAATTGAGTAAATGAAGAAAAAGAGTGAAATACAGATATGATATTTGTACTCAAGTCAATACTCCTTTTGTAGTCCTCTCTCAATACTCTTGCAAGAGCACTCAAGACGCCCTCTGAAGAAACATAAAAAATAAATTATAATGTTAATTTAATAATAACAAACATATTTTTAAAAAACATGTCAAATGCGGTCTCGCGCGATAAAGGTTCTATTCCCTTACAATTTTTCCCAATCCGTCCGAAAACCGAAAAACCTTGATCGGATGGAATTGAGTCAATATAGAGGACAAAGTGGGTTTTTGCTGAAGGAAGAATGAGGTGGACTAGGTGGGTTTTGGAAACATCGTTGGACATAATGGCTTTTGGAACTGGAGCTTCAGACTCTATTTTGACCAGGTTTAAATGGGTTTTGGAAGAAACTGAGTTCACCCCCGATTTTGTTAAAATCTATATCTAACTCAATTTTCTCAAAAATTGACTAAGTGGCTTACTCATATATACCTGCCTAATTTCATGTTTCTACGTCAAATATTTCCCAAATGCTATCGGGAGAAACAATATGGAACCAAAATTACCAATATGGACCACTTTATGAGCCCCTCATGAATTATAAATAAAAAAAATAGCTTCTTACTCTCCTCGAAATGATCTTTTCATGGACAACCCACTTGGAGCTACAAGACTGTTACATACAGACAGACGGATTAGTGAGAAGAAAAGGGTTCCGGTTGAACCTTTTGGGTACGGAGCCATCAAAGGGATAGTGAAAATTCAAAATTATATTTAGAACAAAAATAGGACGCGATAACTGTACACTGAAACTTATCAAGGTAGCGACAATCATTTATTTATACGTAAAGCCGAGCAAATTGAATTCGATAACAAAAGTTTCACTTCAATAAGTCAAAAGTAAAAATGTTAATTACCATTTCTAGCCAATTCTTCCAAATTGTCATTTTCTCTGCTAAGTTGCATTATAAGAGAGGAACCCTTCACTTTATCGCTGAGGTCTTCATACAATAGTTCAACATACTGTTCCAGATTAGCAAACGTTGCTTTTTCTCCAGTCGAATTTGTACTGCTTGAATGTGGACTTTCGAAGCCACTATTGGGTCCAAGATTGAGAACTCCATCTACATTAGACAAATAATAATTTTATAAAATACAACGAGGTTCAAACATGTTTTTAAACAATGTCATTAAAAAATACGAAAAACAATTACCTGTGAAAACGTTCTCTTTTCTACTCTGAAGGAAGTAAATGAGATGTTCAACATCACCAACTTTCGAAGGGTGAATCAAAGAACATTTATTAACAACTTCTCGGGCAAGAGCTCCACAATCTGAATTTTTATTCAAACTTTTAAGACGGATGATTTTTTGACAATTCTAGAAAAAAAAATGGGGAAGTTAATTCATGAATAGTTAAAATAATCGAGAAAACTAAAGAAACTTTAAAAACAGACCTTCTTATCACTGAGTACAGGATTTTCTGATTCTCCCAATATTATTGCTTCAACTTCATAGTTAACTATTAGAGCTGTTTCTGTAGGATGAACATCAATAGAACCCGACTTCACTCGCCTACAATAAAAAATTGATTAATCCATTTCATTCGCTAGATGTAACCGTGAGAAAACACTAATTTAAAAAAATAAATAAATTAATAAGACCTTTTAATATATTTAGCATCTTCTGGCTGTACAACCCCAGACGGAGTCATCATAATCCTTCAGAAATCAGAGAAAATAAAAAACAGAAAACAGGAGAGGAGTGATAACAAAGAACCTCCCTGTCAGGTTGTCAATATCACTGAAATGGCGTCAAATTATCAGAAAACGATGACTTTTGTTGGATTACTTTTCTTAATTCATGCTGCTTATTCAGCTGCTCAACGTAAGTTATTATGTATCTTTCATTTAATTTTTTTACATAATGCCTCGCAGAAACTGGCTTAAAACATTTTTTTCTGTGAGGTGTGTGCATGTTTGAGGACCTTACTCTTTATAGCAATCGGGCTCTTGTGAATAATGAAAATGTGTTGCTTTAAGTCTAAATAAATCTCTATCGAATAACAATATTTCGAAAAATATCCCTTTGTACATCATGTTTTTTTTTATGTAGTTGTGTTTAAAGTTTTACAGTCGGGCCGCTCTTTTGTTTCTTTCTTTCTTCAGCCGATTTGAATAGGTTCGATTTACACGAGAATAAAAACATGATTCATTAAAGCCATAAATAATTATTTTTTGACGTGTAGGCTGTGAAAAAAATTATTTTTATGGGTTCACACCTCTCTTCTTGAACTTAATTAATTATTAATGAAACCTATTATTTATATTCATTAGATTGTAGATTGCACATTTCTAGCATCCATCTTTTGGGTCGAATAGCAATAGTACTGAAATGGAAATCTTATAAGAAGCATGCCCAATTTTCTCATTAAGGAAACAATATTCACAATTGACACATTTTTTAAGCAAGAACTAAATGATAGTTTTTGAAATGTCCGATATTTTTTCTACTCGCGACAACTCGACTTGAACTGGTTTCAGAATTTCGTAGTTTATTTTGAATCTTGTCTTTTTAATTGATTTTTAGTACTTATTGAAAACGATAGTTTTCCTGCATTTACAATGTATAATGTTTTTTTTTCATGACGCGATGTGGGGAAAATGGACATCTACTGATGTGAATTTTCAGAATTTGCTAAAACCTATTTTTTTAAAAGACCCTTTCGTGGCTTATATTGCATACTAATTTTTGCCTATATTTATTTTGCAGATAGAAGCTATTTGAGAATCACCGATCAAGAATTCACTTCACTCCCTCTCGATGTAAGTTTGAAGATTATTTCTTAAGATATATTTTTGTTCATCTACAATCAATTATTTATAACTATTGGGTTGCATAAGGAGATTCTGATTTTATATACAACATATTTATTAGTTACATTTTTTGCTTTTTAAAACCTAGCAATTACAGACGTTTCGGGTACTACTCCCATCATCAATATTTATAGTTTGTTTGTTCTTTATGTGAATCAAAATCTTATTTTGACATTTAAAAATATAAACATCAAAAAATGAATAGGAGCTCTCATAAATATATTATAAATAAATTATTTTTTTCTGTCCCCCTCCCCTAATTGTCTGTTTCTTCTATCAGATTGTGATCCAGAGTATTGCCAGTTTATTTCTGACCATGTACGGAGTGATGTACATCGCTGGTGACTTCAAAGAGATTCGAGCAACTGTAGAAATGGAAGCGAAGACTTGGGAATCTCAACGGAACCTTCTTTCTTTCTACACGTTCAATCATAGGGGGAAAGCCCTCTCCCCTGCCTACATACCTCAACATCCTAATTTTTTAGAAAAAATAAGATAATGAGTGTAGGTATATAATTATTATTTATTTTAAGTTATGGACATTACCAGTATTGTACAATATAATAAACATTAAACCGACTATGCTTCATGGAGTATGATTTTGTTTTTCTCTATGATCAAAGTGTAAAAATGGTTCAGAATTTTCAGAAGACATGTAAAGGGAATGTAGTACACAAAATGCCACATCCGAATTGTGACGTTACAGCATAATCAGCCAACCAAGACTATGTTTATGAGGGCCTATTTAAAAAAATATATTTATACATTTTTTGAGGCTTTTAGTGAGGCAACAAAAGTGAGTGTTCTATTGTATTATTAAGAAAATAAATACTGAACTGTCTGGTGAGGCAGTTTCACTTATGGACCTAATCTTGAAAACAAACCTCAAGGAACTTTATTAATTTTTAACCCTTCGGTACTTCGGGTTACCAGACTCCTCGGCAGCCATATTTAACCCTTCGGTACTTCGGGTTACCAGACTCCTCAGCAGCCATTTTCTCCTATATAATCAGTAATACCTACTTATTATATTCAAGGGCGGATTTAATAGGTTGCCGCCCCAGCTTAACTGATATTTTGATTATAAAGGTTGATAATGTCAGTACCATTTCATGTAAAATCCAAACAAGTGGAAGTGGGAAATATAAAAATAAAGACGTAAAAAATACTAAACTGGAGGACAAATTTCCTTCTTGTAAGACACATGGACCTACCTACCCTTTAGTACATAAGTAGAATTGACTGTTTTTTTGTAAATGTTGATTGCAGTATTTTAATTTTTTAAGATAAGTTCAATGAACTGACATAAGCCATTTAAACAATATACACACATTATTTTTTGTAATTTGTGACTGGCTATAGAGCACGTGTGAACACTGGGATGACCCGGCTATGTAGGAAGGTTTTTTATATTTCTCGGGTGTTTGGGCAAAAGGGCTTAGTTAATTTTAGGAGGGGAATTTCTGAAGGTTTGAAAAATTCCTGCAAATCAGGTAAAACACATTTATGTTACTTGAAATATTATTTCAATAATAAAAATATTAAATATAAACAAAGTAAAACAGTCACATATGGTAAAATATTTAAATGCACTAAATCCTTTGGATCCCAAGATTTATTTTGACTTAAGCCCTTTTGCCCAACACCAGCATGATCCCTAATTATTATCTAGTAGCTGATTGGCTATTGGCGCTATGACGTCACATTTGGACACTGGCTTTATGTAGGTACATATACGACTGGGAGTAAAAGAAAAAGAAAACGAATTTTTAAATATCTTTTTATTGTAGAAGTAAAAAATCACAGTTCAATTTCAAGAGATTTTTCGAGAATTTATGTCACTAAATGATAATTTGTGATAATGAGTAAAACTAAATAAATACATAAATAGAACAAAAAACATAAGTAGTTAACATATCAAATGACATTGTAATACTGTCATTTGATATCAATACGGAATGACTAGAGAAACTTTCCATTCAAATTTAGATTTTTCTTTAATACATTAAAATAACAATAAAATCTGTGATCACACATGTATATTTGTTAATTGAATAAAAGAACTGCTGTCAATAATTCAATAACCGTTTTCATTATCTCCTGTTTTTTCCTACAATTTCAATAAATATTCTATCTAAAAATATATTATTAATTTCCTTTTTTTAAAAATTATGGACGAACAATAGTGCAAAAATAGTTGTAAAGTTATTTTTATTATTTATTAGTCTACTTCTTTAGTGATGAGTACAACCGCGTTATAAAGTTTGTCAATGAGATGGCCCCTGAGAGCACTGTGAGCAGAAAGGCGTTATGTTTACAACTGTGAAACATGCGAAATTCAGTCAATTGAATCATCAATCATGTAAATAAATAAAATTCAATTTTTGTCTGTTCCCGTAATCAAGGAAAGATAAGCTGGTAGACTGATCCATTGGGTATGGGTCAATAACATCCTCTGTTTCTAAATCAACATGGCCACCATGGATCTCACCATATGACAATTCTTGTTGAACCTACCAAATTCAAGCCAATGAGTCATATCCCTCGAACTATTGAAACAGGGTTAGAGATGTTGCCGCTTGCTCTTACCAACTCCCGTCCGTCACAGGCAACCCCTGAATTACCTCTTTATTGTTTTCGGTAAAAAGCGTTATTTTCTCCTTTTTATAAGAAGAAATAATAAAAAATGTATATACCAATCAATGGAAATAAAACAGGCATCTATTAGGCGACTGAACAAATGAGACGAGAGTGCAATGCTACCATGGAGCGGAAGGTAGACATGACGCTCTCCTAAAAGTCCCAAAAGGCGTGTCTTTCCCCCCTCCAACAGACCCGAAGTACATGATTCACCGGGCTCACTATAATCTCTAACCTCACAGAACTAAATTGTTGCTAAATAAGTGCCAGAAAACGTTAAAATATTAATATGTAGCAAGGGGAGCGGTCAAAAAGAATCTACTAGCGGGCTCCTACTGTATCAGAAAATTGACTTAAAAAGTTTCGAGTAATTTTTTGAGTGCTTCATTGAAAATACGGTGGGAGTTGATTTAGTAAAATATTTTGAGCTGTTCATACGTAATAAAAAATATAATATTCCAAGGACCCATTCTGAGCCAGGTGGGTACAAAACCCTTGTAAAGGGCAGACATTCCTTCATTTTTTACAGTCTGAAACAGAAAAAAAAACATAAAAAGATATATATATATATAACTTTTCGGCGTATCATATTTCAATATTTTTCAGGTGTTTGGCAGGCCACATCAAATAACAAAGTCGAATGTTATTATTTCAGTGCACTTTATATGGGTTGGGTTTAAACGCATAGTAAAAAAAAAAAGTAAGGTTAATTACCGAGTACAAAATGATAAATAAACAGTAAAATGCAACACTGTAAATAAAATGTTAACCGAATAACAAAAACAGCCCAGTAAGTTAATCCAATAACACGGTTAATAAGGCGCAGTAGGGAACTTTAGAACACTCGGTAAAACATTTGAATGCCCAGTAAAAAAAATTAGACTAAAATTTTAAAATACACAGTACAAAAATTGCAGTTTACCGAGAAAATCCAGTTGATGTATCCGAAGAAATAAAATGTTGACCCTCCCGTCGGTCCTTTTAGTGAAACAGTCCAGGTTCTCCTGATATAGAGAAACCCAATGGGGGAGCATAACAAAAATATCTAATTGCCAACAGGCTAATTTATTTACCGTGAATATATCCTTTTTACTGGGCGTTTATTTTGTTGAATATATCCTTCTTATCGTGAGTTTCTTTTTTTTACTATTCGTTTACTTTTTAAACCGTCTTATAAATTTATTACTCTGAATATAATCTGTAAATGTGAATAATATGTTTTCTACTGAACTAATTCTGTGTAAAACAATTTCATTTCATTTCACAACGTTTTGCTACTGTGCATTTAATGTTCAGGGTTTTATATAAACCAGCTCACATTGATTACGCAGAAAATAAAAAAAGTTTCGAATCCATTAGACATTGGAACATTACTTGGGGTATTGAAGGATTCAAAGCCTTAAAAACAGACAATTGTGCAGGTCACATCGTGATTTTCTAGAAACGATAGTTATTTACTTTATCAGCAATATGATATCACTAAAGGATGTAGACGTTTCTTGCAATTGCATCATCCTTATCAAGAGCAGTCAAAGTATAATTAAAAGCACCAGACTGAAATAATTATGTGGGAACCACATTACCTGGCAGGGGCGTGGACGAATATTGTGGAGGTCTTAATGTAGGGTCTCCGTCTTCATCACAATTACTATACATTTAGGAATCAACTTTTAGAAGATACTAGGACCCCTCAAAAGTGTTCTCCCTAAAAAGTATCGATACGTTTTCTTCGATACTTATCGTCTATTTCACTTTCATAAATATAATTCGGCAATATCATTCAAAAAAAAAAAAAAAAGTATAAATTTAAATCAATCAATTGAAAATTTGAACCTTGAGCACTTGAAGTCCCGAGCCTCGATGTCAGGTACTCCCTACCCTACCCTAGGATGGCAACATTTAAGACTCCCACAGTAGTCAGGTTCACGTCCAACAGAGCGGCGAAAGAGCACTCCGGTAGTCGGAAATATGGCAGTTAAAATCCGAACATAAATAAACAAACCTTTATACTGTGTCACAAAAATGTTGATCAATACTTTATATGCGTAATCTAGAAACACAAATATGAAAAAAAACTTCATATGAACGTACGATCGATGAATGTGCTCTTGACGATCTACAGGTGAATAACGTCGAAACACCAGGTTTTTTTATCTGGACTATACTGTACTAAGGGACTACTGAGCTGAACCAGTTTTAAGTGAAACGCTTTGCATTTACACGCACCATGTCAGCGTGGTGGCAGCAACTTAGTGTTGCTGATTTCTGGATAACTTTTGGTGTTATATGGTTTCCTATGATATGTTTTTCTAATTTTTTCTCTTAGAAGATCGTCACCAAGTACTGATTGATATTTTTGTGACACCTTGTTTACGTACCTGTAACAAACAGTCCAGACTCCCTGTATATATTCTGGTTCTACTGTCGGTAGAGATGAACTTTCTTTGGTTCATCAGCCTCGTCTGAAATTCAAGAAATATTAATATATACAATATTTTACCGTAGTTATCCTTTCTAAATGGTAATAATGTATGTAAATAAAGTTTCGTCAGAGAAGGGTCGGAATATTTTCTTTTTAAATCAGAAATCTGTTTCTTGTTAAATAGAAAACTTAAGAAACCCTCAGTTCAATGTCCGTATGTTTGTTTGTGGTTCACAGGAAAACAGACTAACACATATTCACGAAATTTGCATTTCAAAAGTCGTCCAACTTGGGAAATAAGGCATATCAAAATATTAAACGGGAGAAGGGTTGTGGGGATCCCACAATTTATAATAAATAGCTTGATTAGGTTCTCATCAAATTTCAAATGTAACATCCTTTATGCTATCTGGATATTGTGAACGGGAGGAAGGTTGTGGAGGCATTAAACAAAAAATTACTTCTAGCTGTTCCAGACTTCAGTAGATTTCCATAAACGTTCATAGTAGCATCCTTATAAGCCCGGTTAAGTTACTAACTAAAAAGAAAACGGCGGGTAACTGTAAATAAATAAATTAATGATTAGTTATAATTATCTCACCCTGATAACATCCAAAGGAGTAGAGGCGACAGCGCTCCCTAGGCTTGCTATAAAGCTCGATCTTCAACATAAATATAAATTAAAAAATTTACCATTAGAATTAACCGATTTGATGAGAGACTTGGGCATTTTTCTTGATGAAAAATTGTCTATGATTCCTCATATTTGTTTAATTAAAAAAGAAGCTTTAAAACTGTTAGGCTTTATATTAAGAATTTCAAATGATTTTAGGGGTAAAACTACTCTAAAAATGTTGTATTGCTCTTATATCAGGAGTAAACTTGAGTATGGTTGTGTGGTTTAGGATCCCTATTATGACAACGCAATACATATGATTGAGCAGGTCCAAAAAAAATTCTTGCGAGCAATTTCTTACAAATTTAAAACTCATAGAGATCCTCATACGTATGGATCAATCTTAAAAACACTTAACATATCAATGTTGAGGACCAGAAGATTGATGGTTGATATGGTCTTTCTGTTCAAACTGTTGAACTCGCAGATAGATTGTGCAGACTCGTCTAAAATAAAGTTGAGAGTTCCAACGTATTTCTCAAGATCGCAGAATTTGTTTTTTGTAAAAGCTGACAATACAAATTATGATGTAAATCAGCCACTGGTTAGAATGGCTAGAGAAGCAAATGCATTTAAAAGCATTGATTGGTTCAACTCGAAGGTGTCTGTGATAAAAAGTGCAGTGATGAAATATAATTTATGAAAAAATGGATAAGATACTTGTGGGATGAAGGGATAGAATCTAATTTAGGGAATAAAGTGGTGTAGTATGGATTAATTAAGTAATATGAATCATATGTATAAGGTTTATTAATATGCAAAGAATTAATACATGTACTGAAATCTGTGGGCTTGGACTGTTAATAAATAAATAAAATAAAAGTTATAGTAAAGTTTTTGAAATTTGTAAAAATAACGTAAAACAGAGTGCAATGACTAGTTTGTCATCTGATTGTGAATAACTGTGCTACGAACATTGCACATACTCGTATACACACAAACTAGGGAGTGCAAGAGTTCCACGCCTAGTTCACCTCCTCTCTACTCTATACTAAGAAATTATAGACTTTTAATATTTCATTTTTTTTTTTTTTGGAGGGGGATTGGACATCTAAAATTAATTTTCTGGAGTGCGCATCACACTTTAACTCTAACGTAAATATGTGCAAAAAATAACAATACATAGTTGTTTTTGTGAAAAATCGGTTAAATTAATTAAAGAAATATACTTACACAAAATGATTGGTAACGGTATCTCCGAGGGTTGGCTTCAGGGTATATTTGCAGAAGTCGTAGACAGGGAGCTCCACTGCCGCGATGACGGCCGCTCTCTGGGAAGTGGGTCCAACCCCCTGGAGACGAAAACACAACTATATGTGTTTGTAAGGATGTTGCGGAACGAGATTTCTCATAAAAATAAAAGATGTTGTCTTCCCACTGTTTTATGTTTGACCAGAACCGGTTTTCAACGCAACAGCGTCATCATCAGTGGTACATCCAACCCACACAGCGTAGCGGTTAAAGGAGAATTGGCAAGTGGGAAGACAACGTCTTTTATTACTATGAGAAACAACTTTCATTCGCCATAGATAATGTATAAACTGCATTTTATTCATTCTTCCTTTATGTATTTATTTACGCACTCAAAGCTCTGTTCACATTTTTTTTGCGACCCTACAGAACTAATACAAACGTAGTAAAGTGTAAGTATAACAAATAAATAAGACAAAAACAGGTTATTTATTCTTGCTCCAAGCTCACAATTCATTAAATTAATTGATGAAACAATGAGGATGTCATTTTAAATAACAGGTTGTCACAATGTGTCCCATGTTATTTGAGCTAGAACAAAGAAACTAAATTGTGAGAAATACTTCCTATTGTTGTTCTCTATATTTCTTATTTTTATTTATTTTTTTGTTGCAAAATTTTCTCATGGGTCCTTTTGGAAATAAGAGAGATGGCATTCGTAAAAACGCGTTTATTCTCTTCTTTTTTAAAATAAAAAAAGATAAAACCAAATAAGTGTGTATATTTTGAACCTCATAATAATATATTTTCAATGACACCGCACTCAGAGCTTTATCCATTTTTTTCTTCGAGAGCTTAATTAATTTTAAATTAAATCCAATCAGGTTTTTCAGAAGTATTATTGAGGTTATGTCTGTGGGCACTTATGATCGATCTGCACGTCAAATTTCAGTCTTCAAGGTTAAACAGTTCAAAAGTTATAATGCTGTGATAGAATGACGAACAGACGTCATGAGCTTTCCATAAGTATTCCGTTTCTATCGTTTGTGGTACGGAATTCTTACAAAGAATGCAATAATGTACATGCACTTATCACAATAAGTATACTTTACAAGGGGATTGATGTCAATCTTACCCTCCAGAGTCCTGCGATCCCCTCATTCCTGTAGACATCTTTGAAACAGGCGAATAGGCCGAGACTCTTCCGGGGACCAAGAACTTGCATTCTAACCTTAAACAAATACATCAAAATATAACACACAAAAAACAAAATAATAGAAATTAACTTTAAAATCCATCAAACAAAATTTTAGGCTATTTTAATTAACGTTGCTTATCTATTTTGTCTAAACGTTTCGCTGAAAACTAAAAATACTGCTTTGAATTAGTCATAAATAACCAACTGTCTTAACGCTATTGTGTTTCGAAATTCTAATTTTATTGTATTTCCATACGACGAGTGTGTCCACTAATGCATATATAGGATGAGAAACTTTCTCTTGAAATAAAGAGATACAATGGAAAGTATTGTATATCGTTGGGAAAGTAAGAAATTTAGAAAGAGAAAGGTTACGATTTTAGGACTCGAAATACAAGGCCGAAGTAAATGAAAGAGTTATCTCCTGAAATGTAACAAATCTCGTCAACTTGCCATTAGAAAATAATTTAAAAAAACAGAAGTTTCACTTAATAACAGAGTGTACTTGGTATTTGTTTATTTTAGTGTTGTGACTTATGCTCGGGCTTCACCTACGAGGTCATATCGCCTACTACCAAAGCGCTCTTTCATCGCTCTTGAGCGTAGGATGTTCATCAATTAGTTATTCCTTAAGTCCCATAGGTTGCTCTCAATGAAAGTATATAATATAAAATTGTCTAAACGGTTTTGTTAAAGAGAATATTTACTGCAGATAATACATAAATCGGAAATGTTTGTTAAATTTAAAAAAAAAATCAATATTACCTGCGATGTGAAGTGTTTAAAAAATATATATATTTGATTTTAATACATATATTTCAGCTAAGCAGCCCTAAAACTGATTCTATTTTTAAACAACCCCTCTAAGGACGACACCAATTGACTGAGCCAAAGGAAAGAGGTGGGTTAGCATATAAACTCTACTAACTTTCGTTGTAATGAATGTATTGACACGAAATTGCATATGTAAGTTCATAGCCCTTTAAGGATGACACCTATTAATTTTCAGCAGAAGCAGTTGAAGGAAAGAGGGGGGATCAAAGGGGGCTCATCACTAAAATCCAAATAACTGCCGATGTAATAAATTAATCGACATGAAATTTTACGTTATATATTCATACCACTATGTAGGTCAATTATTGAGTTTTAACGGTCGATTAGCTTTGGAGGGAGAGTGAAGACGTAATTGATTCATTCGTGGTGGGGAAGTACATAGCCGGTGTTTCACCTACAACTTTCTGTTTTCTGTTTCTATCAAAGTATTCACTCGCAATTCTAAATTTGATATTCATAAAATGCATATAGTAAGATTCATGAACATTCCTGGCAACTAATTTCATATACTGATGTAAATTATCTTCATTCTCTGACTCTGATTTTCGTTCGTCAGTTCAATTTCATTTTTTTGAACATTTTGCCAAGTTTTTACATGAATGAATGACTTGTACACTGTCTGCCTGCAGTCATGATTAACTGGACGAGTCAGCTGCCAAAATAAACTCTAATTGGTTATTATATTCCATTAGTCGCAATTTAGTTACGACATTTTCAAAGTTAGACTTTAGTTTAGATTCTCCTGGTTAAACTGTCGCTAACATATTTAATGCCCACCTTGACCACATCTGTAGGATTGGCGATTGCACTAGAGACCATTCCAGCGATAACGGCACAGAGAACGTTCACAGTCACATCTTCCCTGCCCTCTTCAATGAGCTCTTTCAGGGAATAGTAGGTCCCGAACTTTATAGTTCCATAGGTTGCCTGCCTCAGAACTGCAGGCCGTATCCTGCAACATAAACCCTGTCAATATTATAATATAACTGGCCTAGTATTCATCATATTTGTGTATCTACTAGATTATATCGGCAGTTCATGTTTCAGTGAAGAATACATTCATTCATATAACGACATATTCTAAATAGTTGTCTAATTAATTCACACATCTTATTTAAACACTATAAGTGATGGCCTGGAGTAACTATAAAATGCTTAAACTTTGAGAAATTGTTTAAAGAAATATTAATAAACATAAATAAAAACAAGACAATGCAATATTCCCAAGAATTGTTACACTAAATAGTTTAAACCTATAATATACACATTGACATTTTTACATATGCCAAATAACTCCGGTCTTTGAAGGGGCGAACATTTTTTCAACGCAATATTAAAATTGAAACTGTATAGTGTCAGAAGTGTAAGTTTTTATTGAAAAAGAGGAGGAGTAATTCTACTCCAGATAAGTGAGGCTGTCTTCGCCATCTTGAGGAAATACCACTACCAGCTTCTATACAGGCTTTCAAATGAAAGTTATAACAGAAAAGTTAAAAATTCTCATTTGAAATAGCTGGTTATACCAACACTGTAATATGGAACTTCATAACGATGAAGACACAAGTATTGAAAAAAAAAAAAACATGATTTCCTGAACATATTTTAAAAATATTGACTATCAGTTGCAGATCAGGCAGGTTCAGAAACGTCGAAGGAATAAATCAAAAGCATCTGAATATTAGAGACGTAATAACCATAATCTTCCAGTTACCAAAGCCTTTGATTCACTGGAATACGATTACATTTGAAAAGCACTGCCATATAGTATTGTAATCAGTCTTGTTTTGAATTAGCTTGTTTTTCTAACTCTCTGAAATTAGCGAGAATTAAGCCACTGTTCAAAAAAGGTGATAAACTATTGATGGAAAATTATAGACAGATTTCACTAATACACTCAACAATTTCGAAAATTGTTGAGAAAATAATGTTCAAGAGACATTTCTTGGAAGTCAATAGACTGCTAACTGGCGAACAATTCGGTTTTAGAAAAAAATAAATCGACTTGAAATGAATTTATTGAACAAATAATTTTAATTCTAGACAAAATAGAACCAGTGCCTGGTATATTCGCTGATTTAACTAAAGCCTTCGATCTGGTGAATCACGAAGTACTTCTTAAAAAAATGAGGCACTACGGTATTAGAGGTATAGCGCTTGATCTCTTTGGCCTGTTCCTCATGTAGATTAATGATTTACCTAGCTGTATGGAACCCTTTAGTTCGGTCTTATAAGATAATATGTTTAGTAATAACAAAACTATTAAAAATAGTAAAATGAAATGAATAAAAACTATATATATATACTTAAATATATATGAGTACAAAAAGGATAAACATTAATACATAGATACATTTGTGATAAGCAGATATATTTTTCAAATTAATAAAAATTAAGATAACATCTCCCGGAAGTGTCTCACATATGATGTGTATTAGACTCAAATATGATGTAATAGTAAAATAGATATAAATAATGTATTAGACTCAAATAGTTATACATTTAAATTATAATTATCTTATGAGGTATTCTATTACCATGTATTGGTTTAACGGAAATAAAATTATTATTATATTGGACTAGAATATGCGGACTTAAGAATCATCAATTATGAATATAGCAAGGCACACGTATCCTTAGACAAAGATGGCGGAGAGTTGAACATTTAAGAGGGGAGTTCAAGGAGGCAGTACAATTTCTTGCGAATCTAGATTAAAAGAAGAAATTTGACTGGTGCTCCAAGAAATAAGAATAGGTGAACAACCTAATTGTTGAGGACGATATGGTTTTGTTTATTTTTGTGACATGAAATTGGGCTTTCTTTAAACCTAGAGTTCATATCGCTTACTCGCTTACTACTAGAGCGCCCATTCGCCATTCAGGTGGACATGAGCCCGACGACTCTACTATGGGAGTAATAAACATGACCTACACAGGTTTAATTAAATTTCTACCTCACACAAGGAGGCTCAGGGCCATCGCTTGATGTCCCATCCGAAGGATGGCTTGATATAGTAATAATGACAGAAAACGGGAATCTTGAAAAATATTGGTTAGACAGAACATATAGATTTAGGGCGCATTTTCACAACTCGAATTTAGTAGATGAACTCAAATGAAAATGACGCTATGGACCTATATTTCAGTTTTTTGTTGATTAATATGGTTGACTACTACAACATTTGACCCATTTTAGTTAAGTTAAAAGTCGTTTGAACTAATGTGAGTCAACTTGGATGATTCGATATTGGCAGGTGATTGTATGAAACATAAATAAATAGAGAAATGGAACTAAAGTGGTCAGAAGTAGGAGGGAGATTTTCGCACAAGTCTTTTTTTCAGTTTTAGATTTCCGATTGTGGTAAATTCTTCTCGAATTCCAATAACATTTTCCTCGACTGGTACCCCAAAAAAGTGATTATACTCGCAGGAGCAACAACATTCTGTGCCATTTTATAAAAAAAAAAAAACAGTTGATCAATTAAATTCTAATTGTGAGAATGCACCCTTAGATAGAAAATTATACACACCCGTTACTAAGCAACTGCGACTTTCATAATCATAAATAAATAAATATATATTTACCCAGAATATAGTGCTGTGAAACCTTCTTGTCTAGAAATCTTCAAGAGAGCATCTGTCATGCCACGATATCTGAGGGCAGCATATTTTGAATCAATTTTTTGTCCCTGAATTTGTAAACGAGTCTTCGTAGTGTCTAATGGAAATGTACCTGAAATAAAAATTATTTGAAGAAAACCAGCACATAGATATGTCATTGCAATTTTCTTGTAAAGAAATGTAAATAATAGCCATTGCCATAAATAGGACATACCAAATTCAGCAGTGCAAGATGCTAAACCACCATATAGGAAAGGTCGCCAATCTCTTGTTCCCATTACACAAATCCGTCCTTTAATTAATAAAATTAATCACAGACCTTTATAATACAATAATACACTTTTATCTTTTACAATTATAAAAAATGTATAAAGTAAATTCCTTTTGTTTTTCTTCTTCTTCTTACATTACGCAATAACAATTTAAATATCGTCGAAACATAAAAATAAATATGAGATCGACGTCATAAAACTAAATACTGGTAAGGAGATATACTGTTGCACAGGAAAACGAAAAACACGGCTCACATTGCACGATAAAAGTCCTTGAAGAGCCGGTACCATGATCAGCTGCTATCGCACTACATCGATAGTTGTCACTCCATTCGAATCATACGTCGACTGTAAAAGAAATACAACTAAATAAAAACTTAGTGTAAAAATGTTATTTCACTTCGTAAACTTTTCTTTTGCCCTAAAAACAAGATTTTGTTTAAAAATAAAAACAAGAAGCAATTATTCACTGTTCCATCAATTGATACCTCTTTTTTTTTTTTAACACACTAAATGTTATAGTATAGTGTATCAATATAGTTAAACTTGATGACAAAATAATAAAAATGTGTATAAATAAAGCATTTGTTCGAACGGTCATAGTTATTTTATTATTTATTACTATTTTTTTTTTTTTAAGGAGAAGGGGAATTTATAAATGGGATTTTACCCTGCATTAACTGCCCTTAATGGACTTACTTCCCAGATCGCGGTCATCCACTTTATGCTCAACGACCGAGTTTCTGTAGTAAAAAAGTAAAAATTAAAAAAAAATAAGCGCACATCTGATCAGAGCAGCTGGCTCCTTTGAAGTGGGAATACTGGAGACAAAATGTGTTGCTGTTCCCGATTTCAATAGCTGGTGGCCTGATGTAAAAAATATATAATGTTCAACATCAGATTGCTACACAAAAATCTTATGATTAACGACCTCTCCATTCCAAATGGGAAAAAAAATATTTACACCTGTCTGAGTGTATGTGAAGACACGATAACTCCCGGTTGAATGAATTTATCGACACGAAATTTCATATGTGAACCCAGGACCCTCTAAGAACGACACCCATCTTTATTCAGCAAAATCGACCAAAGGGAAATTTTTTGATGTCTTTTATACAACGATTTTGAGGGTTCTCCTACCTTTGATATTAACTCTAAAGCTAGCTCCACGCTCCTTCTAAACTTCTTTTCTCTTTATTGATCGACTCGTAATTCCTGTATTTGGATTTATGAGGGTGCTCCGATCTCTGAAAAAGTGGCTACCCACTGTCTCATATGTGTGTTTCTGCTCTCCCTCTAAACCTTCAAATTCTTTATTAGTGCACTCATCTCTCCTTAGAGGTTCCCAGACTCGTATCCAGGCCACGAACCATGGTTTGTCACGGATCCAGTTCAGAATCGTGGGTCCGAGTCCGTTTTTGGAATTGTGGGTCCAGATTCGTGTCTAGATCCAGGTAAGGTTAGAAGTGAATCGGGGTGTAGCTTCAAATTCGAAAAATCAAAGGACCCTCAAAAAAGAAATAAGGGTCCACCAATTGAAGAGAACGAAGGTGTAGAGGGAGCGCGGAAACATATCTGTGTTAGTCGGGTTGTACTATCAAATCGAAGGATCCTCAAAAGTGCAGAAACAGAAGGGTCCACAAAATAAAAATATCAAAGATTTAGAGGGAGAGCGAACACTTATGGATAGGATAGGAATAGTTTTTTTTGGCGCTTAACTGCATGGTTTTTAGCACCGTGTATCAAATTATTTAGTAATAGAAATTATATGAATACATATATCTGCAGTTAATATAAATCCTTTAGTGTCTCATGTCATTGTTTTTTAATATTATTATTAGATATTATTGATGAGCCCAGATTGTCTAAGATATACCATCAAGGTGTCGATGCGGCGAGGATCGTCTCCCAAGATTTCAGTCAGCTGCCGAGGTACAGTGGGGATCTGATACCCTGGACATTCTTCCAGTATTTGGCGAACTGTAACGACCTCCACTCCACACTTCTCACAGCTTGCGGCCTCCCTTCGGTTCAGCAGATGTCCGTGTGTTAGTTTTATATGTCCCATCCGCAGACGCATGAGGGCCACTTCTTCTTGTCTATCGTTTCTTACGGATGAGCTCCAAGGCTTGACATGACCCTTGATGCACTTTAACTTGTTGTCTGGTACAGCCTCCCACATCTCCTGCCAAGCTTGTCTTATTTTGTGTTGGAGCCAACGTTTAAGATCTTCTCTTTCAAATACTTTTCGAGGTTCTCCAGTTGAGGTTGCTGCCTCTTTTGCAGCAAGATCTGCCTTCTCGTTCCCTGTAATTCCCACATGCGATGGAATCCAGCAAAAAATTACATTTTTCCCTAACTGGTCTAGCAAGGCCACGTATTGCTGTATTTTGCATATCAGGTTGTTCTTGTTGTAGAGGGCTACAATGCCCCGGAGCGCTGATAAGGAGTCCGAACAAATTAGAAAACATTTCCCTTCTACCGCCATTATCATGTGGAGAGCAGCCGCGATTGCACTAAGTTCTGCAGTGTAGATGCTGCATTGATGGGTTAGCTTATATTTGTAAGCTTTGTCACCCATCACTACTGCATAGCCCACTTCATTTCCGCACTTAGAGCCATCTGTGAAAATTATTTGACGTTGGGGCAATCTTTCCCCAAGTTCTTTAAAAAGGTTTCTGTAGATATATGGAGGTGTTTCCTTTTTGTCTTTCATTAATAGCTGCAGCATGAGGGTAGGCCGAGGGAAAGTCCAAGGTGGATGCTCCACCTCGATCTTTATAGGTTCAATGTTAAGAAGGTCCAGTATATACTGCCTGGCTCTCAATGCCAAAGGTAACGTTGCCCTGGGATGCCTATCATAAATTCGGAGGTGGCGAACACTTATGTGTGAGCGCTAAAAGACATGCAAGCCTTTTGCCGAATCAGTTTTCCAGAATGCAGCAGCCTGTTTCGTCTTTTTATAACAATTCCAGTTAGCTCATCAAGCGCCGAACGAGGAATGAGTTCATTAAAGAAAATCAAAGATTTTCGACGAGTAGAGGATTAAAAATGTCTTAAAGATTCTCATTGCTATTTTGTACACAAATAGAATGTTAGCTTTGTTTTTTAAATCAATGAAATAAATGTATTTTACAACCAAGCATATACTTTTTTCCATATCATGTATAAAGACTGATAAAACAAATTCAAATTTTATGTCTTCTGGAATAAGTACGGGGCCCCGGAGACCTTTTGCTGACCGGGCCTTTTTCCTTAAATCCGCCACTGTACACAAGTATACTTCTCAAGATGCCAACTTAACACTTAATTAATTACAATTAAAAACAAAAAATGTTGTTTATGCTAGTGCTATAACATCAATTGGCAATAGTCTTAAAGAATTATTTTTTTATAAAGCTTTATTTTAGGTTTTTACGTGAGGAAATGAACACCAAAATAAGTAAGATAAAGTAATAGAAAATATGTAATAAGTATGAGAACAATAAAAAATACAAATAAATGGAAAAATATAGACAACGAAATGAATCGAAAAATATAGACAACGAAATGAAGAATATATTATTTACATAAAACAAAAATGAACTACATAATAGTATAAATACAAAAGTGAACACACAGAGTAAGTTTAGCTGAATCTTGTGGCTAAAAATCAATAAAAAATATTACATATAATCAGACACAAGTTCTAAAATGACAGCTATAGTCAAAAAATGAAGACAATGTGTTTTCCCGATTTGATGAGTACTAATAGAGATATTTAAAATGATATCCACAGAAGAAAAAAAGAAGGATCCATTTGTGTTATTTTCTTGCAAAGAAACCTAACAAGGAGGTTGGGGCAAAACTTATATGGGATACCCGACCTATGTACAAAATATAAAATAAAATACAACTAAACAGTATAATAACAACATCCGGATTCTCTCCAGTATGTATAATAGACTTCAATATACAGTGAAGTCCAGATAATTCACACAATTGAGCAAAGGGTTGGTCGGATTATCAAAACTCAGATCGGCGGGGAATTTAAAAAAAAGTATAGTTTCATCAATATGCATCTAAACTGGTCTCGAAGTCTATTTTTTCATCAAATTGAATATCTTCTTTCACATATAATTTTTTCAGAAGTCGGTGTTCTTATAGTCTTTAGAGGATACAGAGAACAGGTCTGTCTCTCAGCTGAACCTTGTTCTCTGGATCAAACACATTTCAGGATCCTAGAGTTGGGCATTAGCTAGATAGTTTTTAGTTAGCTAAGGTATAACTACAGCTAATAGCTTAAACAGAATTAGTTGCGATAAAAAATGAGTTAATTTAGCTATTAACTGTTGAGACACAGCTAATTTTTATAACTAAATTAGCTTTTAGTTGAAATAAACAGCTAATTGTTTTAAGCTATAGAAAATAGCTGTCATGGCAACTTTAGCTTTAGCTGCCAACTAATAACTAACAACTAATTATCTCCTTACGTGTGTTTTTTGAATAAGGGGTTGAATGTGAGAATTATTTGCTTTGGGGAAAAAATCAAATCTTGACTAGATTCTTATTTATATAATTTGAAAATAGATTTGTGATTTTTGTCAAGAAATATCTCTGATTTACTTGACAATAGATTAAAGATCACCTCATAATAATTATTGTTGAGAGAAAAAATTTGTGCTGGTCGCGCTGCGAATAAAAGTTCACTTGCTCAATGAAAAATTGTGGTTGTATTGTGCTCCACTCGTGGAAATATATGCATCAAGCATAGAAAAAGATTTCATTAATTATTTATCCTAAACTCTGCAACAGCAGAGTCAGCAGCAATAGCAGCTATATCTCATCCTACATTCAAAAAGAGATGGTTACCTTGCATTGATGTTCAGTTTCAAGACAAAATATTGCAACTCTTCAAGAATGCTGTAATTAAAGAAATGTTAGCTACAGCTAAGGAGAAAAAACTCCTGCTTTCATGGATTTCTTTGATTTTGGAGTAAATGAAGAACTAGCGGTCACTGATCATAGAGAAGGTAAAGCGGAGATTGAAATTTCAAATTATTTTTGCTGCGCATTAACTGATGTCAAAAGTTTGGAAGCTTTTCCAGCTCTCAAGAAGGTATTCAGGAAGTGCAACACTCCTCTTCTCTCTTCGGCCCCAGTTGAAGACTATTTTCGTTTGCGACAATTACAAACAGGCTAAAAGCGAATCGACTAAGCGGTAAAAACTTTGAAATGAGAGTGGTATTAAAAGCCTATGAATTTATTTATAATGAAGAAGAATAGTTTAGTTTTTTTTCCTTAAATTTTTAAACGATTATTTGTAAATATTTCAATATTAATAATTAAAGTAGTTTTTTTTTTTTTGCTTAAGTTTTAAAATATTATTTTGAAGTATGTATATATTTTATTTTAATATTAAAAATTTAAATGTGTTTTCTGCAAAATGTTAATTTAATCAAAATATTTATTTTCCTTCAAATTCAAGTACGAACATACATATCAAAAAGCAAAACAATTAACAATGTTTTTTATTAGTTTGTAGTTGTAAAGATACCTATTTCAGCTAATAGCTAATTTAGTTGCAAAAATAGCTAAATTAACTGCATTTTTATCGCAACTAATTCTGTTTAAGCTATTAGCTGTAGTTACACCTTAGCTAACTAAAAATTAGATAGCTAATGCCCAACTCTGCCTATTTCAGCAAATAGCTAAATTAGTTACAACAATCAACTATGGGCAAACAACTGATCTTTAGTTCTTAGTCCATTACAACTACAGCTAATTTAGCTATTAGTTATAGCTGATTTTTGCCCAACTCTGCTAAAGATAAACAGAGTCGTCTTTAGAGGATACTGAGAACAGGTCTATCTCTCAGCTGGACCTTGTTTTCTGGATCAGACACACTTCAGAATCTCCTGTCGTGAAAAAAATTCCTCTGAGAATTCCAGCAATCTATTTCTGCTCCATTATTCAATAGACACTCGACAGCTTTATGGTGGCCCTGTTGAGAAGCCAGATACCTAGCAGTAGATCCGTTCTTATCCATCAGGGCAACATCAGCTCCATTCTTCAGCAGGAACCATAACACGTCCACATGACCCTTTATTGCAGCTCTCATCAATGGTGTGAAATATGAATTATCCCTAATATTTATATTCGCACTGTGATTTAATAATAAAACTAAAACCTCCCCAAAATTTTGCTGAGCTGCAAGGTGTAAGCTGGAGGTACCGTCACTCGTGAAGGAGTTGACCTCGGCTCCGATTGCAAGAAGCGTCTCTACTGCAGTCTTGTTGCCGGCCTCAACTGCACAATGCAACAGCCGCTTCCCCTCCCTCACCTCGTCCTCCAAACGCACACCCCGGTCAATCAGTAGCCGCGCGACTTCAATATTCCCCGACTCACAAGCCCTGTACAATGGCGTCAATCCCGAATAATCTTTGTAGTCAATACTGGCTCCACGCTCCAATAACCAAATTACATTTTGAGTGTTACCATTTTTTGCAACATAATGAAGCGTTTTCCCTATATGCTCCCCTTGACGATGCATGTCTACAAGAATTTCTTTTTCAATTGCACTCCTCTGTATGTTTTTAAAACCACGTTTTTTTAGAGTTGCAACAGACAGCAGCAAATGTTTAACAGCAGAAACATCACGTGCAGTCAGTGCGGAGTGTAGCAAGTAGGTTGTGGTTGCTCCATTTTCCAACAACACAGAGATAGCCTCTTGATGTCCGTTCTGGGCGGCTCTATACACAGCGGTCTTCCCTTCGTCGTCCTTAGTATTAACAGAGGCTCCGGAGGATATTAACGAGCGAAGAGCTGTAGAGTGTCCTCTCGCAGCAGCCAGGTGCAACAAGAAGCCCAACTGAGCACCCTTTAGAAGGAGTAACTGAATCGTGTCCTTGTGACCTCCCTCCGCAGCTCTGTATAGAGGGCTTCGACCTAAATAGAAACAAAGAGATTTACGAAAAATGAGAAGAAAGGTTCGATTTGAGCAATTACTAGCACGTTCACCAGGTGTTGCGTCCGGTTAGTAACGTTATTTACCCAGTAAGTAACTTTAATGTAGAGTATTTCGAGGCAGTAGACGTGATGTGTCAACTAAACTCCCTTCCCTCCTTAGAATTGACATAGAAACCTCATAAGGATGGCACTTATTAATTTTCAGCAAAATCGGCAGAAGGGAAGGGGGGACGCAGGGGGGCTCAAATCGAAATCCCCAATAACTACCACTGTCATGAATGAAATTTCATATTTGAGGTCAAAACACAATGAGGACATAGACTGTCAAATTTTAGCGATATCTGCAGAAGGGAAGGAGGGTTCAGGGGTAGATCAATTCAAAACGCCTAAAAACTGCCCATGTAATGAACATATCAACACAAAATTTAGTTTGAGGATTTAGCCTGACCTTAAGTCAACTGTTGAATATTAGCGCAAACGGTCGACTGGTTTTGGAGGGGGAACGAAAGGTTAATTCGTTGTGGGGAAGTACATTGCCTGTGATTCACGGACGAATTTTTCTATTAACCTTTATTTATTCATCTTTTCCTACATGAGCATAAATAATAGAAACAATTCGTAACTTAGATCTCCCGGAGCTGCTAAATACACCCAGCGACGAGAACCGTCTAAAAAGAATTTGAAAGTTTGGGGGCACTGTAGGACCTAGAATACACAATTACAAAACAAAATAAAATAACTCAAAATAAACAAAAATCAGATGATGGAAAAAAAAAAATCAGCAGTAAAAACGGTAATGAGTAAATGGAAATGTCTACACTAGGATTTGATATGTAAAGATTACAAACAAATGAATGAAAACATGAGTTTTTGAGTTAAGCCTCCTCCTAATCCCTCTGCCCTTTCACCGATTCGGCTGAAAATCGATAGGTGTTGTCCTTATGGGGTTTTGGTCACACATGTAAAATTTTGTGTCGATGCATTCATTCTATCGGGAGTTTTCATGTTAAGCCTCCACCTAATCCCCCCTCCCTTTGGTCGATTTTGCTGATTAACGATAGGTGTCGTCGTTAGAGGGTTCTCGGTTCAAATATAAAATTTCGTGTAGATATAAGGGTGTTATCGTGTTCATAGACACAGACAGGCAGCTTTTTTTTTTTTTAATTTGGAATCTAGAGGTTGGAAAACATGAAAATCTGTTGAAAACTCGAATCGAATTTTTGAACGATTACTTAACTTCCTCTATACTTTGTAGGAAGCCTTTGAAGCTGTTACCTAGATGGTCGAGCGTGTCCAAGTCTGCTCCCCATGAAAGTAGGTTCGCTACGAGTGTGGAGTCGCCCTGTGAAGCTGTTACCTAGATGGTCGAGCGTGTCCAAGTCTTCTCCCCATGACAATAGGTTCGTTACAAGTGTGGAGTCGCCCTGTGAATCTAACTGTTACCTAGATGGTCGAGCGTGTCCATGTCTGCTCCCCATGAAAGTAGGTTCGCTACGAGTGTGGAGTCGCCCTGTGAAGCTAACTGTTACCTAGATGGTCGAGCGTGTCCAAGTCTGCTCCCCATGAAAGTAGGTTCGCTACGAGTGTGGAGTTGCCCTGTGAAGCTAACTGTTACCTAGATGGTCGAGCGTGTCCACGTCTGCTCCCCATGAAAGTAGGTTCGCTACGAGTGTGGAGTCGCCCTGTGAAACTAACTGTTACCTAGATGGTCGAGCGTGTCCATGTCTGCTCCCCATGAAAGTAGGTTCGCTACGAGTGTGGAGTCGCCCTGTGAAGCTAACTCTCGCCCAGATGGTCGAGCGCGTCCACGTCTGCTCCTCATGACAGTAGGTTCGCTACGAGTGTGGAGTCGCCCTTTGAAGCTAACTGTTACCTAGATGGTCGAGCGTGTGTCCACGTCTGTCCCCCATGAGAGTAGGTTCGCTACGAGTGTGGAGTCGCCCTGTGAAGCTAACTGTTACCTAGATGGTCGAGCGTGTCCACGTCTGCTCCTCATGACAGTAGGTTCGCTACGAGTGTTGAGTTGCCCTGTGAAGCTAACTGTTACCTAGATGGTCGAGCGTGTCCAAGTCTGCTCCCCATGAAAGTAGGTTCGCTACGAGTGTGGAGTTGCCCTGTGAAGCTAACTCTTGCCCAGATGGTCGAGCGTGTCCACGTCTGCTCCTCATGACAGTAGGTTCGCTACGAGTGTGGAGTCGCCCTTTGAAGCTAACTGTTACCTAGATGGTCGAGCGTGTGTCCACGTCTGTCCCCCATAAGAGTAGGTTCGCTACGAGTGTGGAGTCGCCCTGTGAAGCTAACTGTTACCTAGATGGTCGAGCGTGTCCACGTCTGCTCCTCATGACAGTAGGTTCGCTACGAGTGTGGAGTTGCCCTGTGAAGCTAACTGTTACCTAGATGGTCGAGCGTGTCCACGTCTGCTCCCCATGACAGTAGGTTCGCTACGAGTGTGGAGTCGCCCTGTGAAGCTCCCAGAAGCAGGACACTCCCGATGTCACCTCCTCTCTCCTTCAGTAGCCTCACCATCCTCTCCTTCCCTCTGACAGCTGCCAGGTAGATCGGTGTTCTTCCTTTCTCGTCCTCCAAGTTTATTGCACAGCCCAAGCTGATCGCGGCATCGATATACTCAGAACTGCTTTGCTCAACAGCAAAATGCAGCAAATATTTATATTTTTTCTTCACAGCAGATGCCAAAAATGAAAGTATTTCGTTTTCTTCTTCACACATCTCTTGCCGAGGTTTGCTTCTTTCAATCTGAAAAAAATTATTGAATAATCAATCTTGTTACTCAATATTATTAACGTATAGAAACAAATAGTTGCAACGGGGAAAGTATTGCGATCAGCCGAAAAATTTAAACGTAGAGACCGAGTTTATCGAATGAAGTTTGTATGTGTCGTGAATGATAGCTCATTGCGAGTCATTCGTCAACTTGAAACTGACGGATTTTGGAGAGAATGATGGAAGAGAGAACTTGAGGAAATCAGGACGACCGAGAGAGCAACAAAAATTAAACGTCTTTTTGAAATCAAGATTTGAGATAGGACCAAAGTAAACAAAGAATATTGAATGGATGAGTTGCACATTTTTTCATTCGTTCGAAATTTATATATAGCGTATATTATGGGAGGAGATGGGACAAATGGGTTTCTCGAGGACAAACTGAGAAACAAAAAGTATACGAAATTGAGATCCGACTTATAATTTGATGTAATTAACTTTCTCTATTTACTCGGATTTTCGTTCGTCATATTATAAACGTTACGTGTTAATTTAATTTTTTTAGAGTAGGTAATTAAGTTTTATACTTACATTATATCAGCTATCTTGATATTGTAACTAGAACTCAATAAAACAAAACGTACACTGTTTGTAAGTCACTTCATAATTTGATGACAAGATCCAGAACTAAAAAAATTAAATTAAGCAAGCAGTTAAAGTGAAATTAAGCCGGCTTTACACAGAGAAATGTAAATAATAGAAAAATGAACGATTTAGAAATTAGTATCGATGGTATGGTTTGAATATGGACGTTCAGAAAACCATGACAATCTTACAACTTAGACTAACTCCTCAAGTGAGCAGTGGGTGATGACGTACCGCATGGACAAGTTTAATTGAGTATCCATCATACCTACTTCATTAACATAGCTCTTCATCAATCTATCTATTAAATTCTATAATGGTCTTTTGCATGCTTCATTATTGTTTTGTTTAATGAAAGTCGCCACTAATGTGTAATAAATTGAACAAATTCTATTTTATACATACACTAAGTTTATCCTCAATTATTGTTTACCCATTGACTGATGTTACGGTCCATTTAGTCTTCTCAACTTGTCTCCACTCAGCACTCTCGGATGTCTTGTCTCCAGCTGCGCACGCCCCTGACCCGTCCATTCTATTGTGCATTTGACTTGATTTTGTATTTCAATGACTCATTTTAGAGTTGATCTGGTGAAAATAAATTATTTTTAAAACAAAGCAATTTTATTAAATCTAAAGTCACAATATCTGTAAATTTGACACAATAATTGTTAGTCTAATTGACTTAGACTTGCTTAGTTAGTTGACTAATTATTAGTCTTACCCAAAAATACAAAAAACCAATAGTTGGGGAAGTAAAAGGTATGATCTGAAGTTTTGAAAAAATATAGAAATATATTTTTAAAAAATGTTTATTTGTGATACAGTTTGCTTGGGTTAAAATTTTTTAATTTTTTTTATCACAGTAATTCTAAGGAAATGCTTTAGATAACCCGTTGTAAGAGCCGTGCAGCTTAAGTCAGAAATCCCACTTGAAGTGTTTAGAAAAATATATATATATATGTTGTATATTTTCAGAAAGATGCCTGGAGACTGTTTTATATACAATTTCAAAAATATGAAAACGTTTTTCGCTACTCGTTAATTTTGATTTCAATTAATCTTTTTCTTCGGGGGATAAGACAAGTTAACATTTCTCACAAGTAGAAAGAGAAAAATATTATATGAAATTAATAATATATATAACTATAATATAATGAAATGTATAGGTAGTTATACATATTATTATTTTCATGTAATATAGTTCTCTTTCTACTTGTGAGAAATGGTTACTTGTTTTATTCCCCGAAGAAAAAAGTAGCGAAAAACGTTTTCATATTCTTGAAATCGTATACATATAAAACAGTATCCAGGCATCTTTCTGAAAATAGTACGGAGACAACTTTTTCACTCAAATACAGAGTTGACATAGCCTCATATTTACAAATTATACTATGTACTGTCTCAAATTTACAATATATTATGTATATCCTGTAAGAAACTCATAACTGTTTCTTTTACTTATAACATTTTGTTTAAAATAATCAATTAATTTGTACTTTTATTTAAATTCTAAAATTACCCTAATATAGGAACCTGTAAAAGGTCGGTTCATTAACAACGTAAAAGAAAAAAAAATTAAATTTTCGCTATCGATGATAACATTTTTCGAATATGGACGTCTCATGTCGAAAATATATTTCGAAAAATATTTTCCATTTTTGTATAATATGAATATGATAACATTTTCTCTGGAAAATTACTTTAAAGGAAACAGATTCACATACAAATTCAAGGTGTCAGGAAATCCCGAAAAATTTATAGAGAAATATTTTCAAAAATGCATTTATTTTACGAATAATATTTCTAAATTTTTAGTTTTTCAACTTATATTCAATGTCCCAATATAATATAATATCTAAAATACTCTGTTCCCTTGCATATTAGTGACAATGATTTTACATAGGTATATATACAATACACATTTGTGCTTCTAATTTCATAAATAAAATGCAACACTAAAATAATTTGAGATCCCGCATTTGATATCCCGTAACTCTCAATTCTTCTAGAAAAATATATTGGTTATTCTAAGAATAATTATGTACATTAAAAAAATGAAGTTACATAAAAATGATATTGTCCACATATATTTTTGCGATCCAGTGTCGATAAAGTGGAGAATTTGTGTAACTTTTATATTGTATAATTGTACACGGAATATTTACAAATAGTGGAGGGCGCCGGTAGCTTAGTGGTATGCGTGCTTGCTTACTGACCTCAACATCGCGGGTACAAAACCCAGCCGATGCCTTTAGTTTATTTCATCTGGGAGGTAAAAAAAACAGTAAGCATGCTGTCCTTCGGATGGGACGTTAAGCGATGGTCCCGAGCCTGTATGATGCCAGGTACTCGTTAAAGACCCAAGGTGAATAAAAATTGAGGGTAGGCAAAATTTGGTCGGGCTCATGTTAACGATAGTGACGAAAGAGCTCTCTGGTAGTAGGCGATATGACCTTGTAGTTAAAGCCCTGGCGTGAGTCATAATAACTAACTATACATATGGTGTACCGGTTTCAGCACAAAGTTAACAATTTAAATTTGATAGATTGGTGTATTTATACAATTCTGTGTTTACCTGGGGCTGTGACTCTCCAACCCCAAGAGAGGAAAGTCGCAATGTCCCAACGGAGAAACTCACAGTTAAAATTTTTTCCTTGTTAAAAAATCATATGTTGAACAAGTTGCTTGCTTTTATTTTGATCTTCCCAAAATTTTGTATTGAACTATAATAAATACAATTGATTTACCTTTTTATTTATTTCTCCTTTCCAATATTCACCGATTTTCTATTAAAGGTAATGTTAGCAGGAAAGTTAGTCTGTTCTATATTATAATATAACCTGTTGAAGGTACTTCCCCAGGTCTACCAAGTATAGGGGAAGTTGTGTCGTCGGTCTTAAATTAGATGTTCAGTTTCCACAGCAACTTCGATATTTTCCGATTTCAAAAAAATAAAACTCTATGTATCTGTGAACACGATAACTCACAGACACGAATTTTTATATGAATATCCAGAAGCCCATAAGGACGTCACCTATTGATTTGCAGCCAAATCGACAAAAGGGGGCGGCTTAAAATATAAACTTGTAATAACTGCCGTTGTAATGATTGTATCGGCACAAACATTTATATGTAAACCTATGAATTTTCGTAATGTAAATTAACTATTGATTTTTAGCCTAAATGGTTTTGGAGGAGCGAAAATTTAATTGATGAATTCATGCTGGGGAAGTACATTGCTGGTGACTCACAGACCTTTTTTTTTTGTTAGAAATAAAAAAGGAACCAAAATCTATTGGCATCTGCCATACACAGAATAGGTTGGGTTTTATGACTCATGCCCGGGCTTTAACTATGAGGTCATATCGCCTACTACCAGAGCGCTCTTTCGTCACTCTGGTGAACATGAGGCCGACTCTACTGTGAGAGTCCTAAATTTTGCCTATTCTAAATTTTATTCACATTGATCTTTAACGAGTACCTTATTTTACCTCCCAGATAAAATGAACTAGGGGACTCGGTCGGGTTACGAACCCCACGTTCTTGAGCTCAGACGTCAAGCACGCATACCACTGAGCTACCGGCGCCCTCATTTCAGTTAGTTTAGCTGAGCGGTACATCGTCTATCCGTTAAAAGTTTTTTATTAACACAAGTAACCATATATTATATTATATGGTTACTTGTGTTAATTCTTTTACACTTTATTAACTTCTCATTTATCGTTTTTAAAAAATAAATAGAGAAAAAATGTTTTATATGAAAAATAAATAAAACATTGAATGCTCAGACTAAGGAGCACGATGTCTTATTGTTACAGAAAGTAAAGAAAAATTGTATGTTTTTTAAAAAATATTGTCTAATTCACAAAATATATATAATATGGGAGTATTTTCGGTATTGCTACCATTTTCAGAAGTCAAGCACGCATACCACTGAGCTACCGGCGCTATCTCTGAAATGTCAACATACATGTCGCACTTCCCAAAGAAAACTGTCGTAAATCTAAATTTATCGAATTTCGTTTTATGTTGGAAGTAATTATGAAATAGTGTTATCTTCGCCCGAAGAAATGTATTGTTTTCATTAATAGCTGCCAGATGGCAGAAGAATCGTTTCTCTTTGGAACTAACTGGCATGATTCATCCCGAAGAACACAGTGTGTACTTTGGTACGCTGCATGTGGGGGTTGCGTTCGTTCCGACGAAAAGTCTATTATTTTGGATTGTAACAATTTTGTTTATAAATAACGAACTTTCTTGTTCGTAGTTGTATGTGACAGTTCTTGTTTGTACTGTAGTGTATTATTTTGTAATACTACATTTTTCTTGGAAATTTCCGAAGAAAAGCGCCCCCATAAACCCACCCCTAAAATATTGGCTGAAACAATAAAGTATTTTAACATATGGTAAAGCCCACTAGTAGTTGCAGCTTCGTGTCATGTGTAAACAAAACATAAGTTATTAAGTAGTTAACTTAAACATAAAGTAAAAAAAACAACTTATTTTTGCCTTAATATAAAATTTATGTTTGTTTGAGTTACACTTTTCTTCGTGGTGTGCGATATAGAGCCAGCCTATACGTAAATTCATTTCAATAATAAAAAATATATATATTCAAAAAGTACATTACTTTTTTGAAATAACACACTTAAAAATATTTTGTACAATTCAATTACAAGAGAAAATGTATTTACAAAATATCTAGAAAACATACAAACAATATTTCAGGTTAGGTTAACATTTATTAAAATTTAATTAAGGTAACTTAACGAAACGTGCGGCCGAATAACGCTAGACGGCATATTTGGGGAAAGCGAAAAGTTGTAATTTAGCATACGTTTTCAATCTAAAATTGTCTTCCCATTATTCACTTTACCCATCAAGTCCCCGTCAAACTATAAAGCTATCCTAAAAACTAGCGGCGGTGCAAAGCCGAGACAATCAGACATTTTATTATCCATCTCAAAAACACTGGTTTCTCAAGTCACTCAACTGTACAGTAATAATATTACCAATAGTATATAAAATTGGGTTATCCAAGATCGGATTTAAAATCGGGAGTGTTTTGATATGAACAAAAAAAAGGAGGGTCTAAATGACTTCAAAATACAAATGGAAAAATTAAATTGTGTTATTGGGAAGGGGCAACACTGATTGAATTTAATATAGCTAAAGTGAAAATCTGGCAATTCACTAATTTAGCCAAATAAAATCTGTATTAAAGGTGGTATTGTTCTAAATAAAACTCATAAATGACCAGAAGCGCCTCCAAAAATGGAAAAACATTCTGTGTGTGTGTGTGAACACGATAACTTCCGATAGAATGAATGTATCAACGTGCATTTTATATGTGTGTTCAGAAACCTTTAAGGACGACACCTGTTGATTTTCAGCCAAATCGGCCAAAGGGAGGGGGAGAGCCTCAACAGAAAAACTAATAACTGACGTTGTAATGAATGTATTAACACGAAATTTCATATGTAAATTAAAAGCCGTATAAGGACCGTACTCATTAATTTTCAACGGAATCAGCCAGAGGAGGCTCAACTCAAAAATCTCAATAACTGCCGAATCCCAATAACTATGAACAGAAAATTTAGTATCAGGATTCAGAAGAGCCCAACGGTCATTGGGTTCAGAGGGAGAGCAAAAAGTAACACATTGGTGTTGGGGAAGTACACAGCCGGTGATTCACCGACGACGTTTTTCTAATGGACACACCATAACAATAAGCACCTCGTCTTTAATTCAGAAGGAGTTTAGTTAGTACATCAGAAAATGATGTAGTTAATTATTATGACTCATGCCCGGGCTTTTAATTACGAGGTCATATCGCCTACTACCAAAGCGCTCTATCGTCGCTCTGATAGATCTGAGCCCGCGACTTTACTATGGAAGTCCTAAATTTTGTAGTAGACAAGTACACTACTTTTCCCAAACATGCAGTACACCGTTATTTAGCCGCCAATTATATATATATAATATAATATAACAATAATAATATAGAACCATGATAATAACAATACAACAATAATATATAACCAACGCTCCCGGACAAGAGAACACGAGTTAAGTACTAAATTTTTTTCGAAATTTGATGTTTTTATGAAATTATTCTTTCTTAACTTTTCTGTTTTTTTGTTTAACTTTTTTGATATTTCAAACAAATAAAGAATTTTACTTTTCCTGTTAATTTTTAATTTCCTTTATCAATGACTCAAATAATAATAACTTCAGGTCCTTTTCCGATTTCACAAAAACCTTAAAATTGCAAAAATTGAAGTGATCCTTTAATTTTGTCCGGGAGTAGATATATGTGTAGTACATATTTACATTTTCAGTTTAATTATTATTTTCATTTATATAAATGTGAGTTCTACTCAAAAACATTTTGTTACATTTTAGTGTAATAATATTAATATAAAATTCTTGAAGAACCTTTCAAAGATAATTAAGTGTATTTACATCCAATAATTGCACTTAATTCGTAGATCAGGCAGGCTCAGTTTTTGCCATTCACAATTTCCGCATTCGTAAGAGTTTTTTCTCATTCATTGGGGTTCCGGCGTAGGCAAAACGGGATTATCTTTTTTTTTTGGGTTACCGTTCGAGAGGACACAATTTGGAACACGTTCGTACTGGCGCAGATTCGGACATGTCTTCAACGAGTACCATACAGGCTCGGGACCTCATCCGAAGGACGGCGTGCTTCAGGTTTTTTCACCTCTAAGATAAAAAAAAACCTAAAGGCCTCGGTCGGGTTTCGAATCCGCGATCTTAAGCTCAGTAAGCAGCCACGCTACCTCTGAGCCACCGGCGCCCTCGACATGTCTAATGCAGATCAATGAAGTATAGTAGTTCATTTTTTTAAATGGAAAAATCTGAATAATAAAAAAAAAAATAGTCCATATCAAATGAAAAACAAGAATCAAGCCATTTATTTGTCCAAATAATTTCCATTATTTAGAAAAAAAATGTTTTGTTGGATGTTCGCAACCAATTGAAGACCTAATTGTGCAGGCGTATTGATCAGTAAGGTCTGGTGAGAGAATGCTGGAATATAAGATGCTTTGTATCGCTTTCCATGGATGCTTCGTGCTCTAAGCACATATTATTCTAATGATCTATGTAAATTCTGCTCTCTCGCAGCGAACTGTGGTATTATTGTCAAAATCGTCAGATAGAAGTGTTGTTCCGGGTTTATAGTTTTCAGCAGTATGTATAACTCAAAATCAACCAAAATTGAGCTAAGCCCCTTTCCTTCTCAGTGGCAAATTGTCTTCCCATTTCTTGGTTCTTTATACAACCAGTACTTGGATATATATATTTTTTTTTCATTTGGTAGTCCTCATTGGACAACAATTCATGAGGAGAGTGGATGCTCACATGTTGGAGTCGAGTCTGTATGTCTGGACCCCAGCGTACATGTCCCGGATGGTCTCATCCCGCCGTCCCTGGGACGTATATCCTGCCACTCTCTTGCTGATAGTTGCTATCTCTTCATCGTCGTCGAGATCCTCAAGGAGGTTGTCCACACCTCCGTTGGAGAGGGGAGGGTTTTCAGGCACAATCAGTCCGTCGGTATTCTTCAATCGGTCCACCTCCGTCAACACAAGTCTGCAAAACTCATCCTGCACCGATGGCTGGTCAGTGTCTCCATCCACCTGAATCGAAATGAAAAAATAAAATTATTCTTTAAGATAAGATTTGGGTGTATGAGAGACGATTTCAAGCTCTCAACACGACTCTGAATATAATATATTATACTTTTTGTTACACATACTATACTAGTAGATCCTTGGATCAGGGACCTCGCGAATATAATAAATGATTGTATATACCTAATGATTCAAAATATTGAATTCGAAATTGAAAGCTTCACTGGATATGATCAATTATTTTGTTGATATATTTTAGCAGTATTTTAACATTTCCTTTATCAACATTTTGCTCATACAATTCACAAATAATAGAGTAATATTAGAAATTTATTTACAATCAAGGTGAAAACATAATGAAAGAAAACTTTGTTTAAACGGTAATGGGAAGAAAAAATAAAGTTGAAAAAAAAAAGTATTCAAACGTATATTTTAATAAGCCTTGTATAGACGAATTGAAATGTATTGATTTTGCAAAGAAATATCTTACAAGTAATATAATAAGATCTGAATAGATTCTTAACAACTAGTGAAAAATAATAATACATTTTAAATGTTAATCACAAAAGAAAAACAGAACTAATACATAAAAAATTAATATATAAAAAAAAAATGAACCGTTTGGAAAAAATAACAACGAATGAATAAAAGAACATTCTTTTCAAGAATAATATAGTCTTCTTTTGTCTTTTATTCAGTTGAGCATTAATAAAATAGAAAAAATTAAACAAATTGAAAATTGAGCTTAGGATACACAATTTCAAATTTTATTATGAATAATAAATACATGGTTTGAATTGTTTTCATTTCTTTGTGATGAAAATGAAACCAAATCGCTCCATGTTACGTTCATATAAGAGACGACTACCCAACTGTATAGCTGAATAATGTCCCTCTGAAGAAGGACAAAGACGTACGATACTTGAGACTCTACCTTGACAGACGACTGACTTGGAACAAACAAGTAACACCGACTCGACAGAAAATGAAACGACGATTTGGACTGCTCGAAAGACTACTAGAAAAGCCATTTCAACTTCGCCTCAACCATAAACTGCGGTTTACAAGGGCATTATCAGTCCTATCTGGACGTATGGTGTTCAGCTCTGGGGTTCTGCCAAGCCCTCAGACACCAAAAGAATTCAAGCTATTCAGAATAAAATCCTCCGAACAATTACACAATGCCCATTCTACGTTCAAACAAAACATTACATCATGACCTAAACATATCATTCTTACAGAAAGTAACACAACAGCTCTATTCAAATCTGCACAAGTTCAAGCCACATCCGAACACACTGGTGGAAACAATGTCGGTCCGGTCCTTGCCGGGGAACCCTCCTCGGCGACTAAATCGATGTTGACCGCGTGACCTGTCTGAGGAGGCGGTGGTGCTGACCAACCGCTTCATCAAGAGACTCAAGTGATGTGTTTTTTCTTTTTATTCTGTTCATATTACCTTATTTACAGTCAGAAATTTCAAAATAAATGGCGGAGATAGATACTTACAATCTGAAGTCTGTTCTCGTTGTCCATTGCCTTGAGCATGGGGAGGGTTTGTTCGCGAAACAGCTCGAGCCTCTTTCTGAAGGAGGCTACACTGTCGTCTACCCGGCCTCGTCCTAGCTGCAGTTTGGAGCAGTCTAAAAGCACCGTCATCGGCTGTTGCTTAAACTGAAAACAGATATATATATATACATATTAGCAGGTCACCCCGCACTGTAACAGGGCTTAGAAGGATGCTACATGTGAAATGTTCTGATCAAGCGTTAAAGAACTAGCAGCATTTTTATGTTTATCCTCCCTCCGTTCACAATTTTGAGATGCCACAGCCATTTTTGTACCGGAGTTCAGGATGTCATTTATGAAATTTTATATAAAGTCAATAAACGTCCGATCAAAGTTTTGTCCGTCTTCCAGAGTATCTACATATTTTCGCTGCTTTTTAGAAAAAAAAAAGTTTTAGTAGAGTTGGGATTTTAGTGAACTTTACATCTCAATGTAAAAACTTGAAGCATCTTGATGCTTTTGAAAAAATAAATTATATAAAGAAATATAAAATAAAATATGATAAAAAGTAATGAAACATAATAATAGAAATGGACCATTAAATCTGAATGAAAAGAAATGACGAACAGTATATATAAACACAAAAAATTGAATTTTACGAAGTTTTTACATTTTAATACATATTGTAGTATTTTAGGTATTTATTTATTTAGACTTTGAAAATTGTTTATATGTTTGTGACTCATGCCCGGGCTTCAACTACCAATCATATTGCCTACTACCCGAGTGGTTATTCCTAGCTCAACTGTGGGAGTCCTAAATTTTGCCTATCCAGATTTATCTAAGCTAGAGGTCTTCAACGAGTAGTTGATAGCATACAGACTCGAGACCTTCGTTTAACAACCTCTCCGAAGGAGGGCATGCTCAAGGGTTTATCATCCATCATTGCCATCATATTTATTATATTTTTCTTTGTTTTGTTTTTTTATCAATTGATTGTAAATATGCCCGATTAAGAAAAAAAGCATTTAAAAAAGAAAATCACTTGAAGTGTCCTTTCTAAGTCAATTAATCAACTAAGATTTGGCTGTTTTCGTTATGGTTTCGCAGTGGTATCAACCTTCTAAAGTGCATACCTTCTCCTCGAAGTCTTTGACTTGTTCCATATCTCTTGGGAAGCCGTCCATCAGGATCCCCTGAGCGGTCATGTTGTTCAACATTTGGGACTCCACTAGTTGGAGAACAACATTCTGCAGAACAACAATACAATTAAATACGTCTAAAACAAAAATAATAATAAACTATTGTATACCTTATGTGGACATTTTTCATAAGAATAGTGTTATGGGTCAATATTATCCGTTTATGTTCGTTAATTATTTTGTTGTTATGTGCTTATGTTTGGTTTGTTTAGTTTTAAGTGTTTGTTTCATTCGAATAATATGTATCGTTTTGATTATAATTAAATATTGTAAAAAAAAAAAAAGTATCTTCTATATTATATATACTATACCTATCGAAAGATGTTTGTACGCAATGCCGATCGTGGCAAACAAGACAAGTGTTAATTATTATTTTTGAAATAAAGCATTAATTTTGGTTACAAGTCAAAAAATTCTTTAGTCATGATTTCCATATTTATGGTTTATGAGTGAAAAATATAGTAATTTAAAACCGATTGGGATGCTTAAAAAACTAAACTGGAGTAAAAAAACTTGGCCAAAGGTGGGTTTGGACATGTGAGGAGTAGTAGACAGGCTTGACGGGAAACTGACTTCTTCAGAAAGGCTGCCACTTAGCGTTGCCTCCACGGAGGAGCGCCACTTAGCAGTGTCTCTATGGAGGAGCGACACTTAGCAGTGTCTCCATGGAGGAGCGCCACTTAGCAGTGTCTCCATGGAGGAGCGCCACTTAGCATTGCCTCCACGGAGGAGCGCCACTTAGCAGTGTCTCCATGGAGGAGCACCACTTAGCAGTGTCTCTATGGAGGAGCGACACTTAGCAGTGTCTCCATGGAGGAGCGCCACTTAGCAGTGTCTCCATGGAGGAGCGCCACTTAGCAGTGTCTCCATGGAGGAGCGCCACCTAGCAGTGTCTCCATGGAGGAGCGCCATTTAGCAGTGTCTCCATGAAGGAGCGCCATTTAGCAGTGTCTCCATGGAGGAGCGCCACTTAGCAGTGTCTCCATGGAGGAGCGCCACTCTTCCTACCAAAACAGAGCCTTCTTTTCAAAAAAGAAAACCATGTGGCTGATTACATCAATTGTTTTTAAAATAAAACAATGTTATTGATTTCTTACAATTATATCAGCTTGCCCCTATTTTTCGGCCACCAATTCTACGTTCTTATACCTGCATATAGAAGAGTTAATAGTATAAAGAGGAAATTGCGGCGCAGTTCAAGCCGTAGTGTTGTAACTGGCCAGTGGAAAAGTGGCAGTCTGTTTCACACCCCTCCCCCCTTGCTCACCTGAGGAACAAGATTGCCGGCCGCCACATGGGACATGATGAGACCTGCGTCACCCTGACGAGGGTCCGAGGGGTCAGCTGACGCCCTCAGGAGCCGGCCCACACTCAGGTGGACCCAACCAGTGGCCTTCTTTACCACTTTCTGGCAGAGGGCCCACTTGTTGCTCCCTGGACCACCTGGAGGAAGGATTATAAAATATATTTTGTGAAAGGCATTCATTAAAAAACATTAAAGGCAGTTCTTCGGTCTCCTGTCGTAATTCTTATTTAATGGAAAATATAAAGAAAAACGAATGTTTTTTTTTTTTAAATATTGACTATTTTACAAGATATCTTGTGATATCTTTGTGAAGATATCCACAAAACAATTTGAATATATAAAAAAAAACGAGGCAACATTAAGTAAGCCCTTATTTTTGAGATCAAGCAAGTTCTCCGCATTACTAACGGTTGGTTATGATCACAGGACACTGTCATATGAACAAACACCTACACAATATGGGCATCGCTAGAAGCAGAGGTGATCGAGGGAACCTGCAGCAGAGTCCTGGACTTTATTATAAAAAAACAAAAAAAAAACGTTGGTTATATTAAAGAAACGCAGGATGATCTAAGTGACATTTTTAAAACTTTGAAGAAAGTGTGCATTAAGTTCTCAACTGATTAAAAAAATCTATAATTTATCGAAACCGGAAATAGTTTGTCTTCTGCCTTTATGGTTAATGTTGTAGTTAGCAAACCATAAAATTGAATTAAAATCTTAATTTCTAGGTCACTATTGATATGTTTAAGTTACTTGTTCCATGTCACCAAAATGATATAAATGATTTGCCACTAGATCTCAGCACTGGCTAGGATTTCACTTGTACAACTTTTTTCCTGAACAGAACTATCATTTTTGTACCCGATTTATGCACTTAACGAATCATTTTCAAAAATGTCACTTGGACCACTTTGATTCTAACCCCGTCAATTGTCAAAAAATTAGTTCAATTTATACAATAATTGACAATTTAAATTTAGCAGGTATCACTTTTTTTTCGCAGTTTCGAGAAGTCTAGAAGTATTATCATTATTTTTTTTATATAAAAAAAGAAAAGATGGTGAGAATCACTTCTTGTTTCTCAAAAGGAATCAATCCGAACAGCTTTTATAACATAAAAAACACACACAAAAGAGAAATCAATAGCAATCGAAACTGAAATAAACCGAGAATATTATAAATGGGGTTTTTATCTTCTTCTTGATGATAGTTGCCCAGACAGTTTATTTCTGGTAATATGGCAGTCACCAGCATCACTTCATCTTTTTCCGGGCATGATAAGTAGATTCAAGTTCAGGTAAAGTAGTATAATGACGAAGCAAGTCCTCGGCAACGCCAGAAAACCTGCTTTCTTTGTTATTAAAATAATACATAACTTCAAGGACAGACCTATAATCCAGATGACAGGAGGGTAGCCCTTGGGAGGAGGTCTGTAGACAGAGGCGACTGTGGTAGGTGCCGGGGTCACAATGTTACCGTTGGGGATAGCCCCGTTCTTTTTCCCTTCGTTATTGCCGATGATCCGGAGAACCGCCGCACGAAAGTCTGCATACACCTCAGAGGGATTTCTCTCACCGTTCAGCTGGGAAAAATACAATGGAAAGTGTAAATTGTAGTGGCTTAAAAGAAATTACACTAGCTATATCAGCGGTTCCCAATCCTCATGTATTAATCAAATGATCTCAAGATATACCAAAAACAAAAATATTACTGAAATATGTATATACTTTTCGAAATTACTCTCTGTTAGCGATGATTTCGAGATTTATACCTAATATTTCATCTTAAGTTATGAAAAAATAAATATAAATAATTTTTGACCAGGATAAGTGATTTTTACTAGTATTTTAAGAACTAATATTACTATTATATTTGATGGCTGTAAATGAACTTATATTGTCTATTTCTTTTTGATTGAAAGCATTGCGCGTGTTTACATATTTCAAGTCAGAATATAACAATTTAGGAACAACTGCCCGGTCACCGAAAGTAGAGGGAAAATTAACTTTTAAAATGTCTATCAAATTACCTACCACTAACCTACGCTAACCAATTATGGCTTATTTGGTCAAAAACCATAAATGTCGTTACTTCAAGTCTATAAATTGGGAAAATGTCAACCAAAATCGTTCTGACTTAACGAAGAAAAACCGCCGACAGAAATTTAACTTCATTGAACCAGCGTATGTACTGCATATTATAGGAATATCAGATTTAAAACAGTGAGTACTTTGAAGGAACAAAAAAAGGTTTGTAACATTAAAATTATGGCCAATATGCATCGTCTATAAGTCAAAAAGACAAACATAACTAAATACATAGAGAAAATTTAAATAACATGTATATAAGAAAATAATAGATAAAAAAAAAAAAAAAAAAAAAGTCAAATAAAAAGATTCTGTACAACACGTTTCATCTATAACATTAGTATAACCTCCATCTGATGACGCTGAATCATACATCTCTATAGTGACAATGAAACGTTCCTCTCCTCTGGACCCCTCAAAATGTTTTCAGCTCATATCATCCAAAATAGAGAGGGGGGGAGACATAAGTAAATATAGACAGTAGTAGATATAGACACCATCATTAACGCACCTAACATTATTTCTTTGAGCTTTATTTTTTTAATTACTCATATTCACACCCGATACCTATAGCCTCCGGAATAAAGGAATACTAACTAAAATAGTCGAAGAAGAAATATGGAATGTAGGTCGCCTTTGTTGAACGATTCGTTATACTTTTGAAAATCACATTAATACAGCAATATCGGTAGATAGGCACCGACCAGATATGGTGATGGACAACCATAACTTAAGATAAAAAATAGACTCTAGTTGGTCCTAACAGAGATAGTCAAAGAAGAAATATAGGATATAGATCGCCCTTGTCTTTTTTTTTTTTTTTGTTTTTTTTTATTACGCATCGGCTGCTGTGGCCATTAGCGTTTCCAGAATAGGATTAGCGGTAACGATGGAAAGGTATGGTGAGAAGTGACGGACTCTCTCCAGAGATAGCGTCGAGTCTAGGAAAGAGAGGTCCTCTTGGATGGTAAGTGAAGGTGGAGGGTTGGACAACCAGCCAGCCTAGCACCAAGTCTAGGGGTGTTGTCACCAAGGATAGCAAGCCTCTCTAGGGGGCCAGAGCGCTTCCCATCGCACCGCCTGTCCTTCAGTAAACCATCACTCAATGAATTTCAACAATTATTTCTAAATACGCATGAATATATGTATCTCTTTCAGAAATTCAATTAAGTTCCGGAATCTAGGTGTTCTCTCGCTAAATATATCTTGGAGGGTTGCAGGCATGCTGTTATTTTCCCGATACTTGGCCAGCTTCTGACAATCTTCAATGACATGTCTCACCGTCAGCAACTCCCTACAGAGGACACACCTTGGAGGTCTGTTCCCCACCAGGAGGTGCCCATGAGTCACTCTCGTATGGCCAATGGCCACTCTTCTTAACACAATTTTTTCTCGTCGGGAGAGTTCAACGGAAAAGTTTATCGGTCTTAGGTTAGGCTTTAGATGTTTCAGTTGTGTGTCTTGCTCTGACCATTAATTTCCCCAACGTTCTAGGGCAGCCATCTTGATTTGCTTCATCAGATCATCAGGCTGAATACCTAATGTCTCTGTACACGCTTCAGCCGCAGCCGCTTTAGCTGCTCTGTCAGCTTCTTCGTTCCCATCTACACCAATGTGCCCTGGAACCCATAAGAAGACTACCTTTTTCCCATTCACTTGTAAGTTTTGCATTTGTGTCCTGATTTTCTGCACCTGATCTTCTATAAACAGATTGCTGAGGGCCTGCAGAGAGCTCAGTGAGTCCGAGCATATAAGTGCCTTGGATTCCCCTTCTAGTGCCCAGTCGTCTAGTGCTTTCGAGATAGCTGTGAGCTCAGCCGTATAGACACTTGCGGCGGAAGGTCCAGGATTTGCAGACGCCTTCTGAGCACCAAGCACATCCCAGATCGCCCTTGTTGTACCAATTCCTAATATTTTTTGAAAAACATAAAAAAAGCGATCAAGTAGAGAACTTCATCCAAATATTATTATAATCAACCACAAGTAAAGATGAAAAATATATTCTGATTGGCCCTAACAGATAATCGAAGAAGAAATGTAGGATATAGGTGTTGGCCATACAGCAATCGGTTGATAGGCTTCATCCAGATACGATGATGGTCAACCAATAGTGTAGAAAAAAGAAATTCTGGTTGGTTCTAACTAAGTTATGTGTCAGTCAGAAATTGGATGCGGGGTTTTAAACTGAATTTTATATTTTCTGACCATCCGATTCCAAAAATTAAAAAAAAAGTTTTTGTCTCTCTGTGAAGACGATAACTCCCGATAGAATGGATATATCAGCACGAAATTTTATATGTGTATTCAAAACCCTCTAAGGACGGAACCTATAGATTTGCAGCCAAATCGACCAAAGGGAATGGGACATTAGAGTGGAGGCTTAATGCAAAAGTCTTAATAACTGCTGTTGTATTGACACGAAATTTCATATGTACATTCAAATCCTCTAAGAATGAAACCTATTAATTTTCAGGGGAATCAACCAAAATAGAGGAGTGATCAGAAGGGACTTATCTCAAAAATAGTATTAACTGGAAATGTTTAATTTGGATTCACAACCAGACAAGGATGGCACCTAGAAATGTTCCGCGAAATCGCTAGTAGGAAATGAATATATCGATACAAATTATTTAGAAGCCACTATGTAAGTTGAATATTGAGTTTTAGCCCAAACGGTCGGTTGGCTTTGGAGGGAGAGCGAAAACGTAATTGAACAATTCGTGCTGGGGAAGTACATAGCTGATGATTCACCGACGACCTTTTTTTTTTTCTGGAATAAACAGAAAAATTATGTGATATCATCAAAATGTTGCCTCTCCTGCGAGGGCGAAAGTTTGGGAGTCGCCAAAAACAAAAATAATTTTTGGGTCAGTAACATGGCTTTCCACAGCGTCGTAAAGTTTTTTTCGTTTTCCACCCACATGCAGTTGTTTGTTGATTGGCAACATTGGGTGCTGTAGATGGTTGAGTTATGGCGGCCACCAGTGATGTAATAAATCGATAGCTGATTGGCTGGCTAGCTATTTGTGTCAAGGTTCATACTCTTCTCGCACCTCAAGGGTGTCCTCCTTTCAAAATGACCAACCCCCCTCATCTTCAAAAAAATAATAATAATATTTAAACATTTGCCAAGAAAAGTGGGCGTGGAGGGAGGGGGGGGGGGATGTGGAGAAAACTGATGAGAGAGAAAAGTGCAGTTGAATGTTGCTTCAATATATTGAAAATGCACGAAATTTCTTATGAGAGCCGTTCTGGAGAACATTTTTTTGAAGCTTTGACTTTTTGTAATAGCGCGTAAAAATTATCAATCTGATTGAGAGGACAACTATAACCATATAGGTGCAATATAAACAGAGATACTTAATGTTGAAAACAGAAAGTTCAAAATGTCGCTATATTAATCTTCAACATTATTGTTTTTGTTAAAAACAAATAAAAGTGATAGATACACACTGTGGACCAAAGGTCGAAATCGGAGGTACTAGGGACGGCGGACATAAACACGAACATACATTTTCCAGAAATGGTCTCATTTCGATCCTGAGGTCAAAACTTTAAAAAAAAATGCACAAACCCTATTTCGAATCATGATTTCGAAGCGTAGACCTTAGCTCCCCGATCGGAAGGACCGAGGTTATATTTTCGAACTCTACTAAGAAGTTTAAACTGGAACTGAAAGTTTGTCTTTAACACTTACCGCAATGACCATACCCCTTTGATCGAAGTAGTCTGCAACGGGCATAACATTCTTGTAGAAGTTGTTTAGTTCCATGCGAGCGAGACTGAGGACCACTTGTCCCAGTTTGGCTCCGTAGTCGATCTGTCGCTCTAACACTTTCTGTCGCCAGGCGATCAGAACGACACCGTTCACGATCTGGATCTGAAATTCAACAGAGAAACAATCACTTTACATCTTAGAAAATATTTTATTGTTATACAAATTCTATAATTGTCATACAAAAAATTCGGATTGACAAGGGATCAAAGTTCCTGAAGTTATTTCTGGGAAAGGAGTAAATAATTCGCTTTACTTATAAATACCAATTTTTCAAATTCAGTAAGAATTTATAAGTAGTTTAATTAAAAATTAATTTATAAGATAACAGACTTTTAATACTACTTCAAAATAAATATATATTTATATATCCCATGCTTTATATATTATATATTCCGACGATAACTTCATCTGACAAATTTGCCGAAATCTATATTTTCGTCTGCAAAGAATGTTGACAACTAATTTCATAGTTACGTTTCCTCTTATGTATCTGAAGACTCAAGGAACAGAGAAGAACGTTAGAATTAAATAACTCCTTTCTGCTTTCTTTACATTAACTAAAAATAACAGAATTCTCATTATTATTCTTGGTTGTCTGTTTGTTTTTTGTTAAACTCTTATTAAATTCTGTTTTTTTTTTTGTAAATATAACACATTTACCCCAGGAACCTGAATTAAAGTACATAACATTTTTTAGCAAATATTCCAAGTTTAATCCTTGTAAAATCTTTTCAGTCCCCCCCTCTTGCAAAATTCTTAAATTAACTTATTTAATCCACCCTTGTCAACTTCGTACCTCATTAGTGTCATGGCTGATATGCATTGACCATAAGGCCAAACAAAAAAAAAAAAAAACATTTTTAGCGAATTTGGCTAAACATGTATGTTGAAAACTCTGGGACAAAAACGGTTTCGTGAACTCCGGTTATTTCTTAATAAAATATTATAGACACCATAAAAATCTATGTTGAGCTTAAAATTTTATATGGTCCTTTTAAAAGTTCTGTCGTTTTTTTTATAAAGGAATGTTTATTTTGACTGTAGCGTCTTTGTTATGATTCTAATTCCAATGCGACCTTTGCTAATGTAAACAGCATTGTTTACTATCTGTGAAAACACTATAATATTTTTATCCAGTCACTGCTAGACATTCAAACGAATTTATTAAAATGGTTTGAATTGAAATTCAAATTAGGTCGATTTGACTTTATGAGTTTAAACTCGGCTTAAAAGCTACTGTGGCCGCTCGAAAAATATGCTCAGTGTTTGGTGAGAAGGCTGTCTTTGAGCGTAAAGCTCAATTTTGGGTTTTCAAATTCCGTCAAGGCGACGAAACGCCCGAAGACAGGATTCGTCCTGGAAGACCTCAAGTTGCCGAAGAGCAGCAAGTTCGGGAATTAATAGAGTCGGATCCACGTCAAACATGTTCGGAAATAGGTAACAGACTAGATATTTCAGAAGCAACAGCCTGGAGATACCTACATCAAATGGGAAAAATAAAAAAGCTTGACAAATGGGGCCCTAACAAGTTATCGGATGCCAATGAGATGATTCGATTATCAACATCATCATCTCTAGCTTCTCGATTAAAAAATGATCCTTTTTTAGACAGAATAATCCTTGTGATGAAAAATGGGTATTATACAATCGTGTTATCAATGACTCTAAACTGATGAAGAACCAATCAAATTTCTACATAGGACATATATAACAGGTAAATAAAGATGAATTTTTAAATATTGATACAGAGTTAATAAAATTTACAAAAATAAAAATAAGAAATTTGGAACTAATGTTAAGTTAGGGAACTTTTATTGAAATTGATTTTCTTGTTTATCATATATCATATATTTTTATACTTCGTTGAACATTAAAAAAAAATCTATTTATACAAACTTCTTTCTGTAAATATTATATGTAAATTATATTTTATGTAAAAAATTTATGAAATTTGAATTTCTGCGTAGACCAAGCAAAACTTTAGTAGCAGTTTTTTTTTTTTTTTAAGAAAGCCACTGGGTCCAAGTACGAACTTTATAAGCAGGTACCTACCTTGTTGGAGTACTCTACGACGTCCCTCATGTTCCTTGGATATCCGGAGACGAGGAATGTCTTGGCGGCTGGAGCCATTTTCATTTCTAGCATCAGAACCTCTGTCACCGTCTTACTGGACAACTGACTGAAGTCCTTCATCTCAGCTGAAACAACAAATTATATAGATGACTGTGTGTCAGACAATTTACGAATTTAGATAACTCGTGTCTGGACAGATTCAGGACTGTCTAGTGGGAATGTAAGACAGAAGAACCTGTACTTCTTCACTCTAAGGATCGACAGAAGAGTCAACAGGTCATTCTTTCAGATAGAAGATATGATAACAACAGCCGCGCTTAAGAACCTTCGAATGTATAAATCATGTCATTATCCGAGGGAATAAAATGTTCACCCGCCCGTCGGTTATTGACGTGAATCAGTGTATATATTATGGATAATACAGCCCTAGACACACAGGACGCGATTTGTCGTGATTTTTTATGATTAGATATGGTTGACTATCATCGTACCTGGTTCAAGCCAACCTACCGACATTGCTATATTAAAGTGTTTTTCAAAAAATATAAGGCAATGGGCGCCACAAGGACCAGCTGTATTTTATATTTCTTCTTCACCTTGAATTAGGACCATCAAGAATACTTCCCCAGCTATACGGAGGACTGGAAAAATTTTGTAATCGGTCAAAAATTCGAATCGGAGTTTTTAAGAGAATTTCATGTTTTTTTTTTTTTTTGAATCAGATGGTCGCAAAACATGAAATTCCGTTGAAAACTTCTCATAAAATTTTTGACCGATGACATAACTTCTCCTATACTTCGTACAGCTGGAGAATAAATGGTTTTGTCTGTCTGTGTGTCGTCTGAAACTACGATAACTCAATGTATCGACACGATATTTTGTATATGTATCGGAAACCCACTAAGGACACACCTATTATTTTCAGTCAAATCGGCCAAAGGATTAACACAATAACTCTACTAACTCTCTTTGTAGTTAATGTATTGATCCAGAGTTTCAATTGTACAATTAAATGCCTTATTAAGGGCGACACATATTAATTTTTAGCAAGATCAGCCAAAAGAAAAGGAGAAATCTGAGGGGACTCAACTCAAAAATTTCAATAGTTGTCGATATAATGAATTTATTGACATGAAATTTTATATTTGTAATTATGTAAATTCTTTATTTGACCAGATCAACAAATTCATGTTATACGTGGTGTTTTTAACATGAAGCTTAATCACTATAATAGCTGGGTAATTGTACCCTTACTTAATACATGTTGAGTCAGAGCGTTTGTAAAATAATATAGATGTAACGTACAATCAATTTTAGAAGGAAAAATGAAATTAAATGTCCTCTATCAATCAATGGTAGTGCCCTAGTAAATCCATAATAACTAAGTAAAATATCAATTTATAAGGTATCTTCTTGGAAGAGGTCCTGAAGAAGTCTGGGCTTAAGTCGTGGGTGCTCGGTAGGTCTTCCCAGGTTGAAAGCAACTGCTCCTTTCGTGTCTGCTAGGCGGGCTTTATAGTTTAGAAATTTGGATTTTTTAAATTCAGCAATGGTGGGAAACTTGAGGTCACGGTGGAGCTGCGAATTTCTAACAAACCATGGAGCGTTCGTTGCAATCCTCAATACTTTATTCTGAAACGCTTGGATCCGCTTCCCATTCGTCTTTGAGATTCCACCCCAGACCTCGCTGCCGTATGTCAGTAATGGTCTTAGAATAGCCATATAAAGAAGGAGGGAACATTTTTGATGTAGATGAGATTTCCTGTTGAGGATAGGGTACAGCATAGCCAATCTGGCAATTTTATATTTAAATTCAAAACTCTGTCAGGATGACTTCTGTTAAAAATTTCCGCGAAATAGTTCCAAGTGAATGAGGGACGAGAGAAGTGAGGCTCGACACAAATAGCCCCCGAATTAAAAATAGTACCAACAGGAAGTTGAGTTCGAGGATTCTGAAGCCACCAAAGTCAAATATTGAATTTTAGCTCAAACGGTCGATCAGCTTAGGAGAGAGATCGAAACGTAGTTGATTGATTCGTACTGGGGAAGTACGTAGCCTGTGATTCACCATTAAATAAATGGTTTATTGAGTTGTAACAGTTTTATTAATTAATCACAGGTTTTTATGTACATTTTATACAGTTAAAACGAAAATGTTGTCAAAACCCGGTCTAACTAGTCAAAACTAGTTTTAACTTTCCTCAATACCAGTTTCAATGCAAGACAATACTGGTATTCATGATTAAAAATCGTTCTGACTGGTAAAAACCAGTTTTGATAGAAACCTTAACCGTTAAAACAATATCTAGAAATAGTAACAACTATAATTTAAGAAGAATAAAGAAATTTATACATATATACTCTGGTGGACATGAGCTCGACTCTTCTGTGGGAGCCTACCCGCAAATTTCTAATCACTTAGGGTAAAGGTCTATATCGAGTACCTGACATCACAAAGGCTCGGGAACATAGCTTAACGACCCATCCGAAGGACGGCGTGCTCAAGGTTTTTTCACCTTTCAGATAAAAAAACCTAAGCGCCTCGGGCGAATCTATTGATTTTCAGCCAAATCGACCAAATGAAAGAGATAATTAAGGGGGAGGCTTAACACAAAACTCCAATAACTGCCGATAGAATGAATGTATCGACACGAAATTGTAATATGTGTGACCTGAACTCTATATGGACAATAACTATAGATTTTCAGTCAAATCGGCCGAAGGGAAGGGTGTTTTGGGGAAGGAGCGAAAAGTTAAATGATTAATTTGGTCTGGGGAAGTAGATTAGTGCTTCACCGACGACTTTTTATATCACTGAAGGTAAATACTAGACAAAAGTAGACATTCCTATTGCGAGTATATTGCTAATGCGACATATGTTTTTGGAGCTGCCCACGTACAAATCCCCCCCCCCCCCCCCCCCCCCCCCCCCCCTAACCCTCATGCATGCAGATATCCTACAAAATCTCCTCCCCATGCATACGGCCCTATCCTTGTCCAAATAAGAGTTTTTTTCCTTGCTGTTATAACAAATTGTAAGATAATGATGTAAATAAAACAAACTTATTTTTGAAAAATTGTCTATTCCAACAAAGATATTTACAAAACTACCGGTTTCGGCCTTACACCATCGTCAGGTCTAGTTATGAACTAAACTTTAGTTTAATTTTAAATTTAAAAATTATTTTTACCATTCATATTGAATTGTAAGTATGAAGCATTTTACATTTCAGTTTTTATGTGTATTTTTATTATTATTATTTTAGGTTAGGTTAGGTTTTAGGACTCATGCTTTAACTACGAGGTCAAATCGCCTACTACCAGAGCGCTCTTTCGTCAGTCCCGAGCCCGACTCTACTGTGGGAGTCCTAAATTTTGCCTACCCTAAATTTTTATTCATCTAGGGCAGGGGTCTTGAACGAGTACCTGACATCGTACAGGTTCGGGGTCATCGCTTAACGTCCCATCCGAAGGACGGCTTGCTTAAGTTTATTTTACCTCCTAGATAAAATGAAGTAAGGGCCTCGGTCGGGTTTCGAACCCACGATCTTGAGCTCTGAATGAATTTTATAAAATAAATGTATTTTAGTGTTGTTTTATCTACACTGCACTCATACGGCCACTCATCACATACGCCTGTCCGGTTTGGCTCGGCACAAGCCAGACCAACATTAAGAAGATAGTCAGGTTCGAAAACAAAGTTCTACGCCTTGCCGTAAACGCCCCTTGGATGGTAAGGAATTCTCAGATACGCAGGGAGCTGCTTGTTCCCGATGTTAGAGACTTCATTTTGAAGTTAGCGACAAGGTTCAGGGCTGGGCTGCAGTGTTTCTGGAGCCGCTACCTTTGGCATTGGGGAACCTCTGCTACACCGTCGTCTGAAGCCCCGGCTTCTACAAGACATCATATTTTAACAATATGTATATATATATTTAAAAAAAAAATAGTGTATGGCGCCCCTTGCGCTGAACCGAAGTTTTTTTTTTTTTAATTTTTTTTAAGCCTATCACAGACATCCCTCTTGCCATATTTCCGTTTTACTGTAAATAACTCTGGACCAACGAAATGTTTATTTGTATCAAATGAAATTAAACATTCTATAAAGCGTATAAAGTCTAACTTAAGTAAAACCATTTAATTTGTTGTTTAGGCAAACAAATATATACATATATAATATATAAATAAGGTAATGAGGTAATATATAAATATATATAAATATTTTATATATATATACATATATAATACATATTTTATATATATATACATATATAATACATATATAATACATATATATATATATATATATAAAAAAGAACTTCCCAACAGAAAAATTCTTTGGCTAATAATTATTACGGTCGGTAGGGCATGATGGCATCTTGCTCCAACGTAGTGTGTACTCTCCCTCTCTTAGATTTTTTAAAAAATCTGATAATGTTAGGCTAAAATTACAAATAAAATTTGAAATAAACACTGAAATGCAAATGCTTCATACTTACAATTCAATATGAATGGTAAAAATAATTTTTCAATTTAAAATTGAACTCTTCTAATTTTTTTAAAACTAAACTAAACTAAAGTTTAGTTCATAACTAGACCTAGATGGTGTGAGGCCGAAACCGGTAGTTTTGTAAATATCTTTGCTGGAATAGACAATATTTTAAAAATAAGTTTGTTTTATTTATTTATTACAAGTTGCACAATATGTCCGCGTTCCCCAACTTAGAAGTAGACAATGAATTAATGATTGTTGGGAGGTAACTTTGCGGAAGTTGAGGTTACCATTTACCTGATCGATACTCAGTATAAATATATAAAGTTGAGAGAGGGGGGGGGGGGGGGGGGGGGATGGTTCGGGACCCCGCTAGTTAAATGTTTATCAGTTTCAGATGTCAATGCACCCCTCAAATATTCACAGGGGAATCAAATATGAAAGCTTCTGCGTCTGGCTTCTCTTCACAACATTTGAAAATATTATTTGATGGTAAATATTGTTTTAGAGGAAATGACACAAAATGGCTTTCAGTATTCTTGCAAATTGTTGTTACAACAATTAATAATGTTGCTTCTTAGTGAATAAACCAGCAATATCGTCACTGTATTTCGCAAAATGTGCAACTCCACTACAATCGATTTTTACTACCTTAATCTAAAGAAATATTCGAATTCAGGATTCAGAAACCTTTTTAGAGTTTTGCAGGTAAACAACCGAAAACCTCCTCCGCTACGCAGCATAAAGAAAAAGTAATCCATTTGTTTAAAAAACAATATTATACTTCCCCAGTTATACGGAGTGAAGAGGAAGGTACGTAATCGGTCGAAAATTCGATGCGCAGTTTTCAACTGAATTTCATGTTTTCCAACCTCAATATTCCAAATATGAAAAAATTTACTCTGTCTGTGTGTCTGTGATGACGATAACATCTGATAGAATAAATACATCGATATACAATTTTATATGTGAATCTAGAACCCTCTAGCTAAATAGACCGAAGGGGAGGAGAGGTTGCAGGTGAGGCTTAACTCAAAAACTCTTATGTAGTGAATGTATCGATACAAAAGTTCATATTTGAATTCAAAACCCCATAAGGACGACACTTATTAATTTTCAGCGGAATTGGGAGAAGGTAAGTTGGGATAAGAGGGTGGCTCCACTCAAAAACACCACTAACTGCCGATGTAATGAATGTATCGACATGAAATTTCATGATTAAAGTCAAAACCCATAACAGAGAACATAACAATTGGCTGAAGGGAAGGAAGGGGGCTGAATTCAAAAACCCTAATAACCGGCAATTTATTGACACAGAATTTAGTATGAGGATTTAGGTAAGTCAACTGTTGAATATTAGAGCAAACAGTCGACTGGTTTTGGAGAGAAGGCGAAAAATTAGTTGATTAATTCGTTTTGGGGATTCACCAACGACTTTTGTTTTCTTAAATAGTTGCATAGGATATCAAATTTAAATGTCCTAAGAGTACAAAAAAAATATATACATAAATTTGGCCCAGATTTCGAGAAAACAACCAGATGTCTTCGTCTCCTCCAACATTCTTGCTATTGAGGCTTAAAATGAAAAAAAAAAAGAAAAGAAAAGTGCCTTATCTCGTGAAGGGAACATGCGAAATATGTATTGGGAATTTTGAAATAAATGGGGGGAGAGCGAAGTTGTTTTTTTCATCGAACTTGCGGACCATAACCTGTCGACTTATACGAAACTATTATCAAAAGTACCCAGGACATGTGTAGTAGTTAATGCCTGGGCATGACTCACAATAACCAACTATAATACTATATATTTATAGTTACTAGTAGCTATATGAGACCAGAGACCACTCACCTATGGTATACTGCTGGAGCAGGTCCGTCATGTTGATGTGTGTGATACCTCTCTTCTCCTGCATCAGAGTGTCACAATGTGTCACCTTACCGCTCCCTGGCCCTCCTACAATTACAAATATATGTCACTATACAAATACATATATAAAAATAATCATTAAATACATAAACGAGGAAATACAAAAAAATTCGTTGACTAAAAATAAGCTAAAATCAATTTTTTCAATAATTTATAAAGTTTCATTATGTACCCATTGATATTCCACTTACCCAGGATAAAGACGACCGGCACTTTGGGTGCCTCAAATTTGACCGAACTTCCATTTTGTGTTGGAAATTGTCCTTCAGGTGGAGTTCGTGTATTTCGAAAATTTTGACCGTTGGTCTGTCCCAGCCACCCATCTGAGCTTTCTTCTTCAAAGTCTTCCTGAATTTGTTGTTCTCGTTCTGAATCAAAGAGAAAAACAAAGCTGTTAGATGAAGATATGGGGATGGAAGAACATGGGGGGGATTCAACATAAGAATAGCATGATACAACATTTTTTGCAGAGATATTATGAAACACTTAGTTAAAAGTAAAGAAAAAAAGTATGTTAAAAAAAATATATTGTCTATTTCACAAAATAGGTACCTAGATAAAATGGGAGTACTCTTGAGCCCCTATGGGGTTTGACTGTCCCACCAGTTATGTCAATAAAGATACATAGTTGTTTTGAGGAAGTAGATACGTATACATAGAGACTGGAGGCCTATAATCCTCTAGTCTTTGTACATACATGGCTACTTCCTCAAAACAACTATGTATCTTTATTTTATGTATTTTTAAATTTTTTGTATTTTAATCAAAATTTTTCTTTTATTATTAAGATTTCAATTTGAGACGAAATTTTATTTTTAATGTTTTTCATATTTTAAGACATAACTGTACAGGAGGAACAGAAAAAACCCCGTGGGGGCTGAAGGAAGGCTACCGTTTGGATTGTAAACTGGTTGAACTTTCATTTAGTATTTGTATATCGTGGCTGAAGATGGTAGCAATACCGAAAGTTCTCCCATATTATATATATTTTGTGAATTAGACAATATTTTTTAAAAAACGTCATGCTCCTTAGTCTGAGCATTTAATGTTTTATTCCTTTTTCATATGAAACATTTTTTCTCTATTTATTTTTTAAAAACGATAAATGAGAAGTTAATAAAGTGCAGAAGAATTAACACAAGTAACCATATAATATAATATATGGTTACTTGTGTTAATAAAAAACTTTTATAATAGTAACGGATAGACGATGTACCGCTCAGCTAAACTAACTGAAATGAGGACGCCGGTAGCTCAGTGGTATGCGTGCTTGACTTCTGAGCTCAAGAACGTGGGGTTCGTAACCCGACCGAGGCCCTTAGTTTATTTTATCTGGGAGGCAAAATAAACTTAAACACGTCGTTAAGCGATGGTCCTGAGCCTGTAAGATGTCAGGTACTCGTTAAAGACCCCTACCCTAGATGAATAAAAATTTAGGGTAGGCCAAATTTAGGACTCCCACAGTAGAGTCGGGCTCAAGTCCACCAGAGTTACGAAAGAGTGCTCTGGTAGTAGGCGATATGACCTCGTAGTTAAAGCCCGGGCATGAGTCATAAAACCTAACCTAACCTCTAACTGACATTTTGATATAATGCATTGTCACAGGGTTGAGGCAAATGTACCGAATTGCAGTCTTCTATCTCTATTAGAAGTGACTGAAAAATAGATCGGTAGATTTGACTTGACCAAACCTAATTAATATAATGTATATAAAAAAAGTTTATGTAGAAAAATTAGAGAAATAATCAGTGTATTTCAGTTATATGCTTGAATACACTCAATTCAGGGAATTAAAACATTAGAGTTCTTTAAACATTCTTTTCTTGTTTAAAAAAATTTAGAAAGATGACAGCTTTGCGCGGAAGATTTTTCAACACTCTGGCAGTAATGAGATCATAGCCAGGGCTCTTCTTGTTGGGAAGCAGAAGGATAGCCTGTTGCACCTCAGACGGAGTGATGGGTTTCGGGGGTAAACTCAGTTGTAGAGGTATATTGAGGAAGTCGTGTATGTGTTTATGAAGTGGATGATGAATGTCATGGGGTGTAAAAGTGTCTGTTAAGTGTTGAGAAAATACTTGTGCTTTTTCCTCGTCCGACTTAGCCCATGTTCCGTCCGGGTTTTGAATGGGAAAGGAGGAGGAAGAAAAGTTCAGTAGACGTATGGTTGCTCTCCACAGAGATCCTTCGTCAGTGGCTAGTGTGTCAGTGTAAAGTGAAATGAAACCAAATCGCTCCATGTTACGTTCATATAAGAGACGACTACCCAACTGTATAGCTGAATAATGTCCCTCTGAAACATGACAAAGACGTACGATACTTAGGACTCTATCTTGACAGACGACTGACATGGAATAAACATGTTTCACAGACTCGACAGAAAATGAAACGGCGATTTGGACTACTCAAAAGACTACTAGACAAGCGATCTCAACTTCGCCTCAACCACAAACTGGGTGTTTACAAGACCGTTATCAGACCCATCTGGACGTATGGCGTTCAGCTCTGGGGTTCAGCTAAGCCCTCACACACCAAAAGAATTCAAGCCATCCAAAATAAAATCCTCCGAACAATCACACAATGCCCTTACTACGTATCAAACATAACAATACATCATGACCTGAACATACCATTCTTACACGAAGTTAGACAACAATTATACACAAATTTGCACAACAAATTCACGTCACATCCAAACACACTGGTGGAAGCAATGTCGGTCCGGTCCTTGCCGGGCAGACCTCCTTGGCGACTGAATCGTCGTTGGCCGCGTGATCTCCTGCCTGAGGAGGACCCCTGAGGAGGCGGTGGTGTTGACCAGCCGTCTCATCAAGAGACTCAAGTGGTGTTACTGTTTTTCTTTGTTGTGTTCATATTTCCTAGTTGTGAAGTAATTCATAGTTGGAAATTAAGTAATAAAGGTGAAAAAAAAAAAAAATTTAATTATAGTTAAAATGAAATATACCTATTATATTTAATATTAACTATATTTAACTATATTAAAATTTTTTTAGGAAAGACTAGAAACGAAAAAGACTCAGGGGATGTAACCAGAGATGGGCATAATCGTAATCAATGATTACATGATTACAGAGAAAATACAACTTAATCATCATTGCTATTTTATACTTGATACTATCGCACTGTGAATCTAGCTAAAATGAAACATGATTACATGATTATAATCGTAATCAGAAATCGTGATTACGATTGCAATCATGTAATCATAAAATCATAATCAAGTAATCATGTAATCAAAATCAAATAATCATGTACTCACGTAATCACAATTACTGTAATAGGGGGATTTCGTGGGTATCAAATTTAAAAAAAATGGTAATAGTACTTTGGTTACGTAATAAACTTAAAAAAAATTACTTATTAGTGTAAAAAATAAAACAATTTAAAATGAAAGGAAATCGAAGGCAATGGTTTGCGCTGTGTAATCATGTGTACATTGTGATTATGATTTCATGATTATGATTACATGATTACGATTACATGATTACTCGATTACAATCATAATCATGGTCGTGATTACGATTACAATCGTGTAATCAAGTAATCACACAATTTTTTTGATTATAATCGTAATCATAATCGTAATAGTAATCATTGATTATGATTATGCCCATCTCTGGATGTAACCCTGTTTTACGAAGAGACATTACTTAGCTAGAACCTTAAGTAAAGTCTACTGGGAAATATGTGTTGGGAGGAGAAGGGAAGGGGAAGGATGTGGAAGGGGAAGGATGTGGAAGGGGAAGGATGTGGAAGGGGAAGGATGTGGAAGGGGAAGGATGTGGAGGGGGAAGGACAGCTATTCTAATTGCTACCCCGAGATCTTCAATTCCCATAAATATTTCTTGGTTTTTAAAACCTTCTTCATATTTTTTTTTACTTGCCCAGCTATTTTACGTTTATAATGTTATATAATCGGTCAAAAATTCGATGTTGAATTTTCTCCGGAATTTATTCTTCCTATCCGTGTGTGGCACAGAGACCGTAATTTAAAAAAAAAATCATTTTTAATGCAATGCCATGCGTTTCAGAAATTATATTTATAATGATGTAACAAAAAGGAACAGAAGGACAGACAGACGAAATGATACACTCGTTACAGGAGTTCCGATTATGGTGATGGAGATGGTCTCTGACCTCTGCCGAGTGGACATGGTGACGAGCCCTTCAACAGCGGCATTGATTGATATCGATTTTAATGTCAGTTTGCTAGAGTTAACAAATTTAATTTTATATATGCGCCTTCAATTGTGGCAAAGTCAGGAGGGGAGAAGATATAAAACAAATTATAGAGATTAATCATGGCGTAGCCAGAATATTTAGTGAGGGGGAGGGGGACAGCACTTTTTTTGTTCTTTTCAGGAGCAATGTGAAGAGAGAAGATTTCCATTTTCCCAAGCAAAACATTTTGTCGAACTTTTGAAAAGGGGATAGGAAAAATTTCATATTGGGATAATGACAACAAAATATGAGCAATTTGGAGCTGCACGGAATGTTCCAATAGAACAGTCGCAGTACTTGGGTCAGTTCAAGCAGTGCTTCCAAGTGGTCTGGTTGCCATGGTAAAGCAACTCACTCAACTGGTCTTACTTAAATCATTTCTCATTCTATTTTTTACTTCATTGTGACAGAAAAAAGAAGAAAGGTCTTAAGGAATAAATATTACATGTTAATGTCAGGCAATGATTAACAATTAAAATAAACAGTGAAATAAAATGAAGAAAATGGTGAAAAACAAAGTAAGAATAGTAATGTAAAAATAATAATATCTAAATTATAAAGAAAATCAGAGATGCATCAATAATGAAAGAAAATAGTCTGTCTGTCAGTGAGTTTGTGTGTGACTATGAAGACGAACTGCAAATAGAAAGAATCGACCAAAATGAAATGTTATATGTGTTTTCAGGGGGGTCCTGGGACAGAAAGACGACATCTGTTGGTTTTCAGGGGGGTCCTGGGACAGAAAGACGACATCTGTTGGTTTTCAGGGGGGTCCTGGGACAGAAAGACGACATCTGTTGGTTTTCAGGGGGGTACTGGGACAGAAAGACGACAATCGTATGGTTTTCTGATAAATCGTCCTCAGGAGGGGCTTAACATAATAACTTCAATATCTGCCATTGTAATGAATGCATAGTTATGAAATTTCATATAGAAATACAAAACGCCATAAGCATCACACATAATAAGTTTCCACGAAATCGGCCAAAGGGATCAGAGGGTAAGGCTCAAATCGAAAACATAGTAAATAAATAAATAAATAATAAATCATTCTTTGGTAATTGTCTTCATTTATTTTGTTATAATTTCAATTTATATCTTTATTGTTATTCAAAACCTATAATAACTGTCATTGTAATGAATGTATTGACACAACATTTTATATGTAAATTCAAATCCCTCCAAATACAAAACCTCTTGAGTTTCAGCCATATCAGTCAAAGGGAAGGGGGGGGGGGGGGGGGGGGGGCTTAACCTAAAAACTTTATTAACTGCCCTTGTAGTGTATCGATACAACATTTTGTATGAGGATTCAGAAGCTACTATGTAAGTAAAATATTGAGTTTTAGCGCAAACGGTCGATTGGCTTCGGAGGGAGAGCGGAAACGTAACTGATTTTACATATTATAAACTAATTCTTGCTGAGGAATTACATAGCCGGTGTTGAATGCACAAAAACCAAAATCATAAATTATCACAAAAAATTCACTCGTGATTTTCTATGCTCCGGTAGCATTCTCCACAATGTATATTTCAACTTAGAACCGAGTGGACATAGATTTATTTATTTTTATTTTTTAAACTTAATTTTAATATTTTGCCTTTGTACCGATATATTCTTACGTTGACTTGATACATGTTTTGAGACTAAAATCTATTGTTCGATGCCCTTCAGACGGTGGAAGGGTCTAGCGTGCCGGAAGTTTGTGAGCCCTACCATATCGGACAACGTTAACCTTTCGTTTACAATATTAACAGTCAATAGCGTATGTCGAGGAGCCTGCAGGAAGTCACACTCATGCCCAGTTGAGCAAAAATTAACGGAAATATTGATTACAATTTTTTATTTATTATTTATTATATTCCGATATTATTAGTATCTATTCATGTTGTAAATAATAATCTACAATTTAGGTCCAAGTAAGGCTGCGATGGGCGATCACAAAGCTAAATCTGGTAGTTTTAGTATACAATTTTTTTGCGAGATAGAAAATACAGTAGAGTCCCGCTAATCCGGACTAGATGGGACCGGACCTCTCCTCCGATGGCCGAACGACATTCGCATACATTCCCGACGTCCAGGTCCGCCTGCGCTCCACTTGGGTACAACCCGATCACTGGACATCCCAGGTACTACCATGTCACGGCGACTTCAACTCCAAACTCTTCTTCTTCAAGAGGAAGGATAGCCCGAACTGTTCGTGTGGCGGCATTGAGACTGCAGAACATGTGGTCCTCGATTGTCCGCTGTACGACAGGTCTAGGGTGGAGTTGATCCGCGCGACAGGATCATATCTGGGATTGAGCCTGCCGGAGTTGATGACGGAGTCGAACTATCCGGCGTTTGGCCGTTATGTCACCTCCTGGCGGCAATAGAAAAAGCCCGCTTGACCCAGCGCATGAGGCGATTGACATGCCAGGCCCGATTTCTACCCCTGGCGACCGCGATGCAGTAGCAGCCCCCACTCCAGGATCTCGAGCTCACTCGGTGCAATCTGGCAGCCGCAACACAAGGGGGTCTGGGAGCGCCAGTCTGTCCCGCAAGGGACCAGAGGTTGTCGCCCCCAGACACCCATAGCAAGAAATAAATAAAATTGTAAAAAGCATAATTTTGTACATCCTCTTTCCCCGACGATGAGCGGGCCGAGTGATTAGCCGGAGCACCCGCGAAAAAAAAAAAAAAAGATGGGACCGGACCCCGTCCGGATAACCGAAAGTCCGGAATAAACGGAACTGAGATAGGGTTAACAAAACAAAACATCTTTGTGATTAAAACTCAAAATTTATTTATTGTACAAAACAAACCATGGTACATTAATGTTATAATGTAAAAATTAAGAATTTTAAAAACGAAATAATTGAACGTTAAATTCTGAACAGGACTGTAAAATAAAACAATGTGCAGTACGTAATGAAAAGAAGAAGAATATTTTTAGACTCACTGAAAAAGTCCATAATGTTTTTTTGCTTTAAAGAAGACCGACGTCGTTTTGCCGTACGATATTGTAGGCGCCTCATGTCAGTAGTCAAACCCTCTCTTTGCATTATTTTCATACTTACAGCTCGCAGGGGCGTAGCCAGGGGGGGGGGGCACGTGCCCCCCCCCCTGACCAGAGCAAAAAACCAAGATAAAAATTAAATAAACTAAAAAAATAGTTTTTATTAAAAATGGATTGCTTGCAAGTTACCAAGAGGATCTTCAAATTAACAGTGCGTCTGATTCATAAATCAGCAATCAGCTGTTACATAAATGTACATGTACAAAACAACCCCCCCCCCCCCCCCTCTCGTTTACTTTGGTCAATTTGACTGAAAATCAATGGAATTCGTCCTTACGAGGTTCATATGATGTTTCTTATCGATATATTAATTTTATCTGGATTTATCTTGTCCACGCACACCTACAGGTCGACCTGACATTTTTCTTTTTCCACTTTTAGATTTAGGATCTCGGAAAACATTTCTGAAATTACATTGAAAACATAGGAAACCATGATGGTATTCCGGTCTCGTTCTTTAAAAAACACCTTCCTTCTGAAAGTAAAAGATTTTTGTTATTTTATTTAGAAAATATAAAAGGGCGGGCGCCAGTAGCTCAGAGGTAGCGTGCTTGCTTACTGAACTCAAGATCGCGGGTTCGAAACCTGGCCGAGGCCCTCCCGGTTTTTATTTGGGAGAAGAAAAAACCTTGAGAACGTCTAACTTAGGATGGGATGTTAAGCGATGGTCCCGTGGCATTGTCACGTCAGATATTCGTTAAGATCCCCACCCTAGGTGAATAAAAATTTAGGGTAGGTAACATTTAGAATTTCTGGCTCAAGTCCATCAGAGCGCTCTGGTAGTAGGCGATATGACCTCGTAGTTAAAGCCAGGGTATGAGTCATAACTAACTATAGAAAGTAAATTTTTTTTAAATATCAAAATTAATGTTTTATAATAAAAATCACATCGTTTTCTTTAACTATTAAGTTTTTCTTATTCGGGTTGAAAGTGAACAAGTGTTACTACTTACTTATAGCTCTGATCCAACTGAGTTAGTCAGTAACCTAGTAACTAAGAACGACATATGAATGGTTGTCAGGTAAAGTTGCTGGCAGCAGAGATGTTAACATAGGATCATAAATTTCAACAAATGTGTCGATATGTGCAGCATAACACAGATCCTGTTTATTTCCTGACATTATGTCTGACGTTGAATGGATGTTGACATTATTATAATTTATGTTTGTTATCAATGTGCTCTAGTATCTATAACTTTCTAGTGGGCCATGTTTGCCCTCCCACCCATACAAAGTTAATTTGTTAAATAACGTATTAAGTGTAGTTAGATAAGAGTTATTGGCCATTATCGATCTGAGGTAGACTACAATGACAATTATATCGAAGGGGATGAGGGAAGACAACAGTTTATAAAAGATATCGATTAGATAAAACATAGTATATCGATCTGGAAGTGAGGAGAGTTGAATTAAAACTAGTTAGTTAATATGACTCATGACCGCTCTTTTAACTAGGTTTTAGAGGTCGCTCATTTCAAATTTGATGTCAAAAAACTGTCAATAATTCCCAATCGATGGCTTTCTTCAAGAGATTTAAAATTGATTGTACATATTTTGATTTGAATGTTTCGGAATGGCATCTCGATGAAAATTATCAGTCCGGTTTGAAAATTGTCAGACACTTGAAACTTGTTAATGATGTAGCCGAAAGAGGTTTTAAGATGATCACCGATTATAACAACAGACTAACTGTCAACGAAGAGCAGAAACAATTTGTGTTGCAAGTTGTCGAAAAATATAATAAATTGTACTCAAGCGCAACAAAAGAGGCCTTAGTAAAACCGTTGGTTATAGAATGAATATGTATTTAAAGCGCCAGACAATCTCTTTCGTCTTTCATTCAATACTATTTTGAAATTAAAATGTTACAAAATTTAAGCATTTTATTTTTTTTCATTCCATAAAATAATTTTTAAAATATCATTTTGAAAGCTGGAATAGTAAAAATGAATTTTTGACATCAAATTATACCATTGGAAGACTAACTAATAGATTCAGAATAATGTTTTTAATTTTGAATAAATGACATGTTTTTTGACAAGTGTAACTGTGTAAATTTGAATTCAGCGACCCCCAAAACTTAAGAATATAAATTTCAGAACAATCCATTCGAGGCATCAAAAGTTACGCTCTAAAGTCTCTCGAATCACAAAATCCCCATTTAAACTCAATGTTAAACTTTAACACCTTACAGGCACGGGTTAATATGGTCAAAAAAATCGGAAAAAACTCAGGGGGCACTTTTTCAACATTCTAAACAAAATTCCGGGTGGAGGTCTGAGAAATTTAAACTTTTTCAAAATAAGGGGGCCACCCTTATTAAATGAAGTAAATAATGTACACGTTTTATTTCATACATCTATAATCTGATAACGTTAAATTGTGTAATTTTATGTTCTGTTTAATAATAATATGTATCCAAATCGAGGATTTACTCATTAACCCCACTCTTTTCTTCTGTTTTTATTCATTTCGATTTATCAATTAAATTGCAACTCTTGCAACCTAATCTATACAGGACAAACTGGGAGACAATTCAAACAAAGACTCAAAGAACATATATCAGAAATAGATACTAACATGGACACAACACACAACATAACAAAATCAACATTTGCACAACACATCAACCAACACAAACATACGTTTGATAAAGACACAGGCATAAAATACCTTCATTTCTGCGAAAAAAGCACATTGCTCAACTCATTAGAAATATTAGAAATAAACAGAACTTTAAAAAATGGAAATTGTATGAACGACCAAACCAATCTAAAATATTCCCCTTTACTGTCACCAATAATATGACCCTCCAGTCGATGTGCACAGGTACGTTTAAATATACATAGAATTTACCAATATATATATATATAGATATGTGATTTATCTGAATCTTGCCAATAGATATATTTATATAATTTACAGTATAATAATTTTAATTAAGTTGTAACTGGAACCAATTATTTTTGATTTGTTAATGTTATATTATTCGCCTGTTCATTGTTAATGCTTTATACCTAGATCTTAGAAGGGGTCACACATTTGAAATATGGGGACCGCCTTGTCATAAAATATCTCACAGCTTGACAATTTAGCTTAGTTAGGAATGTCTGACGTCAATGGGAACACCAGTAGGGAGGGTAATGGGTTCCTCGAGAGGCTGACATTCTGAAAATTAACTTAGTCTTATCTCTTATGCTTTTGACTGAGGATGGTAGAAATACCGAAAGTACTCCCATGTATATATAGTTAGTGAAATTAGACAACATATTAAATAAACCAGTTTTATTTTATTTTCAAGTCCATTTGAATTATTTCACAATATCTCTGCAATTATGTCAGTTTTCATTACCTGCGCATCTTGTATTTGATTGCTTTTTCATCATAGTTTGATGAGATGACTTTTTGAAAATTGTCATGTTCCATGTAATAAAATCACCGGCTATGTACTTCCCCAGCAAGATATAATCAATTATGCTTACGCTCTCCCTCTAAAGCCAATCGACTGATTGGGCTAAAACTCAATATTTGACTTACTTAGTGATTTGTGAAATCTCATACGAAATTTTGTGTCGAGACGTTACATCGGTAGTTATTAGGGCATTTAAGTCGAGCCCCCTTTAGTTAAATTTATGTTCTTATTGGGGTTTGACTTTAAATATGAAATTTCATGACGATACATTGATTACATCGGCAGTTATTTGAGTTTTTGAGTTGAGCCCACTCCGATTCCCTGTTTTCCTCTCTCGATTCCGCTGAAAATTAATGTCGTTCCTATAAGTGTCTGATCAATATTGCATGTCGATGCATTCATTCTATCAGCAGTTCCTGCCTGAGTTATGTGTTAAGCCTCCCTCCTTCCCTTTAGTCGATTTGACTGAAGATCAGTAGGTGTCATCGTTAGAGGGTTATGGATTCACATATAAAATTTTATATCGATACATTGATTCTACTATGAGTTATATATACATACACACTTTTATTTTCATCTTTGAATCAGGTCAGAAAACATGAAATTTCGTTGAAAACTCCGCATCGAATTTTTGTCCGATTACATAACTTGCCCTATACCTCGTATAGCTGAGCAAGTCAAACTAATAAATTTGGTGTGCCACCTAGACTGAGCAGTAAATATTGATAAATACGTCACTTACGAATGTTTGACATGGTGATGAAGATATCAGCGAAAAAGCAAAAATAAGCAGTATTTTTTGAGGTTGGTTACATGGGAAGACTCGAAGATGACTAACCATGAGCGACTAGTATTGATGACAGTATCCGTGAAAATGGTGACTAAGGGAGAGACATATATAAATCAATATCCTCCATATTTACATTGGATTGTGAAATTTATATTCATGTGGACATTGATCAATGAATGATTCTACACGACATTCAGAGTGAGTCAACTGAGATATGGAATTCGAAAATATCTCATTAACAAAACCCATCGTTGGCACTTTATTCGATACCGTAAATATCGAAGGGCAAATGTCATTGCCAATTGAGAGATTTGTTATAATAATACATAATACATAGAGGGCGCAGGTAGCTCAGTGGTATGCGTGCTTGCCTTCTGAGCTCAAGATTCTGGGTTCAAACCCGAGGCCCTTAGTTTATTTTATCTGGGAGGTAAAATAAACTTAAGCACGCCGTCCTTCGGATGGGAAGTTAAGCGATGGTCCCGAGCCTGTACGATGTCAGGTACTCGTTAAAGACCCCTGCCCTAGGTGAATAAAAATTTAGGGTAGGCAAAATTTAGGACTCCCACAGTAGAGTCGGGCTCATGTCCACCAGAGTCACGAAAGAGCGCACTGGTAGTAGGCGATATGACCTCGTTGTTAAAGCCCGGGCATGAGTCATAAAACCTATAATAATACATGAGATAGCTGTTTGTCTCTTGTTCTAAAATTTTATATACAATTAATTAGTAACCAACATTACCATGTTCGTCGTTAATTTAATATAAATAACTTATTTAAATATCTTAAAATACAATGGTCAGTGGTAAGCGTGCTTGACTTCTGAGCTCAAGAACGTGGGTTCGTAACCCGACCGAGGCCCTTAGTTTATTTTATCTGGGAGGTAAAATAAACTTAAGCACGCCGTCCTTCGGATGGGAAGTTAAGCGATGGTCCCGAGCCTGTATGATGTCAGGTACTGGTTAAAGACCCCTACCCTAGGTGAATAAAAATTTAAGGTAGGCAAAATTTAGGACTCCCACAGTAGATTCGGGCTCATGTCCACCAGAGTGACGAAAGAGCGCTCTGGTAGTAGGCGATATGACCTCGTAGTTAAAGCCCGGGCATGAGTCATAAAACCTAACCTCTTAAAATACAAAAATGCTAACAGACCGAATCAATTTGTAGTTTTGTATTCATTGAACAATTACGTTACAAATATGGATAATGAGGGCGCGTGCAGAGGTAATAAACCTTAAAAAGGAGCCGTTCTGTGATGATGATGAATATTGTCAGATGTGTGGTCTGCAAGTAATGGACAATACATACCATTTTCTCGCTATTTGCCCAAGACTCAGTGATATTAGGTTGAAATGGTTTGTAAAGCCGTTTTTTTAGGGAAATAAGTATATTTTTCTCTAAAACACCTCTACAGTTGTGGTAATAACAATTATGTATACGTAAAATTATTATAAATCAATAAATATAAACGATCGTTCATAGTGACCAGAAGAAGGGACCTGCAATTGTCCCGAAATATTGTCCAACGAAGAAAAAAAAAAAGAAGACACCTCTGGAGGAAAAAATGCCGGAAACAACAAAAAGTGGAAAATCCCAGAGAAGTTTAAGAAACACAATAAATATAAGTAAAATTAATAATAATCTATATAAATAAAGCTGAAACGGGGTTTGTTTGTATGTTTGTTCCAGCATCACGCCCAAACGGCTGGACAGATCTCCATGAAACTTCACATGTAGCATTCTTTTGAGCCCGATTGAATAATAGGCTATGTGGCGTCCCAAAATTTTGAACGGTAGGGGGGGTTGTAAGGGGGGCCTAAGTATATAAATAGTCCTACCTCATTAACGGTTGGTCGGATTGTCACGAAATTTCACATGTAGTATTCTTAAAGGCCAATATGAAAAATATTGTGTGTGGCGTCCCAAAATTTTAAATGGAAGGGGGGGTTGTAGGCGTAGGCCTAAATATAAGTATAGTGATAGATCTTTAACGGATGATCAGATTGTCATGAAATTTCACATGTAGTATTCTTAAAGGCCAAATTGAAAAATATTGTGTGTGGCGTCCCAAAATTTTAAATGGGAGGGGGGGTTGAGGGGGGGGGGCTAAGTATAAATATAGAGCTAGCTCATTACCGGTTGATCGTATTGTCACGAAATTTCCCATGTAGTATTCCTGAAGGCCAAATAGAAAAATAAGGTGTGTGGCGTCCCAAAGTTTTGAACGGGTGGGGGGTTTGGGGGGGGGGGGGGGGGGGGCTAAATATAAATATAGAGCTAGCTCATTAACGGTTGATCGTATTGTCACGAAATTTCCCATGTAGTATTCCTGAAGGCCAAATAGAAAAATAAGATGTGTGGTGTCCCAAAGTTTTGAACGGGTGGGGGGGTTGAGGGGGGGGGGGGGGGGCTAAGTATAAATATAGAGCTAGCTCATTAACGGTTGATCGTATTGTCACGAAATTTCCCATGTAGTATTCCTGAAGGCCGAATAAAAAAATAAGGTGTGTGGCGTCCCAAAGTTTTGAACGGGAGGGGGGGTTGTGGGGGGGCCTAAGTATAAATATAGAGCTAGCTCATTAACGGGTGGTCGCATTGTCACGAAATTTCCCATGTAGTATTCCTGAAGGCCAAATAAAAAAATAAGGTGTGTGGCGTCCCAAAGTTTTGAACGGGAGGGGGGGTTGTGGGGGGGCCTAAGTATAAATATAGAGCTAGCTCATTAACGGGTGGTCGCATTGTCACGAAGTTTCACATGTAGTAAAAAAAAAAGGTGTGTGGCGACCCAAAGTTTTGAACGGGAGAGGGGGTTGTGGGGGGGGGGGGGGCTAAGTATAAATATAGTGGTAGCTCATTAACGGGTGGTCGTATTGTCATGGAATTTCACATGTAGTATTCTTAAAAGCCAATATAGGGTGTATAAGTCACAAAATTTTGAACGGGAGGATGGATTGATGGGGGCCTAAGTATAAGTATAGTGATAAGTCATTAACGGATGATCGGATTGTCACGAAATTTCACATGTAGTATTCATAAAGGCCAAATAGAAAAATAGGGTGTTTGACATCAAAAAATTGTGAACGGGAGGGGGGTTATGGGGGTAGGCCTAAATTTGAAGATAGTGATGGGTCATTAACGGATGATTGGATTGTCATGGAATTTCACATGTAGTATTCTTGATGGCCAAATAGAAAAATACACTATGGGACATCTTAAAAATTTGGAGGGGGGGGGGGGGGGGCTAAGCATAAAAATAATGCTGAATGATTAAAGGGCAATCGGATTGTCATGAATTTCACATGTAGTAGTAGTAACTATGTATTCGCTGTGGGGTTCACTGTTGCAAGACATTTACTAGCTGTGATGCCCAGCGTTCCTAACTATGTAGTATCTATGGGGTCCGCTGTTACAAAACACTTACTAGCTGTGTTGCCCAGCGTTCCGAACTTCGTACTAGCTGTGGGGTCCGCTGTTGCAAGGCACATACTAGATGTGGTGCCCAGGGTTCCTAACTTCGTACTAGCTGTGGTGTCCGCTGTTGCAAGGCACAAACTAGATGTGGTGCTCAGCGTTCCTAACTTCGTACTAGCTGTGGTGTCCGCTGTTGCAAGGCACATACTAGATGTGGTGCTCAGCGTTCCTAACTTCGTACTAGCTGTGGGGTCCGCCGTTGCAAGGCACATACTAGATGTGGTGCTCAGCGTTCCTAACTTCGTACTAGCTGTGGTGTCCGCTGTTGCAAGGCACATACTAGATGTGGTGCTCAGCGTTCCGAACTTCGTACTAGCTGTGGGGTCCGCTGTTGCAAGGCACAAACTAGATGTGGGGCTCAGCGTTCCGAACTTCGTACTACCGTGGGGTCCGCTGTTGCAAGGCACAAACTAGATGTGGTGCACAGCGTTCCGAACTTCGTACTAGCTGTGGGGTCCGCTGTTGCAAGGCACAAACTAGATGTGGTGCCCAGGGTTCCTAACTTCGTACTAGCTGTGGTGTCCGCTGTTGCAAATTAATACAGCTATGTTGGTAGATAGGCAGCATCCAGAAACGAAGATGGTCAACCAAAGAAAGATTCAGATGTATCGGGAAAGTCCCATCCGAAGGACGACGTGCTCAAAGTTATTTTTATCTTACCGATTAAAACATCTGACCTAAGTGACTTGGCTAGATTTCTAAATGGCGATCCTGAGCTCGGTAAACTCCATTCTTCAAATTTCTCGCTTTTAAACGGTTTTTAGTATTAATATTTGTTAAAACTGATATACAGATTCAGATATATCGGGGAAGTCCCATCCGAAGGACGACGTGCTCAAATTTATTTTTAACCTAAGTGAAATTTCAGCTACCCAGGTTTAGATACGTAACATACGACTCATTATCGAGTACCTGACATACGAAAAAGCCCTCGATCATAGCTTAGAGTCCAAACCGAAGGACGACGTGCTCAAGTTATTTTTAACGTAAATGAAATTTCAACTACCCAGGTTTAGATACGTAACATACGACTCATTATCGAGTACCCGACATACGAAAAGGCCCTCGATCATAGCTTAAAGTCCAAACCGAAGGACGACGTGCTCAAATTTATTTTATCTTCCCGATTAAAACATCTGACCTAAGTGACTTGGCTAGATTTCGAAATGGCGATCCTGAGCTCGGTAAACTCCATTCTTCAAATTTCTCGCTTTTAAACGGTTTTTAGTTTTAATATTTGTTAAAACTGATGAACAACCGGGATATCTGAATCCTACACAAAAATTGAAATAAAAATATTTTTCGAAAAACGTCGGGCTAAATACCATTCTTCAAACTTCCTGCTTTTTAACGGTTTATAGATTTAATATTTGTTAAAACTGATAGACAGATTTAGATATATCGGGAAAGTCCTATCCGAAGGACGACGTGCTCAAGGTTTTTTGAACCTAAGTGAAATTTTAGCTACCTAGGTTTAGTTACATAACATAGGACTCATTATCGAGCACCTGACATACAAAAAGGCCCTCGATCATAGCCTAAAGTCTAATCCGAAGGACGACGTGCTCAAATTTATTTTTATCTTCCCGAATAAAATATCTGACCTAAGTGCCTTGGCTAGATTTCTAAGTGGCGATCCTGAGCTCGATAGACTCCATATGTATGATAAAATAAGTTACCGTTTGGTTTCTACTAACATTATCAAGGAAGAAATGTGGAATATAAGTGGGCTTTGGAGATGGTAGTAAGAAGTTGGCAGGAGTGTTGGGTGATGTCACGTACCCTATGTTGAGCGGAACGTTTAAGTCTATATTAATAAAGCTGAAACGGGGTTTGTGGGTTTGTGTGTTTGTATGTTTGTTCCAGCATCACGCCCATACGGCTGGACGGATTTTTATGAAACTTCACATGTAGCATTCTTTTGAGCCCGATTGAATAATAGGCTATGTCGCGTCCCAAAATTTTGATCGGGAGGGGGGGTAGTAAGGGGGGCCTAAGTATATAAATAGTGCTAACTCATTAACTAATGGTCGAATTGTCATGAAATTTCACATGTAGTATTTTTAAAAGCCAAAAAGGAAAAAAAAGGTGTGTGGCGTCCCAAAGTTTTGAACGGGAGGGGGGTTGTGGGATAGGCGAAAATTTGAAGATAGTGATAGATCATTTACGGATGATCGGATTGTCATGGAATTTTTTATGTAGTATTCTTGATGGCCAAATAGAAAAATACACTATGTGACATCTTCAAAAATTTAACAGGGGGGGGGGGGGGGAGCAAAGCATAAAAAAATGCTGATTGATTAAATGGTAATCGGATTGTCATGAATTTCACAACTATGTATTCGCTGTGGGGTCCGCTGTTGCAAGGAACATACTAGCCGTGGTGCCCAGCGTTCCTAACTACGTACTAAATGTGGTGTTCGCCGTCGCAAGGCACATACTAGCTGTGGTGCCCAGCGTTCCTAACTACGTACTAGATGTGGGGTCCGCCGTCAGCGTTCCTAACTTCTTACTAGCTGTGGTGCCCAGCGATGCCAAGTATTCACTAGCTGGGGTTTCCGCCGTTGAAAGGCGCATACTAGCTGTGGTGCCTAGGGGTCTTAAAAACTTACTAGCGTTACTATAGTTGAAGGACTATAAGCCTTATTCCGTATGAATAATCGAAAATTATAACATCATGAATGTGGTGTCGAAGGATTGAATAGACTTACAGGAGATATTGAGAGAAAATTCAAAGTTCCCCGGGCAACGCCGGGTATTACTGCTAGTGAAAGAATAAATATGTAATAAACAATAAATTACCACATTTCCTGTAGAAATTGTATCCTTTTTCTTTTACGAAATTTTGATTTGTACAGTAATTTCCGAAAAGGGCCCTAAAAAAATATCAAAAGTTCAAGACGTGTAATTTTTAAGAAAGTGCACGTATTTAAAAAAATAAAATAAATTAACCAACTTTTCGTTTGGATTTCTAAAGAGATGCCATTTAAAATTTATTTCTCAATAATATTCAATCTAATCCAAAGGTTTTCAAATTATCTTACTGGGTCAACAGGGAAAATGAATAGAATAGCATTTATGAGAACAAATAGTTTGGGTTTATTATTGTAAAATCTACATTATAAAATTAAAAAAACCAAACATTGAAACAAACAAAAATCAAAAGAAAAATCTTAAAAACTAAATTCTCAAAACTATCTCAATCTTCTTTCGGCTCCGTATTTTTGGCCATTTATTAAATTTAAGTTATATATTTCTGGGCATATATCCTGTACATATAAACAAACAACAGTACCTTCTTTGCGGATCAATTTCACCGTCAATTCACTTCTATTTAGTTCATTGCATCTTAAGCCTAAACAACACTCTCCATGTTCACTCAGACCGTCGCCATTGAACCCAGGCCTCGACTCGTCTCTACACACACTAAAAAAACAGCTGATGGCCGTGTTTTGTTTTTTTACTCATTTGTTTTAAAATAAATTTGCTTTTTATAGAAAAATAAATATAATTAATTGTTTAATATTAATAATTTAATCATTTTAATGTGTGTATTTTGTTTTTTATATATCACACAGTATACAAAGTTTTGGAAAAGTTTTATAATCAGACAGAAATTTGATGATACATTTTAAAAACAAAATATGTGTATGGGTGTGATTATGTCTTTGAGTGATCATATCGATGATTCGAATGATCATTCGAACTTTCATATATGTGTGACCAGAACCCCATGAGGACGGTACCTATGATTTTCAGTTATATTTCTTAAAGAAAAGGGGAGATTAATAAGATAATTTCATACGTTCATCCAAAACCTTGTAGAGACCATTCAAAGTCAAATCGATGAAAGGTAAGGAAGGGCGGAGAATTCAATTGAAAAATCCTAATAACTGGTCATGTAATGAATCTATCGATACAAATTCATGTTGAATTTATAGACGACATTTTATGAGAAGTCCCTGATTGAAGACACCTACTCGTTGAACCCAAGTATTTGAGATGGGGAAGTACATGATGGTGATTCACCGACAATTTTTTTTACTGCTACTGCATGGCGTAGGTTCAAAAGATGAAATACGTTCTGAAGGCCTGAGACAGTATGCTTGGTTAATCTAGGAAATAAAAATTAAAAAATCATGTCTATTATCAATTTATTTTTATACAGGCGAGTTGCTCTTTACGCCAAGTTTACAGAAATATAAATGTAAAAAGATTAATATAGATAAAATAACAGGAATATGGAGAAAATAAATGTCAGAAATAAATAAATAAAATTGTATTAACAATCCTTGAAAATAATAATAATTTCTTCATTAATAATGATAGAACTGTAAAAGGTAAAACAAATGGGCATAAACAAAAAATATTGCATTTTCAGTAAAAAAATAAATAATTAAACTTTGGGCTTAAAAAACTGTCAAAACATATTGTAAACTCTTTAAAATTAAATGAATATGTATATGCGCCTTCGCTTTGTTAGACAGGCAATCACGGAGGTCTCTATCCCAATATTTGTATAACCTATTTTGTTCGTACAGAATATTTCACTGCTCCTGATATATGATTCCATATCTATAATAATATCGAAAAACATGTTTGCCATTTGAGTGGAAAATGAATAAAAAAACAACAACTTGTTTAACATTTCTAAAGTTTAATTCTGATTTAATTCTGATTTAATAGTTTACACTTAATTTGTTTGTTTAGATAATTGTACTTATATATATATATATATATATATATATATATATATATATATAAGCTCTAAGTTTGGAAACGCTGTCATATTGTACAAACTTATAATAAATAGATAAAACAACATACGACATACTCGAAAAATAGTTGGATTTGTGTTTTCTGTCCCATCAAAAAATATGAAAATGTTGTGGACATATCGCTGCTACCCAAATATTGCATTATTTTTACATGGAATTTTCTCTAAAATTGTCTTCTCAATTCTATTCTATAAAAAATAATCGTATTTCATATTCAAAAACATTATTTAATACATAGCTTACATTTGTATTTTTGTTTTTGACCGAGTTTCTCCACAGATATCTTCTTTAAGGTCTGTTGAATCTACGTTTTAATAATTTTTAAAATTAATTTTATACTCATTTACTTTATTTCTTTTGATTTTTTCTTCTATGTGTTTTTATTATCATTTTATATATTGTTGGCTAGAACAAAGTTCTGATAAGGTAATGACACAAAGTCATCATAACAGAGGGATGCACCGGACCTCCACTGGAGGCTCCAGGTGTCTATGAGATTTTCACCGACCCACGTAAAAAAAAAAAAAAAAAAAAAAAAATTATATATTTTTTATTTTATTTTTATTAATTTGTTCATTTATAATATATATATTTAGATTTGTTATTGTTATTTTGTTTTCTTTCTCTTTTCTATATTTCGCACATTGTGACCTGATGAGGGGACGTAAGAAAGTCTCGAAATGTCGTCGTGAAGAAGACACTTTCGGAAAAAATATAAAAGATTATTATTTTTTGTAGTTTGTTTTCTAGTCAATGGCCTAGAGACCTCCTTAGCAGCAGCAGTGACAATGACAGTGATTAGTTACAAATGAGAGGAAATCAGTGACTAGGGAGTGTCACCACTCGGTGATTTCTCCCCTCTTGACATTTTGACATTGCCATTATCTCTGTATTAGCATATTTGCTTGTTGTATATATTTTTATACAGTTGTAAATATCTCTTTGTAAATAAATAAAAAAAATTAAATTAAAATAAGAGTAAAAAAAAATAAAAATAAAAGAATTTTTTACTGTATTTATTAATATTATTATTTTTATACTCATATTTTCAATTATTACTTTATTATTTACATTTTATTTTTTAGGAGTATTGTTAATCCTCTTCTTCTGAGGACAGAAGAAGAGGAAAAGGAAGACCTGGACTGGGGTGGAGGGACGAGATAGTGGAGAGAATAGGGGATGGATGGTGCACAGTGGCCAGCAACAGAGAAACATGGAACAAATGTGTAACAGCATTATTTAAGAAATAACCCTCATTTTTACTTTTTGCTTTTGTTTTGTTTTACCTTGTTTTATTTTTATCTTATTTTTAATCAAGAAATAACAGTTTTACTTAAGAAACAAATTAATTTAATTTAAGAACAATCGTTAAATTCTTTTCTGATTTCTTCTGTTGAAAAAGCAGTAGACTCAAAACCTCCAAAAGGAGAGGCTTTTGTTTTAACATAATGTCAATAAAGCTATTTCATTTTTATTTTTTATTTTTATTGTTGTGTCAGACTCTAAGAGTTAAAATTTGTCTATAAGCTATCTTAATGTATACATTCTTATGACGTATCCTATTACCATTTAATAGAAATAAATATAATTATAATTATTCATGAATATATCTGGGAGCAGTGGAGAGAGGCTAGCTCCCATAGCTAATCACCCCTATTTATATACTAGTGGTCACTATATATATATAGTGTACTATATACTAGTATATACATATATATATATATAACAGAGGACAAATGGGATAAGATCATTGTGCAATCGAAGATTAGAAATGTAATCGATAATGTAACGCACTAGAGTGAAGCTCTATTTTTTCATTTGATTGCGCTCAGTGCTGCCGGAAGGCAGCGGGGGATGCATCGCATCGGGCGGCCGAATGTTTAGATAGTTAACTAACTACAAAATTAATGTTTTGTCTGTACATGTTAGGAATAAGTTTTTTCTTTGATTATAAATCCGTTTTGTGTTATATTTAGAAGCCTTAGATACTATGAGTGCAATTTATATATTTATGTAGGTTTATTTCAGCTTCATGAAGCTGAACATATATCCACATAATGTGCAGAGATCTAGGATTGTCCATTTGGAACATAGGCTATGTGGCATCTCAAACATTTGAACTGGAGAGGAGTTGTGGGGGAGCCCAAGACATAAAATGAATGCTTAAAATACAATGTCATACACATCCTCATTAACGGTTCATTGGATTTCATAAAATTGCATATACATCTTTATACACTGTTATAGTTACGAGCACAAGACTAATACTTCCACCTTATAGTTAGACACTATTTCACTTAGTATCTGAGGCACCGGCATATTAACCTATTCTAATGTTATATAATAATATTTTATATATGAATTATAAGATAGTAATATTAGTATTAATTATTAATTTTAGTTATGGAAATTTCGTTATAGTAATTAAATTGATTGTTTGAAAACCGAATGACGAAGTCATTTCACCGATATACTTAACATAATATGATTTTGGCATATTATGTCAAAAAAAAAATGCATATACTAAAAGCATACGTTCTGAAGTGTAAGGATTCGAATTATTACCCACAAAATGTCATACTAATTAGTATAAAATTGCAGTTTTAAAATTAACTAAGACGAAGTATTAATTTTCAGACAATTTAAAAAAAGTTCTTTAACGCCCTAAAACAAAAAAAAAAATTTAACATATATGTATTTTTGAACTCGTTGAATGTTTAAAAAAATACATTATCTTCCTCCCTCCGCCTCTCCTCTCAATAAATATAATATGATGACACAGTCTATAGTTGGAGTTAGGTCATCCGTGAAATAACCTGCAAATTCCTTGAGGCCTGGGCAAGTAATAAAACTAAATAACTAAGACGAAGTATTATTTAGAACGCGCAATTATTTGTTAAATTCTCGGCTACTTTTGAACTCAATCGTAGTCGATCTCTGTCTGAAGTTATCCTATAATCACGAAGCTTACAGATTATTTTACTAGACGGCTACAAAAATATACTTTTTTAAACGTTTTTTGGGAAGAAAAAGTTTTATTTCTTGCCCAAGCATCATGGAATTTGTAGGTTATTTCACGGATGACTTAACTCCAACTAAAGACTGTGTCATCCTATTATATTTATTGATAAGGTGGGGATACTGTATTTTTAAAAACATTCGAGTTCAAAAATATATGTTATATATTTTTTTCCTAAAAAAATCCGCCCTAGCGTTAAAGAACTTTTTTTAAATTGTCTGAATTTATGACCATAAAACACGGGAGAAGATTTTTATTTTTTGTCTGTGCATCGCATAATCAGCTCAAGTCAAAGTTACTCCCGGGAAAATGTAATATTTAGAATTACCTCATTATTGACGTCAAAAGTATAAGAGTAAGAAGACATATATAATAATATATATAAACCCATTTTAAAAAAGCATACGGTAAATATATAAGCATTCCTCTCATGCCATTAGAAATACAGATGTTCTCTTCTTATACACAACCCAGGACCCTGAAATAATATATGTCGGTTGGCTCTCATTACAAAATAGGAGATATACAAATGTAGTTACCGGTATCGAGACAGATGCCCATGTTAACCTTGGTCGAGGGGGGGCCACATGACGGCTGGTGTGTCCGGGAGGCCGCTCGGCTGGCCACTGGTCATCTGAAGGGGGTTGAGGTGGAGCGGCGCCCCACCCCCGGGGGAGGAGACATGAGCATCCACTCCACGGGAGAGGCCTTGCGAAGAAATTGAGGACCAAACATGGAAATTAACTTGTAATTAGTATCATAGGATAATGTTTGAAATCATTTCTAGGAATTTTTAAAAAATAGAAAAAAATCAAAGGATGGCCTATATATCGAGTCAAAACAAAAAATATATTTTTTTATTTCGCATATAAAATAAATTCTGGTCGATCCTAACTAAAATATAAGGTATCGGTGCAACTAGGACTATAATAATTATATCTCTGGTATTTTACTAAATTTTGATTTCTACAGTAATTTGCGAGAAGGGCCCTAAAAAAATATCAAAAGTTCAAGACGTGCAATTTTGAAGAAAGTGCACGTATTTTTTTTTTTTTGTAATTTCAATTAACCAACTTTTCATTTGGATTTCTAAAGAGATGCATATTGTTTTTCTAAATTTTGCAAAAATGTTAAATCTAATCCAAAGGTATCAATTATCTTTCTGGGTTAATAGGGAAAATGAATAGCATATAATTTGAGAACAAATATTTGGGTTTATTTACTTAAAACTACATTATAAACTTAAAAACTATGATTGAAACAAAAATCGAAATTTTTTAAAAGAAAAATCCTACAAACTAAATTCTTAAAACTATATCAAACGTTATTTTGGGCACATATATATTTTGAAAATATAAATAAATAAAAGTATCTCCTTTGCGCATCTATTTCAATGTTATTTCCACCTATTTGGTTCACACGCCTTAAGCCTAAACACTTTTCTCACTACATCTCAGACCTCCTACTTCCACCAGATAACTTTGACTCGTCCACACTATTAGAACAGCTGATGATCGTCTTTTTTTTTTATTCATTGGCTGGTTCCAAAACAAATGCGACTTCATATAATTATTCACCAATTTAGTTGCTTCTCTGATTTTATTTTATACTAATAAATATAGTTAATTTAATAATATATCTAAATAAATAAAACGAAGTCGGGTTAGTTACACCATTTATAAGTCAAGAACGGCTGGACCTATCTTCATGATACTCCACATGTAGCATCCTTTTGAGCCCGATTGAAATATAGGTTATGTGGCGTCTCAAAATTTCGAACGGGAGGGGGGGTTGTAAGGGGGGGCTAAGCATAAAAATAGTGCTAACTCATTAATTAATGGTCGGATTGTCATGAAATTTCATATGTAGTATTCTTAAGAGCCAAATGGAAAAATAGGGTGTGTGACGCCACAAAATTGTGAACGGGAGGGGGAGTTGTGGGGGTAAGCCTAAATATAGATACCAGTAGCTCATTAACTAATGGTCGGATCATCATGAAATTTCACATGTAGTATTCTTAAAAGCCAATTGAAAAATTGGGTGTGTGGCGTCACAAAAGGGAGGGGGGTTGTGAGGGTAGGCCTAAATATAAAGATAGTGATAGGTCTTCGAAGGATGATCGGATTGTCATGGAATTTGACATGTAGTATTCCTAAAGGCCATATTGAAAAATACGCTACGTGACATCTCAAAATTGTGAAAGGGAGGGGTTGTGGGGGTAGGCGTAAATATAAAGATAGTGATAGGGCATTAACAGATGATCGGATGATCATGGAATTTCACATGTAGTATTCTTAAAAGACAAAAAAAAAAAAAGGATATGTGACGTCTCAAAATTGTCAACGGGAGGGGGGCTATGGGGGAGGGGGGCAAGCATATAAATAGTTGTAAGTCATTACCGAATAATCGGATTGTCATGAAATTTAACATGTAGTAGTCAAAATTCATAAGCAAAATTTAAAAATTGGCTGTGACGTCTCAACGTTTTGGACTTGAGGGGCTGATTGAATCTCACATGGAGCTTTTTTAAATATGGGATACAGCCCTAATTTTAATAGGGTGGGTTTCCTAAGCATGTATAACCTAGAGGTCCACCGTTGCACGGTTAATACTAGCTGTGGTGCCCAGCGTTCCTAAAAACTTACTAGCTGTGGGGTCCGCCGTTGCAAAGCAGTCCGCCTTATTCCATATGAATAATTGAAAATTATAACATCATGAATGCACTGTCGAAGTATTGAATAGGATTCGAACGAGAGATATTTGGAGGAAAGACAAGGCAACGCCGGATATTACTGCTAGTTATTAATAATTTGAATGTGTGTAATTTTATAAATCACAGGAGCTAACATTTTTATGTTTCCCACCATGAGTGTTTGTTGTTTTTAACAACATCGTTCTCGTTTGTTACATATTTAAAGAAAACATTTTTACTAAGTATGGTTTTGTAGTCCAGTAGATCCATTTCTAAGTGTTCATGGATTTGGAAAATGGAGATGACCCATTAAGTAGCAACCGACCATTCTAAAGAATTTGTTTGGACCACTTGAAGAGTTTCAGCATTGGCCGTAACTGGAGTTTGTATATAAGGAGTCTATTGGTTATATATACACATATTATTTTCAAACAGTTTGTAGCAGCTACACAGAAATGTCTCTTTTGTCCATCACTAGTTTTATAGTAATTGAAGCTGAAATATTGAAAGAACAATTACGTTGACCTGAGTTCACATACGATTTGAACTACACGACATATGCTTATGAACATTTCATTTGGTGGCCTCAATTAATATATAAACAATTTCTTATCGATTTTATGCTCTCACTACAGTTTATAGAATATTAATATTTAAGAAGTAGAGATGAAAGTACAAAGATCCCGGAAAAGAGGACAATAGATGGCGTGTTTTAAACATTTCCTTTATATTCAATAATAAATTGTTTCGAAAAATTCATAATCGGTATTCATCAAACAATGAAAGTTTATATCTGAACTGTAAGGTTAACGACCGCATTCCGGCAAATTAGGAAATCCGTTTTACTTCCTCAAGTTATAAGTTCAATCAAAAAGTCCATGTACAGTTTTCAGCGGAAATTCATTTTTTCCGACGTTCTGAGTCAACTTCATTATGTGCAGTATTGCCAAATAGAAAGTAATTTCAAATTAAAAATACAATACAATAATGTACTTTGGTTGTGTGAAAAAAAAAAAAAAAAAATTGGCGAGTACCTATACTATATAATGAGAATATACTTCAGTATAATAGACAATGCTAAGAGAAGCGAAAATATAGTCGTGTCATTTTTGACCAATTTAGTGAAAATATTGACAAGTTAGCTAGGTGTATATTACTTTAGAAACTTTTGACGAAATATTATGCGAAAATCGATTTCAATAAATACTTTCGGGAATGAAAATTGCAAAAAAATACATAAATAAAATCAAACACCTTTTTAACAAATATATTGTCTGATTCTACAAGAAATATTTACATATAATGTACGAGTGTTGGCTTGCGCCATCGTCAGTACTAAGTTCAACAGTGACATTTAACTTTGTGAGGTTGGCATATTTTTTTTTATGGCAGGAGGGAGAATGCCCTATCTAGAGCCGTGGCCACATACACACTAAAAACCCCATCCTTCGACGATCCTGGTGTTGCCTTCCGCGGAACAGACGGCCTGTCATCACTTCGCGGAAGGGAGGATGGGTAGCTGGTAACGCCCCTTCTTCTGCTCTTGTGGCCGCTACTGTTGTTTCTTGTCAGCCTTCTCTTGGAGGGCCAACTCACCCATGATGTGCTGCAAATTCGCAGCCCTCATCCCACGACTCTGGGAGAACAGTACGTAACTGGTTTCAGTCAGTCAGGCGCCCATGCTGCACTCCAGATTTTCCCCATCCGGGGCATTTGAAGAGAACATGCTCCACCGTCTCCGTCTCACCAAGGCACGCGGGGCAGTCTGTTGTTGTTGCTGCCGCGATTTTGTGAAGGTACCTACCCCCGGAACCCACCGGAACCTCCCCATGCGTCCTGATCTGAGGAATGAGCCGACGGGTCCACCGTCCCTTTGTGGACTTGTCCCATGGACCAGGGCTGACCCCCGCCTCTTGCTGAGATGACCTAAAGCTGACCAAAGGAAAGCCCCAAAAAGGAAGGAAGTCCTACTTTCTTAACAGAAAAATTTAACTGTGAAAATATATGAATTTCAACCATAAGTTAAAAAAATAATAGGATTGTGAAACAAAACCTTTATTATACAAAGTAAAAAAAGGTAAAATTTCAAAATGTATTTTTATTATACAAATATTTTTATTTTTTTTATTTAAAGCGTACAGTACTTCCCTAAATTTCACATATAAAATTATGAAGATTAAAAAATACATGATAAACAAATGTTTGTTTAAAAACAAAAATCTTCAACTGAACATGCGCAGGAAGAAAAAAAATGATATTCTCAAAAAATAATGTCACATCGACATAGACAAAACTAGATAGTTAATATTTTACTTGTTTTTTTAAAAATAAATAACAAGGCGAAGTAATATATCTATAAAAATATATATGAATATAATATGTATAACTTATAAATATGTAACATATAAATATATAATAGATATTTATATATTAATATATACATGAATATAAAACATTTATTCAATCTACCATGGCTGCCGGTGAAGCAGATATGGTCACCACTTGATGACCAAATAATAATAAAGGAATTAAATAATATAAAATTATTAAAAATGAAAATAGCACCTATAAAAATTGATGTAAAAGAAGTACGAAAATAAAAAGTATTTTCTTTTTTATATGGTACTAATGATTAAAACAAGATGAAAATATTTATTTAAAAAACTTAGGTAATGCGCCTTCTTCAAAACGCATACGATAGCTACCTCGTTCGGAAGGCGAGATTTCATATCGCATTCATTACCCATCACATATATAACCAACCATAAAGAGATGGTTATTATAAAACCTCGCAAAAAATATATCCTTTTTTTTTTTTTTTTTTTTTAATGATATATAGTACCATTTTATGCTACAGTCGTAGACAAGAAAAAACATATGTATTTCCATTAGTTCGAGAAAAATGATTATAGCAGCATTTGGACATGCTAAAGTTCAAAGTTCACTTTGAAAGTGTACAAACATGATGATAGCATAATCAAATATTATACCCATGACATATTCAAAAACTTAGAGAAAAAATAAAATTAAAATAAGCATCTACAATGAAACCATATTTTTTGAAAACAGAATTCATCAATTGAATATTTCAAGTCGTAACATTGGAAAACACCGAATAGTAATGATTTTGAACATATTCTGTTCAATAAGAAGGAAAAGGAATTTGAGATTTTTTAAAATTATTTTTCTCATAGCTAATGAGAATTCATTGAAAAATGAGATTTCACATCATTAACTTCATATAAAGTAATTAACAACTCTTTCAAATTTCTCACAAACCATATTTATTTATTCGTTTCTTATCTAATATTAAATATTTCGTAAAAATATACAAGAAGAAAAAATTAATTTAAATAAAACAACATAAAATAGTATAGATTTTAATTTAATTTATATAACGTTAGGTACAAAATTTGATCTGTTTTACGTTTTTCACTCCATTTTATTACTATTATTAATTTGTAATGTATTAGTTATCAATTGACGATAGGACATGGTGAGGCGACAGGAGGTGCACTGTTTTCCAAACGAATCACCGGGTTTGTGTGACGCCAAATTCTTATACACCGAATATGAAATCTGTGGAAAAATAAAGTTAATTTATAACCTTTGAATCTGCATTTGTAAACATTTATTTTTTCTCCTATCAAATTATTAAATGAACTTAAACATTAGAATAATTAAATAAAAGAGAATTTAACTAATATAATATAAAATTAATAATAAAACTCTTTCTAATAATAATTGCTTTAAAAATTAATCTGAGCAAAAACACACATAGTTTTTTGGGGAATTTTTGACTCAAGGAGTCGAAAACATGAAATTCAGATTTCAATAAAATATTGAATCTTTGACATATTACATAACTTTTCCTATAGGTACCACAAATTTATTCATTTTTCTATTACTTCCTCAGCTATATGAAGTATGGGAGACGTTTTGCAATCGGTACAGAAATTCGATGTTGTGTTTTCAACGGAATTTCATTTTCTCTGAAATGAGATTCCAAAAATGGGAAAAAATGTGTGTGTGAAGTTAGTACGGACGTTTGAAGTGTAACTTACGTACCTCTTCTAGTTTCAGCTTCTCTTGGTGCTAATAGACTATATTTTTATTTTAACTACTTTTATTAACATTGTTACAAGATAGGAAATAATGTATTAAAAAAAATTGTTTTAATCTTCTATATTAATAAAGCTGAAACGGGTTTTTTTTGTGAATTGAATAAAAGGCTTTGTGGTGTCCCAAAATTTCGAACGGGAGGGGGGGTTTGAGGGGGGGCTAAGAATAAAAATAGTGCTAACTTATTAATTAATGGTCGGATTGTCATGAATTTTCATATGTAGTATTCTTGAACGCCAAATAGAAAAATAGAGTGTGTGACGTCACACAATTGTGAACAGTTATTGGGATTTTTGAATTGAGCCTCCACCCCCCAACTCCCCCCTACCATTAGCCGATATCGCAGAAATTTGACAGGTTATGTCCTTAGTGGATTTTAATTTTTAATACAAAATTTGATGTTGATACATTCATTACATCGGCATTTATTGGGATATTGAACTGAGCCCTCTCCCCGGAACTCCCCCCTCCCTCAACCGATATCGTTGAAATTTGACTGGTCATGTCCGCAGTGCATTTTAGTTTTAAATACGAAATTTGATGTTCATACATTCAATACATCGGCAGTTATTGGGATTTTTGAATTGGGCCCCCACCCCGGAACTCCCCCCTCCCCTCGGCCGATATCGCTGAAATTTGACTGGTTATGTCCTAAGTGGATTTTGGTTTTAAATACGACATTTGATGTCGATACATTCATTACATCGGCAGTTATAGGGATTTTAAAGTTGAGCCCCCACCCCGGAACTCCCCCCTCCCCTCGGCCGATATCGCTGAAATTTGACTGGTTATGTCCTCCATGAATGTTAATTTTAAATACGAAATTTTATGTTGATACATTCATTACATCGGGAGTTATTGGGATTTTTAAATTCAGACTCGCTTATCTGCCCATTCTCTTCTACCGGGTTCTATACTTCTATACTGAAACGGGGTTTGTTTCTATGTTTCTTCCAGCATCACGCCCAAACGGCTGGACGGATATTCATGAAACTTCACATGTAGCATCCTTTCAAGATCGATTAAATGATAGGCTTTGTGGCGTCCCAAAATTTCGAATCGAAGGGGGGGTTGTAGGGGGGGGCTAAGCATAAAAATAGTGCTAACTCATTAATTAATGGTCGGAATGTCATGAAATTTCATATGTAGTAATCTTGAAGGCCAAATAGAAAAAAAAAGTGTGCGACGTCACGAAATTGTGAAAGGGAGGGGGGTTGTGGTTTTTTGAACTGAGCCCTCTCCCCGGAACTCCCCCCTCCCCTCAGCCGAGATCGCAGAACGTTTACTGGTGATGTCCTAAGTGGATTTAGTTTTAACTACGAAATTTGATGTCGATACATTCATTACATCGGCAGTTATTGGGATTTTTGAATTGAGCCCCCACCCCGGAACTCCCCCCTCCCCTCAGCCGATATCGCTGAAATTTGACTGGTTATGTCCTAAGTGGATTTTGGTTTTAAATACGAAATTTGATGTCGATACATTGATTACATCGGCAGTTATAGGGATTTTAAAATTGAGCCCCCACCCCGGAACTCCCCCCTCCCCTCGGTCGATATCGCTGAAATTTGACTGGTTATGTCCTCCATGAATGTTAATTTTAAATACGAAATTTTATGTTGGTACATTCATTACATCGGGAGTTATTGGGATTTTTGAATTCAGACTCGTTTATCTGCCCATTCTCATCCACCGGCTTCTATACTTCTATACTGAAACGGGGTTTGTTTCTATGTTTCTTCCAGCATCACGCCCAAACGGCTGGACGGATATTCATGAAACTTCACATGTAGCATCCTTTCAAGATCGATTAAATGATAGGCTTTGTGGCGTCCCAAAATTTCGAACCGAAGGGGGGGTTGTAGGGGGGGGCTAAGCATAAAAATAGTGCTAACTCATTAATTAATGGTCGGAATGTCATGAAATTTCATATGTAGTAATCTTGAAGGCCAAATAGAAAAAAAAAGTGTGCGACGTCACGAAATTGTGAAAGGGAAAGGGGTTGTGGTCTTTGAAATGAGCCCTCTCCCCGGAACTCCCCCCTCCCCTCGGCCGATATCGCTGAAATTTGACTGGTTATGTCCTAAGTGGATTTTAGTTTTAAATACGAAATTTGATGTCGATACATTGATTACATCGGCAGTTATAGGGATTTTAAAATTGAGCCCCCACCCCGGAACTCCCCCCTCCCCTCGGCCGATATCGCTGAAATTTGACTGGTTATGTCCTCCATGAATGTTAATTTTAAATACGAAATTTTATGTTGATACATTCATTACATCGGGAGTTATTGGGATTTTTAAATTCAGACTCGCTTATCTGCCCATTCTCTTCTACCGGGTTCTATACTTCTATACTGAAACGGGGTTTGTTTCTATGTTTCTTCCAGCATCACGCCCAAACGGCTGGACGGGTATTCATGAAACTTCACATGTAGCATCCTTTCAAGATCGATTAAATGATAGGCTTTGTGGCGTCCCAAAATTTCGAATCGAAGGGGGGGTTGTAGGGGGGGGGCTAAGCATAAAAATAGTGCTAACTCATTAATTAATGGTCGGAATGTCATGAAATTTCATATGTAGTAATCTTGAAGGCCAAATAGAAAAAAAAAGTGTGCGACGTCACGAAATTGTGAAAGGGAGGGGGGTTGTGGTTTTTTGAACTGAGCCCTCTCCCCGGAACTCCCCCCTCCCCTCAGCCGAGATCGCAGAACGTTTACTGGTGATGTCCTAAGTGGATTTAGTTTTAACTACGAAATTTGATGTCGATACATTCATTACATCGGCAGTTATTGGGATTTTTGAATTGAGCCCCCACCCCGGAACTCCCCCCTCCCCTCAGCCGATATCGCTGAAATTTGACTGGTTATGTCCTAAGTGGATTTTGGTTTTAAATACGAAATTTGATGTCGATACATTGATTACATCGGCAGTTATAGGGATTTTAAAATTGAGCCCCCACCCCGGAACTCCCCCCTCCCCTCGGTCGATATCGCTGAAATTTGACTGGTTATGTCCTCCATGAATGTTAATTTCAAATACGAAATTTTATGTTGGTACATTCATTACATCGGGAGTTATTGGGATTTTTAAATTCAGACTCGTTTATCTGCCCATTCTCATCCACCGGCTTCTATACTTCTATACTGAAACGGGGTTTGTTTCTATGTTTCTTCCAGCATCACGCCCAAACGGCTGGACGGATATTCATGAAACTTCACATGTAGCATCCTTTCAAGATCGATTAAATGATAGGCTTTGTGGCGTCCCAAAATTTCGAACCGAAGGGGGGGTTGTAGGGGGGGGCTAAGCATAAAAATAGTGCTAACTCATTAATTAATGGTCGGAATGTCATGAAATTTCATATGTAGTAATCTTGAAGGCCAAATAGAAAAAAAAAGTGTGCGACGTCACGAAATTGTGAAAGGGAGGGGGGTTGTGGTTTTTTGAACTGAGCCCTCTCCCCGGAACTCCCCCCTCCCCTCGGCCGATATCGCTGAAATTTGACTGGTTATGTCCTAAGTGGATTTTAGTTTTAAATACGAAATTTTATGTCGATACATTGATTACATCGGCAGTTATAGGGATTTTAAAATTGAGCCCCCACCCCGGAACTCCCCCCTCCCCTCGGTCGATATCGCTGAAATTTGACTGGTTATTTCCTCCATGAATGTTAATTTTAAATACGAAATTTTATGTTGATACATTCATTACATCGGGAGTTATTGGGATTTTTAAATTCAGACTCGCTTATCTGCCCATTCTCTTCTACCGGGTTCTATACTTCTATACTGAAACGGGGTTTGTTTCTATGTTTCTTCCAGCATCACGCCCAAACGGCTGGACGGGTATTCATGAAACTTCACATGTAGCATCCTTTCAAGATCGATTAAATGATAGGCTTTGTGGCGTCCCAAAATTTCGAATCGAAGGGGGGGTTGTAGGGGGGGGCTAAGCATAAAAATAGTGCTAACTCATTAATTAATGGTCGGAATGTCATGAAATTTCATATGTAGTAATCTTGAAGGCCAAATAGAAAAAAAAAGTGTGCGACGTCACGAAATTGTGAAAGGGAGGGGGGTTGTGGTTTTTTGAACTGAGCCCACTCCCCGGAACTCCCCCCTCCCCTCAGCCGAGATCGCAGAACGTTTACTGGTGATGTCCTAAGTGGATTTAGTTTTAACTACGAAATTTGATGTCGATACATTCATTACATCGGCAGTTATTGGGATTTTTGAATTGAGCCCCCACCCCGGAACTCCCCCCTCCCCTCAGCCGATATCGCTGAAATTTGACTGGTTATGTCCTAAGTGGATTTTGGTTTTAAATACGAAATTTGATGTCGATACATTGATTACATCGGCAGTTATAGGGATTTTAAAATTGAGCCCCCACCCCGGAACTCCCCCCTCCCCTCGGTCGATATCGCTGAAATTTGACTGGTTATGTCCTCCATGAATGTTAATTTTAAATACGAAATTTTATGTTGGTACATTCATTACATCGGGAGTTATTGGGATTTTTGAATTCAGACTCGTTTATCTGCCCATTCTCATCCACCGGCTTCTATACTTCTATACTGAAACGGGGTTTGTTTCTATGTTTCTTCCAGCATCACGCCCAAACGGCTGGACGGATATTCATGAAACTTCACATGTAGCATCCTTTCAAGATCGATTAAATGATAGGCTTTGTGGCGTCCCAAAATTTCGAACCGAAGGGGGGGTTGTAGGGGGGGGCTAAGCATAAAAATAGTGCTAACTCATTAATTAATGGTCGGAATGTCATGAAATTTCATATGTAGTAATCTTGAAGGCCAAATAGAAAAAAAAAGTGTGCGACGTCACGAAATTGTGAAAGGGAAAGGGGTTGTGGTCTTTGAAATGAGCCCTCTCCCCGGAACTCCCCCCTCCCCTCGGCCGATATCGCTGAAATTTGACTGGTTATGTCCTAAGTGGATTTTAGTTTTAAATACGAAATTTGATGTCGATACATTGATTACATCGGCAGTTATTGGGATTTTAAAATTGAGCCCCCACCCCGGAACTCCCCCCTCCCCTCGGCCGATATCGCTGAAATTTGACTGGTTATGTCCTCCATGAATGTTAATTTTAAATACGAAATTTTATGTTGATACATTCATTACATCGGGAGTTATTGGGATTTTTAAATTCAGACTCGCTTATCTGCCCATTCTCTTCTACCGGGTTCTATACTTCTATACTGAAACGGGGTTTGTTTCTATGTTTCTTCCAGCATCACGCCCAAACGGCTGGACGGATATTCATGAAACTTCACATGTAGCATCCTTTCAAGATCGATTAAATGATAGGCTTTGTGGCGTCCCAAAATTTCGAATCGAAGGGGGGGTTGTAGGGGGGGGCTAAGCATAAAAATAGTGCTAACTCATTAATTAATGGTCGGAATGTCATGAAATTTCATATGTAGTAATCTTGAAGGCCAAATAGAAAAAAAAAGTGTGCGACGTCACGAAATTGTGAAAGGGAGGGGGGTTGTGGTTTTTTGAACTGAGCCCTCTCCCCGGAACTCCCCCCTCCCCTCAGCCGAGATCGCAGAACGTTTACTGGTGATGTCCTAAGTGGATTTAGTTTTAACTACGAAATTTGATGTCGATACATTCATTACATCGGCAGTTATTGGGATTTTTGAATTGAGCCCCCACCCCGGAACTCCCCCCTCCCCTCAGCCGATATCGCTGAAATTTGACTGGTTATGTCCTAAGTGGATTTTGGTTTTAAATACGAAATTTGATGTCGATACATTGATTACATCGGCAGTTATAGGGATTTTAAAATTGAGCCCCCACCCCGGAACTCCCCCCTCCCCTCGGTCGATATCGCTGAAATTTGACTGGTTATGTCCTCCATGAATGTTAATTTTAAATACGAAATTTTATGTTGGTACATTCATTACATCGGGAGTTATTGGGATTTTTAAATTCAGACTCGTTTATCTGCCCATTCTCATCCACCGGCTTCTATACTTCTATACTGAAACGGGGTTTGTTTCTATGTTTCTTCCAGCATCACGCCCAAACGGCTGGACGGATATTCATGAAACTTCACATGTAGCATCCTTTCAAGATCGATTAAATGATAGGCTTTGTGGCGTCCCAAAATTTCGAACCGAAGGGGGGGTTGTAGGGGGGGGCTAAGCATAAAAATAGTGCTAACTCATTAATTAATGGTCGGAATGTCATGAAATTTCATATGTAGTAATCTTGAAGGCCAAATAGAAAAAAAAAGTGTGCGACGTCACGAAATTGTGAAAGGGAAAGGGGTTGTGGTCTTTGAAATGAGCCCTCTCCCCGGAACTCCCCCCTCCCCTCGGCCGATATCGCTGAAATTTGACTGGTTATGTCCTAAGTGGATTTTAGTTTTAAATACGAAATTTGATGTCGATACATTGATTACATCGGCAGTTATAGGGATTTTAAAATTGAGCCCCCACCCCGGAACTCCCCCCGCCCCTCGGCCGATATCGCTGAAATTTGACTGGTTATGTCCTCCATGAATGTTAATTTTAAATACGAAATTTTATGTTGATACATTCATTACATCGGGAGTTATTGGGATTTTTAAATTCAGACTCGCTTATCTGCCCATTCTCTTCTACCGGGTTCTATACTTCTATACTGAAACGGGGTTTGTTTCTATGTTTCTTCCAGCATCACGCCCAAACGGCTGGACGGATATTCATGAAACTTCACATGTAGCATCCTTTCAAGATCGATTAAATGATAGGCTTTGTGGCGTCCCAAAATTTCGAATCGAAGGGGGGGTTGTAGGGGGGGGCTAAGCATAAAAATAGTGCTAACTCATTAATTAATGGTCGGAATGTCATGAAATTTCATATGTAGTAATCTTGAAGGCCAAATAGAAAAAAAAAGTGTGCGACGTCACGAAATTGTGAAAGGGAGGGGGGTTGTGGTTTTTTGAACTGAGCCCTCTCCCCGGAACTCCCCCCTCCCCTCAGCCGAGATCGCAGAACGTTTACTGGTGATGTCCTAAGTGGATTTAGTTTTAACTACGAAATTTGATGTCGATACATTCATTACATCGGCAGTTATTGGGATTTTTGAATTGAGCCCCCACCCCGGAACTCCCCCCTCCCCTCAGCCGATATCGCTGAAATTTGACTGGTTATGTCCTAAGTGGATTTTGGTTTTAAATACGAAATTTGATGTCGATACATTGATTACATCGGCAGTTATAGGGATTTTAAAATTGAGCCCCCACCCCGGAACTCCCCCCTCCCCTCGGTCGATATCGCTGAAATTTGACTGGTTATGTCCTCCATGAATGTTAATTTCAAATACGAAATTTTATGTTGGTACATTCATTACATCGGGAGTTATTGGGATTTTTAAATTCAGACTCGTTTATCTGCCCATTCTCATCCACCGGCTTCTATACTTCTATACTGAAACGGGGTTTGTTTCTATGTTTCTTCCAGCATCACGCCCAAACGGCTGGACGGATATTCATGAAACTTCACATGTAGCATCCTTTCAAGATCGATTAAATGATAGGCTTTGTGGCGTCCCAAAATTTCGAACCGAAGGGGGGGTTGTAGGGGGGGGCTAAGCATAAAAATAGTGCTAACTCATTAATTAATGGTCGGAATGTCATGAAATTTCATATGTAGTAATCTTGAAGGCCAAATAGAAAAAAAAAGTTTGCGACGTCACGAAATTGTGAAAGGGAGGGGGGTTGTGGTTTTTTGAACTGAGCCCTCTCCCCGGAACTCCCCCCTCCCCTCAGCCGAGATCGCAGAACGTTTACTGGTGATGTCCTAATTGGATTTTAGTTTTAAATACGAAATTTGATGTCGATACATTCATTACATCGGCAGTTATTGGGATTTTTGAATTGAGCCCCCACCCCGGAACTCCCCCCTCCCCTCAGCCGATATCGCTGAAATTTGACTGGTTATGTCCTAAGTGGATTTTGGTTTTAAATACGACATTTGATGTCGATACATTCTTTACATCGGCAGTTATAGGGATTTTAAAGTTGAGCCCCCACCCCGGAACTCCCCCCTCCCCTCGGCCGATATCGCTGAAATTTGACTGGTTATGTCCTAAGTGGATTTTAGTTTCAAATACGAAATTTGATGTCGATACATTGATTACATCGGCAGTTATAGGGATTTTAAAATTGAGCCCCCACCCCGGAACTCCCCCCTCCCCTCGGTCGATATCGCTGAAATTTGACTGGTTATTTCCTCCATGAATGTTAATTTTAAATACGAAATTTTATGTTTATACATTCATTACATCAGGAGTTATTGGGATTTTTAAATTCAGACTCGCTTATCTGCCCATTCTCATCCACCGGCTTCTATACTTCTATACTGAAACGGGGTTTGTTTCTATGTTTCTTCCAGCATCACGCCCAAACGGCTAGACGGATATTCATGAAACTTCACATGTAGCATCCTTTCAAGATCGATTAAATGATAGGCTTTGTGGCGTCCCAAAATTTCGAACCGAAGGGGGGGTTGTAGGGGGGGGCTAAGCATAAAAATAGTGCTAACTCATTAATTAATGGTCGGAATGTCATGAAATTTCATATGTAGTAATCTTGAAGGCCAAATAGAAAAAAAAAGTGTGCGACGTCACGAAATTGTGAAAGGGAGGGGGGTTGTGGTTTTTTGAACTGAGCCCTCTCCCCGGAACTCCCCCCTCCCCTCAGCCGATATCGCAGAAATTTTACTGGTGATGTCCTAAGTGGATTTTGGTTTAGAATACAAAATTTGATGTCGATACATTCATTACATCGGCAGTTATAGGGATTTTAAAGTTGAGCCCCCACCCCGGAACTCCCCCCTCCCCTGGGCCGATATCGCAGAACGTTTACTGGTGATGTCCTAATTGGATTTTAGTTTTAAATACGAAATTTGATGTCGATACATTCATTACATCGGCAGTTATTGGGATTTTTGAATTGAGCCCCCACCCCGGAACTCCCCCCTCCCCTCAGCCGATATCGCTGAAATTTGACTGGTTATGTCCTAAGTGGATTTTGGTTTTAAATACGACATTTGATGTCGATACATTCTTTACATCGGCAGTTATAGGGATTTTAAAGTTGAGCCCCCACCCCGGAACTCCCCCCTCCCCTCGGCCGATATCGCTGAAATTTGACTGGTTATTTCCTCCATGAATGTTAATTTTAAATACGAAATTTTATGTTTATACATTCATTACATCAGGAGTTATTGGGATTTTTAAATTCAGACTCGCTTATCTGCCCATTCTCATCCACCGGCTTCTATACTTCTATACTGAAACGGGGTTTGTTTCTATGTTTCTTCCAGCATCACGCCCAAACGGCTAGACGGATATTCATGAAACTTCACATGTAGCATCCTTTCAAGATCGATTAAATGATAGGCTTTGTGGCGTCCCAAAATTTCGAACCGAAGGGGGGGTTGTAGGGGGGGGCTAAGCATAAAAATAGTGCTAACTCATTAATTAATGGTCGGAATGTCATGAAATTTCATATGTAGTAATCTTGAAGGCCAAATAGAAAAAAAAAGTGTGCGACGTCACGAAATTGTGAAAGGGAGGGGGGTTGTGGTTTTTTGAACTGAGCCCTCTCCCCGGAACTCCCCCCTCCCCTCAGCCGATATCGCAGAAATTTTACTGGTGATGTCCTAAGTGGATTTTGGTTTAGAATACAAAATTTGATGTCGATACATTCATTACATCGGCAGTTATAGGGATTTTAAAGTTGAGCCCCCACCCCGGAACTCCCCCCTCCCCTGGGCCGATATCGCAGAACGTTTACTGGTGATGTCCTAATTGGATTTTAGTTTTAAATACGAAATTTGATGTCGATACATTCATTACATCGGCAGTTATTGGGATTTTTGAATTGAGCCCCCACCCCGGAACTCCCCCCTCCCCTCAGCCGATATCGCTGAAATTTGACTGGTTATGTCCTAAGTGGATTTTGGTTTTAAATACGACATTTGATGTCGATACATTCTTTACATCGGCAGTTATAGGGATTTTAAAGTTGAGCCCCCACCCCGGAACTCCCCCCTCCCCTCGGCCGATATCGCTGAAATTTGACTGGTTATGTCCTAAGTGGATTTTAGTTTCAAATACGAAATTTGATGTCGATACATTGATTACATCGGCAGTTATAGGGATTTTAAAATTGAGCCCCCACCCCGGAACTCCCCCCTCCCCTCGGTCGATATCGCTGAAATTTGACTGGTTATTTCCTCCATGAATGTTAATTTTAAATACGAAATTTTATGTTTATACATTCATTACATCAGGAGTTATTGGGATTTTTAAATTCAGACTCGCTTATCTGCCCATTATCATCCACCGGCTTCTATACTTCTATACTGAAACGGGGTTTGTTTCTATGTTTCTTCCAGCATCACGCCCAAACGGCTAGACGGATATTCATGAAACTTCACATGTAGCATCCTTTCAAGATCGATTAAATGATAGGCTTTGTGGCGTCCCAAAATTTCGAACCGAAGGGGGGGTTGTAGGGGGGGGCTAAGCATAAAAATAGTGCTAACTCATTAATTAATGGTCGGAATGTCATGAAATTTCATATGTAGTAATCTTGAAGGCCAAATAGAAAAAAAAAGTGTGCGACGTCACGAAATTGTGAAAGGGAGGGGGGTTGTGGTTTTTTGAACTGAGCCCTCTCCCCGGAACTCCCCCCTCCCCTCAGCCGATATCGCAGAAATTTTACTGGTGATGTCCTAAGTGGATTTTGGTTTAGAATACAAAATTTGATGTCGATACATTCATTACATCGGCAGTTATAGGGATTTTAAAGTTGAGCCCCCACCCCGGAACTCCCCCCTCCCCTGGGCCGATATCGCTGAAATTTGACTGGTTATGTCCTAAGTGGATTTTAGTTTTAAATACGAAATTTGATGTCGATACATTAATTACATCGGCAGTTATAGGGATTTTAAAGTTGAGCCCCCACCCCGGAACTCCCCCCTCCCCTCGATCCATATCGCTGAAATTTGACTGGTTATGTCCTCCATGAATGTTAATTTTAAATACAAAATTTTATGTTGATACATTCATTACATCGGGAGTTATTGGGATTTTAATATTGAGCCCCCACCCCGGAACTCCCCCCTCCCCTCGGTCGATATCGCTGAAATTTGACTGGTTATGTCCTCCATGAATGTTAATTTTAAATACGAAATTTTATGCTGATACATTCATTACATCGGGAGTTATTGGGATTTTTAAATTCAGACTCGCTAATCTGCCCATTCTCTTCTACCGGGTTCTATACTTCTATACTGAAACGGGGTTTGTTTCTATGTTTCTTCCAGCATCACGCCCAAACGGCTGGACGGATATTCATGAAACTTCACATGTAGCATCCTTTCAAGATCGATTAAATGATAGGCTTTGTGGCGTCCCAAAATTTCGAACCGAAGGGGGGGTTGTAGGGGGGGGCTAAGCATAAAAATAGTGCTAACTCATTAATTAATGGTCGGAATGTCATGAAATTTCATATGTAGTAATCTTGAAGGCCAAATAGAAAAAAAAAGGGTGCGACGTCACGAAATTGTGAAAGGGAGGGGGGTTGTGGTTTTTTGAACTGAGCCCTCTCCCCGGAACTCCCCCCTCCCCTCAGCCGATATCGCAGAAATTTTACTGGTGATGTCCTAAGTGGATTTTGGTTTTAAATACAAAATTTGATGTCGATACATTCATTACATCGGCAGTTATAGGGATTTTAAAGTTGAGCCCTCACCCCGGAACTCCCCCCTCCCCTCGGCCGATATCGCTGAAATTTGACTGGTTATGTCCTAAGTGGATTTTAGTTTTAAATACGAAATTTGATGTCGATACATTAATTACATCGGCAGTTATAGGGATTTTAAAGTTGAGCCCCCATCCCGGAACTCCCCCCTCCCCTCGGTCCATATCGCTGAAATTTGACTGGTTATGTCCTCCATGAATGTTAATTTTAAATACAAAATTTTATGTTGATACATTCATTACATCGGGAGTTATTGGGATTTTAAAATTGAGCCCCCACCCCGGAACTCCCCCCTCCCCTCGGTCGATATCGCTGAAATTTGACTGGTTATGTCCTCCATGAATGTTAATTTTAAATACGAAATTTTATGCTGATACAGTCATTACATCGGGAGTTATTGGGATTTTTAAATTCAGACTCGCTAATCTGCCCATTCTCTTCTACCGGGTTCTATACTTCTATACTGAAACGGGGTTTGTTTCTATGTTTCTTCCAGCATCACGCCCAAACGGCTGGACGGATATTCATGAAACTTCACATGTAGCATCCTTTCAAGATCGATTAAATAATAGGCTTTGTGGCGTCCCAAAATTTTGAACCAGAGGGGGGGTTGTAAGGGGGGGGCTAAGCATAAAAATAGTGCTAACTCATTTATTAATGGTCGGATTGTCATTAAATTTCATATGTAGTAATCTTGAAGGCCAAATAGAAAAAAAAAGTGTGCGACGTCACGAAATTGTGAAAGGGAGGGGGGTTGTGGATTTTTGAAGTGAGCCCTCTCCCCAGAACTCCCCCCTCCCCTCGGCCGATATCGCTGAAATTTGACTGGTTATGTCCTAAGTGGATTTTGGTTTTTTATACGACATTTGATGTCGATACATTCATTACATCGGCAGTTATAGGGATTTTTGAATTGAGCCCCCACCCCGGAACTCCCCCCTCCCCTCGGCCGATATCGCTGAAATTTGACTGGTTATGTCCTAAGTGGATTTTGGTTTTAAATACGACATTTGATGTCGATACATTCATTACATCGGCAGTTATAGGGATTTTAAAATTGAGCCCCTACCCCGGAACTCCCCCCTCCCCTCGGTCGATATCGCTGAAATTTGACTGGTTATTTCCTCCATGAATGTTAATTTTAAATACGAAATTTTATGTTGATACATTCATTACATCGGGAGTTATTGGGATTTTTAAATTCAGACTCGCTTATCTGCCCATTCTCTTCTACCGGGTTCTATACTTCTATACTGAAACGGGGTTTGTTTCTATGTTTCTTCCAGCATCACGCCCAAACGGCTGGACGGATATTCATGAAACTTCACATGTAGCATCCTTTCAAGATCGATTAAATGATAGGCTTTGTGGCGTCCCAAAATTTCGAACCGAAGGGGGGGTTGTAGGGGGGGGCTAAGCATAAAAATAGTGCTAACTCATTAATTAATGGTCGGAATGTCATGAAATTTCATATGTAGTAATCTTGAAGGCCAAATAGAAAAAAAAAGTGTGCGACGTCACGAAATTGTGAAAGGGAGGGGGGTTGTGGATTTTTGAAGTGAGCCCTCTCCCCAGAACTCCCCCCTCCCCTCGGCCGATATCGCTGAAATTTGACTGGTTATGTCCTAAGTGGATTTTGGTTTTTTATACGACATTTGATGTCGATACATTCATTACATCGGCAGTTATAGGGATTTTTGAATTGAGCCCCCACCCCGGAACTCCCCCCTCCCCTCGGCCGATATCGCTGAAATTTGACTGGTTATGTCCTAAGTGGATTTTGGTTTTAAATACGACATTTGATGTCGATACATTCATTACATCGGCAGTTATAGGGATTTTAAAATTGAGCCCCTACCCCGGAACTCCCCCCTCCCCTCGGTCGATATCGCTGAAATTTGACTGGTTATTTCCTCCATGAATGTTAATTTTAAATACGAAATTTTATGTTGATACATTCATTACATCGGGAGTTATTGGGATTTTTAAATTCAGACTCGCTTATCTGCCCATTCTCTTCTACCGGGTTCTATACTTCTATACTGAAACGGGGTTTGTTTCTATGTTTCTTCCAGCATCACGCCCAAACGGCTGGACGGATATTCATGAAACTTCACATGTAGCATCCTTTCAAGATCGATTAAATGATAGGCTTTGTGGCGTCCCAAAATTTCGAATCGAAGGGGGGGTTGTAGGGGGGGGCTAAGCATAAAAATAGTGCTAACTCATTAATTAATGGTCGGAATGTCATGAAATTTCATATGTAGTAATCTTGAAGGCCAAATAGAAAAAAAAAGTGTGCGACGTCACGAAATTGTGAAAGGGAGGGGGGTTGTGGTTTTTTGAACTGAGCCCTCTCCCCGGAACTCCCCCCTCCCCTCAGCCGAGATCGCAGAACGTTTACTGGTGATGTCCTAAGTGGATTTTAGTTTTAAATACGAAATTTGATGTCGATACATTCATTACATCGGCAGTTATTGGGATTTTTGAATTGAGCCCCCACCCCGGAACTCCCCCCTCCCCTCAGCCGATATCGCTGAAATTTGACTGGTTATGTCCTAAGTGGATTTTGGTTTTAAATACGACATTTGATGTCGATACATTCTTTACATTGGCAGTTATAGGGATTTTAAAGTTGAGCCCCCACCCCGGAACTCCCCCCTCCCCTCGGCCGATATCGCTGAAATTTGACTGGTTATGTCCTAAGTGGATTTTAGTTTTAAATACGAAATTTGATGTCGATACATTAATTACATCGGCAGTTATAGGGATTTTAAAGTTGAGCCCCCACCCCGGAACTCCCCCCTCCCCTCGGTCCATATCGCTGAAATTTGACTGGTTATGTCCTCCATGAATGTTAATTTTAAATACAAAATTTTATGTTGATACATTCATTACATCGGGAGTTATTGGGATTTAAAATTGAGCCCCCACCCCGGAACTCCCCCCTCCCCTCGGTCGATATCGCTGAAATTTGACTGGTTATGTCCTCCATGAATGTTAATTTTAAATACGAAATTTTATGCTGATACATTCATTACATCGGGAGTTATTGGGATTTTTAAATTCAGACTCGCTAATCTGCCCATTCTCTTCTACCGGGTTCTATACTTCTATACTGAAACGGGGTTTGTTTCTATGTTTCTTCCAGCATCACGCCCAAACGGCTGGACGGATATTCATGAAACTTCACATGTAGCATCCTTTCAAGATCGATTAAATGATAGGCTTTGTGGCGTCCCAAAATTTCGAACCGAAGGGGGGGTTGTAGGGGGGGGCTAAGCATAAAAATAGTGCTAACTCATTAATTAATGGTCGGAATGTCATGAAATTTCATATGTAGTAATCTTGAAGGCCAAATAGAAAAAAAAAGGGTGCGACGTCACGAAATTGTGAAAGGGAGGGGGGTTGTGGTTTTTTGAACTGAGCCCTCTCCCCGGAACTCCCCCCTCCCCTCAGCCGATATCGCAGAAATTTTACTGGTGATGTCCTAAGTGGATTTTGGTTTTAAATACAAAGTTTGATGTCGATACATTCATTACATCGGCAGTTATAGGGATTTTAAAGTTGAGCCCCCACCCCGGAACTCCCCCCTCCCCTCGGCCGATATCGCTGAAATTTGACTGGTTATGTCCTAAGTGGATTTTAGTTTTAAATACGAAATTTGATGTCGATACATTAATTACATCGGCAGTTATAGGGATTTTAAAGTTGAGCCCCCACCCCGGAACTCCCCCCTCCCCTCGGTCCATATCGCTGAAATTTGACTGGTTATGTCCTCCATGAATGTTAATTTTAAATACAAAATTTTATGCTGATACAGTCATTACATCGGGAGTTATTGGGATTTTTAAATTCAGACTCGCTAATCTGCCCATTCTCTTCTACCGGGTTCTATACTTCTATACTGAAGCGGGGTTTGTTTCTATGTTTCTTCCAGCATCACGCCCAAACGGCTGGACGGATATTCATGAAACTTCACATGTAGCATCCTTTCAAGATCGATTAAATAATAGGCTTTGTGGCGTCCCAAAATTTTGAACCAGAGGGGGGGTTGTAAGGGGGGGGCTAAGCATAAAAATAGTGCTAACTCATTTATTAATGGTCGGATTGTCATTAAATTTCATATGTAGTAATCTTGAAGGCCAAATAGAAAAAAAAGTGTGCGACGTCACGAAATTGTGAAAGGGAGGGGGGTTGTGGATTTTTGAAGTGAGCCCTCTCCCCAGAACTCCCCCCTCCCCTCGGCCGATATCGCTGAAATTTGACTGGTTATGTCCTAAGTGGATTTTGGTTTTTTATACGACATTTGATGTCGATACATTCATTACATCGGCAGTTATAGGGATTTTTGAATTGAGCCCCCACCCCGGAACTCCCCCCTCCCCTCGGCCGATATCGCTGAAATTTGACTGGTTATGTCCTAAGTGGATTTTGGTTTTAAATACGACATTTGATGTCGATACATTCATTACATCGGCAGTTATAGGGATTTTACAATTGAGCCCCTACCCCGGAACTCCCCCCTCCCCTCGGTCGATATCGCTGAAATTTGACTGGTTATTTCCTCCATGAATGTTAATTTTAAATACGAAATTTTATGTTGATACATTCATTACATCGGGAGTTATTGGGATTTTTAAATTCAGACTCGCTTATCTGCCCATTCTCTTCTACCGGGTTCTATACTTCTATACTGAAACGGGGTTTGTTTCTATGTTTCTTCCAGCATCACGCCCAAACGGCTGGACGGATATTCATGAAACTTCACATGTAGCATCCTTTCAAGATCGATTAAATGATAGGCTTTGTGGCGTCCCAAAATTTCGAATCGAAGGGGGGGTTGTAGGGGGGGGCTAAGCATAAAAATAGTGCTAACTCATTAATTAATGGTCGGAATGTCATGAAATTTCATATGTAGTAATCTTGAAGGCCAAATAGAAAAAAAAAGTGTGCGACGTCACGAAATTGTGAAAGGGAGGGGGGTTGTGGTTTTTTGAACTGAGCCCTCTCCCCGGAACTCCCCCCTCCCCTCAGCCGAGATCGCAGAACGTTTACTGGTGATGTCCTAAGTGGATTTAGTTTTAACTACGAAATTTGATGTCGATACATTCATTACATCGGCAGTTATTGGGATTTTTGAATTGAGCCCCCACCCCGGAACTCCCCCCTCCCCTCAGCCGATATCGCTGAAATTTGACTGGTTATGTCCTAAGTGGATTTTGGTTTTAAATACGAAATTTGATGTCGATACATTGATTACATCGGCAGTTATAGGGATTTTAAAATTGAGCCCCCACCCCGGAACTCCCCCCTCCCCTCGGTCGATATCGCTGAAATTTGACTGGTTATGTCCTCCATGAATGTTAATTTCAAATACGAAATTTTATGTTGGTACATTCATTACATCGGGAGTTATTGGGATTTTTAAATTCAGACTCGTTTATCTGCCCATTCTCATCCACCGGCTTCTATACTTCTATACTGAAACGGGGTTTGTTTCTATGTTTCTTCCAGCATCACGCCCAAACGGCTGGACGGATATTCATGAAACTTCACATGTAGCATCCTTTCAAGATCGATTAAATGATAGGCTTTGTGGCGTCCCAAAATTTCGAACCGAAGGGGGGGTTGTAGGGGGGGGCTAAGCATAAAAATAGTGCTAACTCATTAATTAATGGTCGGAATGTCATGAAATTTCATATGTAGTAATCTTGAAGGCCAAATAGAAAAAAAAAGTTTGCGACGTCACGAAATTGTGAAAGGGAGGGGGGTTGTGGTTTTTTGAACTGAGCCCTCTCCCCGGAACTCCCCCCTCCCCTCAGCCGAGATCGCAGAACGTTTACTGGTGATGTCCTAATTGGATTTTAGTTTTAAATACGAAATTTGATGTCGATACATTCATTACATCGGCAGTTATTGGGATTTTTGAATTGAGCCCCCACCCCGGAACTCCCCCCTCCCCTCAGCCGATATCGCTGAAATTTGACTGGTTATGTCCTAAGTGGATTTTGGTTTTAAATACGACATTTGATGTCGATACATTCTTTACATCGGCAGTTATAGGGATTTTAAAGTTGAGCCCCCACCCCGGAACTCCCCCCTCCCCTCGGCCGATATCGCTGAAATTTGACTGGTTATGTCCTAAGTGGATTTTAGTTTCAAATACGAAATTTGATGTCGATACATTGATTACATCGGCAGTTATAGGGATTTTAAAATTGAGCCCCCACCCCGGAACTCCCCCCTCCCCTCGGTCGATATCGCTGAAATTTGACTGGTTATGTCCTCCATGAATGTTAATTTCAAATACGAAATTTTATGTTGGTACATTCATTACATCGGGAGTTATTGGGATTTTTAAATTCAGACTCGTTTATCTGCCCATTCTCATCCACCGGCTTCTATACTTCTATACTGAAACGGGGTTTGTTTCTATGTTTCTTCCAGCATCACGCCCAAACGGCTGGACGGATATTCATGAAACTTCACATGTAGCATCCTTTCAAGATCGATTAAATGATAGGCTTTGTGGCGTCCCAAAATTTCGAACCGAAGGGGGGGTTGTAGGGGGGGGCTAAGCATAAAAATAGTGCTAACTCATTAATTAATGGTCGGAATGTCATGAAATTTCATATGTAGTAATCTTGAAGGCCAAATAGAAAAAAAAAGTTTGCGACGTCACGAAATTGTGAAAGGGAGGGGGGTTGTGGTTTTTTGAACTGAGCCCTCTCCCCGGAACTCCCCCCTCCCCTCAGCCGAGATCGCAGAACGTTTACTGGTGATGTCCTAATTGGATTTTAGTTTTAAATACGAAATTTGATGTCGATACATTCATTACATCGGCAGTTATTGGGATTTTTGAATTGAGCCCCCACCCCGGAACTCCCCCCTCCCCTCAGCCGATATCGCTGAAATTTGACTGGTTATGTCCTAAGTGGATTTTGGTTTTAAATACGACATTTGATGTCGATACATTCTTTACATCGGCAGTTATAGGGATTTTAAAGTTGAGCCCCCACCCCGGAACTCCCCCCTCCCCTCGGCCGATATCGCTGAAATTTGACTGGTTATGTCCTAAGTGGATTTTAGTTTCAAATACGAAATTTGATGTCGATACATTGATTACATCGGCAGTTATAGGGATTTTAAAATTGAGCCCCCACCCCGGAACTCCCCCCTCCCCTCGGTCGATATCGCTGAAATTTGACTGGTTATTTCCTCCATGAATGTTAATTTTAAATACGAAATTTTATGTTTATACATTCATTACATCAGGAGTTATTGGGATTTTTAAATTCAGACTCGCTTATCTGCCCATTCTCATCCACCGGCTTCTATACTTCTATACTGAAACGGGGTTTGTTTCTATGTTTCTTCCAGCATCACGCCCAAACGGCTAGACGGATATTCATGAAACTTCACATGTAGCATCCTTTCAAGATCGATTAAATGATAGGCTTTGTGGCGTCCCAAAATTTCGAACCGAAGGGGGGGTTGTAGGGGGGGGCTAAGCATAAAAATAGTGCTAACTCATTAATTAATGGTCGGAATGTCATGAAATTTCATATGTAGTAATCTTGAAGGCCAAATAGAAAAAAAAAGTGTGCGACGTCACGAAATTGTGAAAGGGAGGGGGGTTGTGGTTTTTTGAACTGAGCCCTCTCCCCGGAACTCCCCCCTCCCCTCAGCCGATATCGCAGAAATTTTACTGGTGATGTCCTAAGTGGATTTTGGTTTAGAATACAAAATTTGATGTCGATACATTCATTACATCGGCAGTTATAGGGATTTTAAAGTTGAGCCCCCACCCCGGAACTCCCCCCTCCCCTGGGCCGATATCGCAGAACGTTTACTGGTGATGTCCTAATTGGATTTTAGTTTTAAATACGAAATTTGATGTCGATACATTCATTACATCGGCAGTTATTGGGATTTTTGAATTGAGCCCCCACCCCGGAACTCCCCCCTCCCCTCAGCCGATATCGCTGAAATTTGACTGGTTATGTCCTAAGTGGATTTTGGTTTTAAATACGACATTTGATGTCGATACATTCTTTACATCGGCAGTTATAGGGATTTTAAAGTTGAGCCCCCACCCCGGAACTCCCCCCTCCCCTCGGCCGATATCGCTGAAATTTGACTGGTTATGTCCTAAGTGGATTTTAGTTTCAAATACGAAATTTGATGTCGATACATTGATTACATCGGCAGTTATAGGGATTTTAAAATTGAGCCCCCACCCCGGAACTCCCCCCTCCCCTCGGTCGATATCGCTGAAATTTGACTGGTTATTTCCTCCATGAATGTTAATTTTAAATACGAAATTTTATGTTTATACATTCATTACATCAGGAGTTATTGGGATTTTTAAATTCAGACTCGCTTATCTGCCCATTATCATCCACCGGCTTCTATACTTCTATACTGAAACGGGGTTTGTTTCTATGTTTCTTCCAGCATCACGCCCAAACGGCTAGACGGATATTCATGAAACTTCACATGTAGCATCCTTTCAAGATCGATTAAATGATAGGCTTTGTGGCGTCCCAAAATTTCGAACCGAAGGGGGGGTTGTAGGGGGGGGCTAAGCATAAAAATAGTGCTAACTCATTAATTAATGGTCGGAATGTCATGAAATTTCATATGTAGTAATCTTGAAGGCCAAATAGAAAAAAAAAGTGTGCGACGTCACGAAATTGTGAAAGGGAGGGGGGTTGTGGTTTTTTGAACTGAGCCCTCTCCCCGGAACTCCCCCCTCCCCTCAGCCGATATCGCAGAAATTTTACTGGTGATGTCCTAAGTGGATTTTGGTTTAGAATACAAAATTTGATGTCGATACATTCATTACATCGGCAGTTATAGGGATTTTAAAGTTGAGCCCCCACCCCGGAACTCCCCCCTCCCCTGGGCCGATATCGCTGAAATTTGACTGGTTATGTCCTAAGTGGATTTTAGTTTTAAATACGAAATTTGATGTCGATACATTAATTACATCGGCAGTTATAGGGATTTTAAAGTTGAGCCCCCACCCCGGAACTCCCCCCTCCCCTCGATCCATATCGCTGAAATTTGACTGGTTATGTCCTCCATGAATGTTAATTTTAAATACAAAATTTTATGTTGATACATTCATTACATCGGGAGTTATTGGGATTTTAATATTGAGCCCCCACCCCGGAACTCCCCCCTCCCCTCGGTCGATATCGCTGAAATTTGACTGGTTATGTCCTCCATGAATGTTAATTTTAAATACGAAATTTTATGCTGATACAGTCATTACATCGGGAGTTATTGGGATTTTTAAATTCAGACTCGCTAATCTGCCCATTCTCTTCTACCGGGTTCTATACTTCTATACTGAAACGGGGTTTGTTTCTATGTTTCTTCCAGCATCACGCCCAAACGGCTGGACGGATATTCATGAAACTTCACATGTAGCATCCTTTCAAGATCGATTAAATAATAGGCTTTGTGGCGTCCCAAAATTTTGAACCAGAGGGGGGGTTGTAAGGGGGGGGCTAAGCATAAAAATAGTGCTAACTCATTTATTAATGGTCGGATTGTCATTAAATTTCATATGTAGTAATCTTGAAGGCCAAATAGAAAAAAAAAGTGTGCGACGTCACGAAATTGTGAAAGGGAGGGGGGTTGTGGATTTTTGAAGTGAGCCCTCTCCCCAGAACTCCCCCCTCCCCTCGGCCGATATCGCTGAAATTTGACTGGTTATGTCCTAAGTGGATTTTGGTTTTTTATACGACATTTGATGTCGATACATTCATTACATCGGCAGTTATAGGGATTTTTGAATTGAGCCCCCACCCCGGAACTCCCCCCTCCCCTCGGCCGATATCGCTGAAATTTGACTGGTTATGTCCTAAGTGGATTTTGGTTTTAAATACGACATTTGATGTCGATACATTCATTACATCGGCAGTTATAGGGATTTTAAAATTGAGCCCCTACCCCGGAACTCCCCCCTCCCCTCGGTCGATATCGCTGAAATTTGACTGGTTATTTCCTCCATGAATGTTAATTTTAAATACGAAATTTTATGTTGATACATTCATTACATCGGGAGTTATTGGGATTTTTAAATTCAGACTCGCTTATCTGCCCATTCTCTTCTACCGGGTTCTATACTTCTATACTGAAACGGGGTTTGTTTCTATGTTTCTTCCAGCATCACGCCCAAACGGCTGGACGGATATTCATGAAACTTCACATGTAGCATCCTTTCAAGATCGATTAAATGATAGGCTTTGTGGCGTCCCAAAATTTCGAACCGAAGGGGGGGTTGTAGGGGGGGGCTAAGCATAAAAATAGTGCTAACTCATTAATTAATGGTCGGAATGTCATGAAATTTCATATGTAGTAATCTTGAAGGCCAAATAGAAAAAAAAAGTGTGCGACGTCACGAAATTGTGAAAGGGAGGGGGGTTGTGGATTTTTGAAGTGAGCCCTCTCCCCAGAACTCCCCCCTCCCCTCGGCCGATATCGCTGAAATTTGACTGGTTATGTCCTAAGTGGATTTTGGTTTTTTATACGACATTTGATGTCGATACATTCATTACATCGGCAGTTATAGGGATTTTTGAATTGAGCCCCCACCCCGGAACTCCCCCCTCCCCTCGGCCGATATCGCTGAAATTTGACTGGTTATGTCCTAAGTGGATTTTGGTTTTAAATACGACATTTGATGTCGATACATTCATTACATCGGCAGTTATAGGGAATTTAAAATTGAGCCCCTACCCCGGAACTCCCCCCTCCCCTCGGTCGATATCGCTGAAATTTGACTGGTTATTTCCTCCATGAATGTTAATTTTAAATACGAAATTTTATGTTGATACATTCATTACATCGGGAGTTATTGGGATTTTTAAATTCAGACTCGCTTATCTGCCCATTCTCTTCTACCGGGTTCTATACTTCTATACTGAAACGGGGTTTGTTTCTATGTTTCTTCCAGCATCACGCCCAAACGGCTGGACGGATATTCATGAAACTTCACATGTAGCATCCTTTCAAGATCGATTAAATGATAGGCTTTGTGGCGTCCCAAAATTTCGAATCGAAGGGGGGGTTGTAGGGGGGGGCTAAGCATAAAAATAGTGCTAACTCATTAATTAATGGTCGGAATGTCATGAAATTTCATATGTAGTAATCTTGAAGGCCAAATAGAAAAAAAAAGTGTGCGACGTCACGAAATTGTGAAAGGGAGGGGGGTTGTGGTTTTTTGAACTGAGCCCTCTCCCCGGAACTCCCCCCTCCCCTCAGCCGAGATCGCAGAACGTTTACTGGTGATGTCCTAAGTGGATTTTAGTTTTAAATACGAAATTTGATGTCGATACATTCATTACATCGGCAGTTATTGGGATTTTTGAATTGAGCCCCCACCCCGGAACTCCCCCCTCCCCTCAGCCGATATCGCTGAAATTTGACTGGTTATGTCCTAAGTGGATTTTGGTTTTAAATACGACATTTGATGTCGATACATTCTTTACATTGGCAGTTATAGGGATTTTAAAGTTGAGCCCCCACCCCGGAACTCCCCCCTCCCCTCGGCCGATATCGCTGAAATTTGACTGGTTATGTCCTAAGTGGATTTTAGTTTTAAATACGAAATTTGATGTCGATACATTAATTACATCGGCAGTTATAGGGATTTTAAAGTTGAGCCCCCACCCCGGAACTCCCCCCTCCCCTCGGTCCATATCGCTGAAATTTGACTGGTTATGTCCTCCATGAATGTTAATTTTAAATACAAAATTTTATGTTGATACATTCATTACATCGGGAGTTATTGGGATTTAAAATTGAGCCCCCACCCCGGAACTCCCCCCTCCCCTCGGTCGATATCGCTGAAATTTGACTGGTTATGTCCTCCATGAATGTTAATTTTAAATACGAAATTTTATGCTGATACATTCATTACATCGGGAGTTATTGGGATTTTTAAATTCAGACTCGCTAATCTGCCCATTCTCTTCTACCGGGTTCTATACTTCTATACTGAAACGGGGTTTGTTTCTATGTTTCTTCCAGCATCACGCCCAAACGGCTGGACGGATATTCATGAAACTTCACATGTAGCATCCTTTCAAGATCGATTAAATGATAGGCTTTGTGGCGTCCCAAAATTTCGAACCGAAGGGGGGGTTGTAGGGGGGGGCTAAGCATAAAAATAGTGCTAACTCATTAATTAATGGTCGGAATGTCATGAAATTTCATATGTAGTAATCTTGAAGGCCAAATAGAAAAAAAAAGGGTGCGACGTCACGAAATTGTGAAAGGGAGGGGGGTTGTGGTTTTTTGAACTGAGCCCTCTCCCCGGAACTCCCCCCTCCCCTCAGCCGATATCGCAGAAATTTTACTGGTGATGTCCTAAGTGGATTTTGGTTTTAAATACAAAGTTTGATGTCGATACATTCATTACATCGGCAGTTATAGGGATTTTAAAGTTGAGCCCCCACCCCGGAACTCCCCCCTCCCCTCGGCCGATATCGCTGAAATTTGACTGGTTATGTCCTAAGTGGATTTTAGTTTTAAATACGAAATTTGATGTCGATACATTAATTACATCGGCAGTTATAGGGATTTTAAAGTTGAGCCCCCACCCCGGAACTCCCCCCTCCCCTCGGTCCATATCGCTGAAATTTGACTGGTTATGTCCTCCATGAATGTTAATTTTAAATACAAAATTTTATGTTGATACATTCATTACATCGGGAGTTATTGGGATTTTAAAATTGAGCCCCCACCCCGGAACTCCCCCCTCCCCTCGGTCGATATCGCTGAAATTTGACTGGTTATGTCCTCCATGAATGTTAATTTTAAATACGAAATTTTATGCTGATACAGTCATTACATCGGGAGTTATTGGGATTTTTAAATTCAGACTCGCTAATCTGCCCATTCTCTTCTACCGGGTTCTATACTTCTATACTGAAGCGGGGTTTGTTTCTATGTTTCTTCCAGCATCACGCCCAAACGGCTGGACGGATATTCATGAAACTTCACATGTAGCATCCTTTCAAGATCGATTAAATAATAGGCTTTGTGGCGTCCCAAAATTTTGAACCAGAGGGGGGGTTGTAAGGGGGGGGCTAAGCATAAAAATAGTGCTAACTCATTTATTAATGGTCGGATTGTCATTAAATTTCATATGTAGTAATCTTGAAGGCCAAATAGAAAAAAAAGTGTGCGACGTCACGAAATTGTGAAAGGGAGGGGGGTTGTGGATTTTTGAAGTGAGCCCTCTCCCCAGAACTCCCCCCTCCCCTCGGCCGATATCGCTGAAATTTGACTGGTTATGTCCTAAGTGGATTTTGGTTTTTTATACGACATTTGATGTCGATACATTCATTACATCGGCAGTTATAGGGATTTTTGAATTGAGCCCCCACCCCGGAACTCCCCCCTCCCCTCGGCCGATATCGCTGAAATTTGACTGGTTATGTCCTAAGTGGATTTTGGTTTTAAATACGACATTTGATGTCGATACATTCATTACATCGGCAGTTATAGGGATTTTACAATTGAGCCCCTACCCCGGAACTCCCCCCTCCCCTCGGTCGATATCGCTGAAATTTGACTGGTTATTTCCTCCATGAATGTTAATTTTAAATACGAAATTTTATGTTGATACATTCATTACATCGGGAGTTATTGGGATTTTTAAATTCAGACTCGCTTATCTGCCCATTCTCTTCTACCGGGTTCTATACTTCTATACTGAAACGGGGTTTGTTTCTATGTTTCTTCCAGCATCACGCCCAAACGGCTGGACGGATATTCATGAAACTTCACATGTAGCATCCTTTCAAGATCGATTAAATGATAGGCTTTGTGGCGTCCCAAAATTTCGAATCGAAGGGGGGGTTGTAGGGGGGGGCTAAGCATAAAAATAGTGCTAACTCATTAATTAATGGTCGGAATGTCATGAAATTTCATATGTAGTAATCTTGAAGGCCAAATAGAAAAAAAAAGTGTGCGACGTCACGAAATTGTGAAAGGGAGGGGGGTTGTGGTTTTTTGAACTGAGCCCTCTCCCCGGAACTCCCCCCTCCCCTCAGCCGAGATCGCAGAACGTTTACTGGTGATGTCCTAAGTGGATTTAGTTTTAACTACGAAATTTGATGTCGATACATTCATTACATCGGCAGTTATTGGGATTTTTGAATTGAGCCCCCACCCCGGAACTCCCCCCTCCCCTCAGCCGATATCGCTGAAATTTGACTGGTTATGTCCTAAGTGGATTTTGGTTTTAAATACGAAATTTGATGTCGATACATTGATTACATCGGCAGTTATAGGGATTTTAAAATTGAGCCCCCACCCCGGAACTCCCCCCTCCCCTCGGTCGATATCGCTGAAATTTGACTGGTTATGTCCTCCATGAATGTTAATTTCAAATACGAAATTTTATGTTGGTACATTCATTACATCGGGAGTTATTGGGATTTTTAAATTCAGACTCGTTTATCTGCCCATTCTCATCCACCGGCTTCTATACTTCTATACTGAAACGGGGTTTGTTTCTATGTTTCTTCCAGCATCACGCCCAAACGGCTGGACGGATATTCATGAAACTTCACATGTAGCATCCTTTCAAGATCGATTAAATGATAGGCTTTGTGGCGTCCCAAAATTTCGAACCGAAGGGGGGGTTGTAGGGGGGGGCTAAGCATAAAAATAGTGCTAACTCATTAATTAATGGTCGGAATGTCATGAAATTTCATATGTAGTAATCTTGAAGGCCAAATAGAAAAAAAAAGTTTGCGACGTCACGAAATTGTGAAAGGGAGGGGGGTTGTGGTTTTTTGAACTGAGCCCTCTCCCCGGAACTCCCCCCTCCCCTCAGCCGAGATCGCAGAACGTTTACTGGTGATGTCCTAATTGGATTTTAGTTTTAAATACGAAATTTGATGTCGATACATTCATTACATCGGCAGTTATTGGGATTTTTGAATTGAGCCCCCACCCCGGAACTCCCCCCTCCCCTCAGCCGATATCGCTGAAATTTGACTGGTTATGTCCTAAGTGGATTTTGGTTTTAAATACGACATTTGATGTCGATACATTCTTTACATCGGCAGTTATAGGGATTTTAAAGTTGAGCCCCCACCCCGGAACTCCCCCCTCCCCTCGGCCGATATCGCTGAAATTTGACTGGTTATGTCCTAAGTGGATTTTAGTTTCAAATACGAAATTTGATGTCGATACATTGATTACATCGGCAGTTATAGGGATTTTAAAATTGAGCCCCCACCCCGGAACTCCCCCCTCCCCTCGGTCGATATCGCTGAAATTTGACTGGTTATTTCCTCCATGAATGTTAATTTTAAATACGAAATTTTATGTTTATACATTCATTACATCAGGAGTTATTGGGATTTTTAAATTCAGACTCGCTTATCTGCCCATTCTCATCCACCGGCTTCTATACTTCTATACTGAAACGGGGTTTGTTTCTATGTTTCTTCCAGCATCACGCCCAAACGGCTAGACGGATATTCATGAAACTTCACATGTAGCATCCTTTCAAGATCGATTAAATGATAGGCTTTGTGGCGTCCCAAAATTTCGAACCGAAGGGGGGGTTGTAGGGGGGGGCTAAGCATAAAAATAGTGCTAACTCATTAATTAATGGTCGGAATGTCATGAAATTTCATATGTAGTAATCTTGAAGGCCAAATAGAAAAAAAAAGTGTGCGACGTCACGAAATTGTGAAAGGGAGGGGGGTTGTGGTTTTTTGAACTGAGCCCTCTCCCCGGAACTCCCCCCTCCCCTCAGCCGATATCGCAGAAATTTTACTGGTGATGTCCTAAGTGGATTTTGGTTTAGAATACAAAATTTGATGTCGATACATTCATTACATCGGCAGTTATAGGGATTTTAAAGTTGAGCCCCCACCCCGGAACTCCCCCCTCCCCTGGGCCGATATCGCAGAACGTTTACTGGTGATGTCCTAATTGGATTTTAGTTTTAAATACGAAATTTGATGTCGATACATTCATTACATCGGCAGTTATTGGGATTTTTGAATTGAGCCCCCACCCCGGAACTCCCCCCTCCCCTCAGCCGATATCGCTGAAATTTGACTGGTTATGTCCTAAGTGGATTTTGGTTTTAAATACGACATTTGATGTCGATACATTCTTTACATCGGCAGTTATAGGGATTTTAAAGTTGAGCCCCCACCCCGGAACTCCCCCCTCCCCTCGGCCGATATCGCTGAAATTTGACTGGTTATGTCCTAAGTGGATTTTAGTTTCAAATACGAAATTTGATGTCGATACATTGATTACATCGGCAGTTATAGGGATTTTAAAATTGAGCCCCCACCCCGGAACTCCCCCCTCCCCTCGGTCGATATCGCTGAAATTTGACTGGTTATTTCCTCCATGAATGTTAATTTTAAATACGAAATTTTATGTTTATACATTCATTACATCAGGAGTTATTGGGATTTTTAAATTCAGACTCGCTTATCTGCCCATTATCATCCACCGGCTTCTATACTTCTATACTGAAACGGGGTTTGTTTCTATGTTTCTTCCAGCATCACGCCCAAACGGCTAGACGGATATTCATGAAACTTCACATGTAGCATCCTTTCAAGATCGATTAAATGATAGGCTTTGTGGCGTCCCAAAATTTCGAACCGAAGGGGGGGTTGTAGGGGGGGGCTAAGCATAAAAATAGTGCTAACTCATTAATTAATGGTCGGAATGTCATGAAATTTCATATGTAGTAATCTTGAAGGCCAAATAGAAAAAAAAAGTGTGCGACGTCACGAAATTGTGAAAGGGAGGGGGGTTGTGGTTTTTTGAACTGAGCCCTCTCCCCGGAACTCCCCCCTCCCCTCAGCCGATATCGCAGAAATTTTACTGGTGATGTCCTAAGTGGATTTTGGTTTAGAATACAAAATTTGATGTCGATACATTCATTACATCGGCAGTTATAGGGATTTTAAAGTTGAGCCCCCACCCCGGAACTCCCCCCTCCCCTGGGCCGATATCGCTGAAATTTGACTGGTTATGTCCTAAGTGGATTTTAGTTTTAAATACGAAATTTGATGTCGATACATTAATTACATCGGCAGTTATAGGGATTTTAAAGTTGAGCCCCCACCCCGGAACTCCCCCCTCCCCTCGATCCATATCGCTGAAATTTGACTGGTTATGTCCTCCATGAATGTTAATTTTAAATACAAAATTTTATGTTGATACATTCATTACATCGGGAGTTATTGGGATTTTAATATTGAGCCCCCACCCCGGAACTCCCCCCTCCCCTCGGTCGATATCGCTGAAATTTGACTGGTTATGTCCTCCATGAATGTTAATTTTAAATACGAAATTTTATGCTGATACATTCATTACATCGGGAGTTATTGGGATTTTTAAATTCAGACTCGCTAATCTGCCCATTCTCTTCTACCGGGTTCTATACTTCTATACTGAAACGGGGTTTGTTTCTATGTTTCTTCCAGCATCACGCCCAAACGGCTGGACGGATATTCATGAAACTTCACATGTAGCATCCTTTCAAGATCGATTAAATGATAGGCTTTGTGGCGTCCCAAAATTTCGAACCGAAGGGGGGGTTGTAGGGGGGGGCTAAGCATAAAAATAGTGCTAACTCATTAATTAATGGTCGGAATGTCATGAAATTTCATATGTAGTAATCTTGAAGGCCAAATAGAAAAAAAAAGGGTGCGACGTCACGAAATTGTGAAAGGGAGGGGGGTTGTGGTTTTTTGAACTGAGCCCTCTCCCCGGAACTCCCCCCTCCCCTCAGCCGATATCGCAGAAATTTTACTGGTGATGTCCTAAGTGGATTTTGGTTTTAAATACAAAATTTGATGTCGATACATTCATTACATCGGCAGTTATAGGGATTTTAAAGTTGAGCCCCCACCCCGGAACTCCCCCCTCCCCTCGGCCGATATCGCTGAAATTTGACTGGTTATGTCCTAAGTGGATTTTAGTTTTAAATACGAAATTTGATGTCGATACATTAATTACATCGGCAGTTATAGGGATTTTAAAGTTGAGCCCCCATCCCGGAACTCCCCCCTCCCCTCGGTCCATATCGCTGAAATTTGACTGGTTATGTCCTCCATGAATGTTAATTTTAAATACAAAATTTTATGTTGATACATTCATTACATCGGGAGTTATTGGGATTTTAAAATTGAGCCCCCACCCCGGAACTCCCCCCTCCCCTCGGTCGATATCGCTGAAATTTGACTGGTTATGTCCTCCATGAATGTTAATTTTAAATACGAAATTTTATGCTGATACAGTCATTACATCGGGAGTTATTGGGATTTTTAAATTCAGACTCGCTAATCTGCCCATTCTCTTCTACCGGGTTCTATACTTCTATACTGAAACGGGGTTTGTTTCTATGTTTCTTCCAGCATCACGCCCAAACGGCTGGACGGATATTCATGAAACTTCACATGTAGCATCCTTTCAAGATCGATTAAATAATAGGCTTTGTGGCGTCCCAAAATTTTGAACCAGAGGGGGGGTTGTAAGGGGGGGGCTAAGCATAAAAATAGTGCTAACTCATTTATTAATGGTCGGATTGTCATTAAATTTCATATGTAGTAATCTTGAAGGCCAAATAGAAAAAAAAAGTGTGCGACGTCACGAAATTGTGAAAGGGAGGGGGGTTGTGGATTTTTGAAGTGAGCCCTCTCCCCAGAACTCCCCCCTCCCCTCGGCCGATATCGCTGAAATTTGACTGGTTATGTCCTAAGTGGATTTTGGTTTTTTATACGACATTTGATGTCGATACATTCATTACATCGGCAGTTATAGGGATTTTTGAATTGAGCCCCCACCCCGGAACTCCCCCCTCCCCTCGGCCGATATCGCTGAAATTTGACTGGTTATGTCCTAAGTGGATTTTGGTTTTAAATACGACATTTGATGTCGATACATTCATTACATCGGCAGTTATAGGGATTTTAAAATTGAGCCCCTACCCCGGAACTCCCCCCTCCCCTCGGTCGATATCGCTGAAATTTGACTGGTTATTTCCTCCATGAATGTTAATTTTAAATACGAAATTTTATGTTGATACATTCATTACATCGGGAGTTATTGGGATTTTTAAATTCAGACTCGCTTATCTGCCCATTCTCTTCTACCGGGTTCTATACTTCTATACTGAAACGGGGTTTGTTTCTATGTTTCTTCCAGCATCACGCCCAAACGGCTGGACGGATATTCATGAAACTTCACATGTAGCATCCTTTCAAGATCGATTAAATGATAGGCTTTGTGGCGTCCCAAAATTTCGAACCGAAGGGGGGGTTGTAGGGGGGGGCTAAGCATAAAAATAGTGCTAACTCATTAATTAATGGTCGGAATGTCATGAAATTTCATATGTAGTAATCTTGAAGGCCAAATAGAAAAAAAAAGTGTGCGACGTCACGAAATTGTGAAAGGGAGGGGGGTTGTGGATTTTTGAAGTGAGCCCTCTCCCCAGAACTCCCCCCTCCCCTCGGCCGATATCGCTGAAATTTGACTGGTTATGTCCTAAGTGGATTTTGGTTTTTTATACGACATTTGATGTCGATACATTCATTACATCGGCAGTTATAGGGATTTTTGAATTGAGCCCCCACCCCGGAACTCCCCCCTCCCCTCGGCCGATATCGCTGAAATTTGACTGGTTATGTCCTAAGTGGATTTTGGTTTTAAATACGACATTTGATGTCGATACATTCATTACATCGGCAGTTATAGGGATTTTAAAATTGAGCCCCTACCCCGGAACTCCCCCCTCCCCTCGGTCGATATCGCTGAAATTTGACTGGTTATTTCCTCCATGAATGTTAATTTTAAATACGAAATTTTATGTTGATACATTCATTACATCGGGAGTTATTGGGATTTTTAAATTCAGACTCGCTTATCTGCCCATTCTCTTCTACCGGGTTCTATACTTCTATACTGAAACGGGGTTTGTTTCTATGTTTCTTCCAGCATCACGCCCAAACGGCTGGACGGATATTCATGAAACTTCACATGTAGCATCCTTTCAAGATCGATTAAATGATAGGCTTTGTGGCGTCCCAAAATTTCGAATCGAAGGGGGGGTTGTAGGGGGGGGCTAAGCATAAAAATAGTGCTAACTCATTAATTAATGGTCGGAATGTCATGAAATTTCATATGTAGTAATCTTGAAGGCCAAATAGAAAAAAAAAGTGTGCGACGTCACGAAATTGTGAAAGGGAGGGGGGTTGTGGTTTTTTGAACTGAGCCCTCTCCCCGGAACTCCCCCCTCCCCTCAGCCGAGATCGCAGAACGTTTACTGGTGATGTCCTAAGTGGATTTTAGTTTTAAATACGAAATTTGATGTCGATACATTCATTACATCGGCAGTTATTGGGATTTTAAAGTTGAGCCCCCACCCCGGAACTCCCCCCTCCCCTCGGTCCATATCGCTGAAATTTGACTGGTTATGTCCTCCATGAATGTTAATTTTAAATACAAAATTTTATGTTGATACATTCATTACATCGGGAGTTATTGGGATTTAAAATTGAGCCCCCACCCCGGAACTCCCCCCTCCCCTCGGTCGATATCGCTGAAATTTGACTGGTTATGTCCTCCATGAATGTTAATTTTAAATACGAAATTTTATGCTGATACATTCATTACATCGGGAGTTATTGGGATTTTTAAATTCAGACTCGCTAATCTGCCCATTCTCTTCTACCGGGTTCTATACTTCTATACTGAAACGGGGTTTGTTTCTATGTTTCTTCCAGCATCACGCCCAAACGGCTGGACGGATATTCATGAAACTTCACATGTAGCATCCTTTCAAGATCGATTAAATGATAGGCTTTGTGGCGTCCCAAAATTTCGAACCGAAGGGGGGGTTGTAGGGGGGGGCTAAGCATAAAAATAGTGCTAACTCATTAATTAATGGTCGGAATGTCATGAAATTTCATATGTAGTAATCTTGAAGGCCAAATAGAAAAAAAAAGGGTGCGACGTCACGAAATTGTGAAAGGGAGGGGGGTTGTGGTTTTTTGAACTGAGCCCTCTCCCCGGAACTCCCCCCTCCCCTCAGCCGATATCGCAGAAATTTTACTGGTGATGTCCTAAGTGGATTTTGGTTTTAAATACAAAATTTGATGTCGATACATTCATTACATCGGCAGTTATAGGGATTTTAAAGTTGAGCCCCCACCCCGGAACTCCCCCCTCCCCTCGGCCGATATCGCTGAAATTTGACTGGTTATGTCCTAAGTGGATTTTAGTTTTAAATACGAAATTTGATGTCGATACATTAATTACATCGGCAGTTATAGGGATTTTAAAGTTGAGCCCCCACCCCGGAACTCCCCCCTCCCCTCGGTCCATATCGCTGAAATTTGACTGGTTATGTCCTCCATGAATGTTAATTTTAAATACAAAATTTTATGTTGATACATTCATTACATCGGGAGTTATTGGGATTTTAAAATTGAGCCCCCACCCCGGAACTCCCCCCTCCCCTCGGTCGATATCGCTGAAATTTGACTGGTTATGTCCTCCATGAATGTTAATTTTAAATACGAAATTTTATGCTGATACAGTCATTACATCGGGAGTTATTGGGATTTTTAAATTCAGACTCGCTAATCTGCCCATTCTCTTCTACCGGGTTCTATACTTCTATACTGAAGCGGGGTTTGTTTCTATGTTTCTTCCAGCATCACGCCCAAACGGCTGGACGGATATTCATGAAACTTCACATGTAGCATCCTTTCAAGATCGATTAAATAATAGGCTTTGTGGCGTCCCAAAATTTTGAACCAGAGGGGGGGTTGTAAGGGGGGGGCTAAGCATAAAAATAGTGCTAACTCATTTATTAATGGTCGGATTGTCATTAAATTTCATATGTAGTAATCTTGAAGGCCAAATAGAAAAAAAAGTGTGCGACGTCACGAAATTGTGAAAGGGAGGGGGGTTGTGGATTTTTGAAGTGAGCCCTCTCCCCAGAACTCCCCCCTCCCCTCGGCCGATATCGCTGAAATTTGACTGGTTATGTCCTAAGTGGATTTTGGTTTTTTATACGACATTTGATGTCGATACATTCATTACATCGGCAGTTATAGGGATTTTTGAATTGAGCCCCCACCCCGGAACTCCCCCCTCCCCTCGGCCGATATCGCTGAAATTTGACTGGTTATGTCCTAAGTGGATTTTGGTTTTAAATACGACATTTGATGTCGATACATTCATTACATCGGCAGTTATAGGGATTTTACAATTGAGCCCCTACCCCGGAACTCCCCCCTCCCCTCGGTCGATATCGCTGAAATTTGACTGGTTATTTCCTCCATGAATGTTAATTTTAAATACGAAATTTTATGTTGATACATTCATTACATCGGGAGTTATTGGGATTTTTAAATTCAGACTCGCTTATCTGCCCATTCTCTTCTACCGGGTTCTATACTTCTATACTGAAACGGGGTTTGTTTCTATGTTTCTTCCAGCATCACGCCCAAACGGCTGGACGGATATTCATGAAACTTCACATGTAGCATCCTTTCAAGATCGATTAAATGATAGGCTTTGTGGCGTCCCAAAATTTCGAATCGAAGGGGGGGTTGTAGGGGGGGGCTAAGCATAAAAATAGTGCTAACTCATTAATTAATGGTCGGAATGTCATGAAATTTCATATGTAGTAATCTTGAAGGCCAAATAGAAAAAAAAAGTGTGCGACGTCACGAAATTGTGAAAGGGAGGGGGGTTGTGGTTTTTTGAACTGAGCCCTCTCCCCGGAACTCCCCCCTCCCCTCAGCCGAGATCGCAGAACGTTTACTGGTGATGTCCTAAGTGGATTTTAGTTTTAAATACGAAATTTGACGTCGATACATTCATTACATCGGCAGTTATTGGGATTTTTGAATTGAGCCCCCACCCCGGAACTCCCCCCTCCCCTCAGCCGATATCGCTGAAATTTGACTGGTTATGTCCTAAGTGGATTTTGGTTTTAAATACGACATTTGATGTCGATACATTCTTTACATCGGCAGTTATAGGGATTTTAAAGTTGAGCCCCCACCCCGGAACTCCCCCCTCCCCTCGGTCCATATCGCTGAAATTTGACTGGTTATGTCCTAAGTGGATTTTAGTTTTAAATACGAAATTTGATGTCGATACATTGATTACATCGGCAGTTATAGGGATTTTAAAATTGAGCCCCCACCCCGGAACTCCCCCCTCCCCTCGGTCGATATCGCTGAAATTTGACTGGTTATTTCCTCCATGAATGTTAATTTTAAATACGAAATTTTATGTTTATACATTCATTACATCGGGAGTTATTGGGATTTTTAAATTCAGACTCGCTTATCTGCCCATTCTCATCCACCGGCTTCTACACTTCTATACTGAAACGGGGTTTGTTTCTATGTTTCTTCCAGCATCACGCCCAAACGGCTGGACGGATATTCATGAAACTTCACATGTAGCATCCTTTCAAGATCGATTAAATGATAGGCTTTGTGGCGTCCCAAAATTTCGAACCGAAGGGGGGGTTGTAGGGGGGGGCTAAGCATAAAAGTAGTGCTAACTCATTAATTAATGGTCGGAATGTCATGAAATTTCATATGTAGTAATCTTGAAGGCCAAATAGAAAAAAAAAGTGTGCGACGTCACGAAATTGTGAAAGGGAGGGGGGTTGTGGTTTTTTGAACTGAGCCCTCTCCCCGGAACTCCCCCCTCCCCTCAGCCGATATCGCAGAAATTTTACTGGTGATGTCCTAAGTGGATTTTGGTTTTAAATACAAAATTTGATGTCGATACATTCATTACATCGGCAGTTATAGGGATTTTAAAGTTGAGCCCCCACCCCGGAACTCCCCCCTCCCCTCGGCCGATATCGCTGAAATTTGACTGGTTATGTCCTAAGTGGATTTTAGTTTTAAATACGAAATTTGATGTCGATACATTGATTACATCGGCAGTTATAGGGATTTTAAAATTGAGCCCCCACCCCGGAACTCCCCCCTCCCCTCGGTCGATATCGCTGAAATTTGACTGGTTATTTCCTCCATGAATGTTAATTTTAAATACGAAATTTTATGTTTATACATTCATTACATCGGGAGTTATTGGGATTTTTAAATTCAGACTCGCTTATCTGCCCATTCTCATCCACCGGCTTCTATACTTCTATACTGAAACGGGGTTTGTTTCTATTTTTTTTCCAGCATCACGCCCAAACGGCTGGACGGATATTCATGAAACTTCACATGTAGCATCCTTTCAAGATCGATTAAATGATAGGCTTTGTGGCGTCCCAAAATTTCGAACCGAAGGGGGGGTTGTAGGGGGGGGCTAAGCATAAAAATAGTGCTAACTCATTAATTAATGGTCGGAATGTCATGAAATTTCATATGTAGTAATCTTGAAGGCCAAATAGAAAAAAAAAGTGTGCGACGTCACGAAATTGTGAAAGGGAGGGGGGTTGTGGTTTTTTGAACTGAGCCCTCTCCCCGGAACTCCCCCCTCCCCTCAGCCGATATCGCAGAAATTTTACTGGTGATGTCCTAAGTGGATTTTGGTTTTAAATACAAAATTTGATGTCGATACATTCATTACATCGGCAGTTATGGGGATTTTAAAGTTGAGCCCCCACCCCGGAACTCCCCCCTCCCCTCGGCCGATATCGCTGAAATTTGACTGGTTATGTCCTAAGTGGATTTTAGTTTTAAATACGAAATTTGATGTCGATACATTAATTACATCGGCAGTTATAGGGATTTTAAAGTTGAGCCCCCACCCCGGAACTCCCCCCTCCCCTCGGTCCATATCGCTGAAATTTGACTGGTTATGTCCTCCATGAATGTTAATTTTAAATACAAAATTTTATGTTGATACATTCATTACATCGGGAGTTATTGGGATTTTAAAATTGAGCCCCCACCCCGGAACTCCCCCCTCCCCTCGGTCGATATCGCTGAAATTTGACTGGTTATGTCCTCCATGAATGTTAATTTTAAATACGAAATTTTATGCTGATACATTCATTACATCGGGAGTTATTGGGATTTTTAAATTCAGACTCGCTAATCTGCCCATTCTCTTCTACCGGGTTCTATACTTCTATACTGAAACGGGGTTTGTTTCTATGTTTCTTCCAGCATCACGCCCAAACGGCTGGACGGATATTCATGAAACTTCACATGTAGCATCCTTTCAAGATCGATTAAATAATAGGCTTTGTGGCGTCCCAAAATTTTGAACCAGAGGGAGGGTTGTAAGGGGGGGGCTAAGCATAAAAATAGTGCTAACTCATTAATTAATGGTCGGAATGTCATGAAATTTCATATGTAGTAATCTTGAAGGCCAAATAGAAAAAAAAAGTGTGCGACGTCACGAAATTGTGAAAGGGAGGGGGGTTGTGGTTTTTTGAACTGAGCCCTCTCCCCGGAACTCCCCCCTCCCCTCAGCCGATATCGCAGAAATTTTACTGGTTATGTCCTAAGTGGATTTTAGTTTTAAATACGACATTTGATGTCGATACATTCTTTACATCGGCAGTTATAGGGATTTTAAAGTTGAGCCCCCACCCCGGAACTCCCCCCTCCCCTCGGCCGATATCGCTGAAATTTGACTGGTTATGTCCTAAGTGGATTTTAGTTTTAAATACGAAATTTGATGTCGATACATTGATTACATCGGCAGTTATAGGGATTTTAAAATTGAGCCCCCACCCCGGAACTCCCCCCTCCCCTCGGTCGATATCGCTGAAATTTGACTGGTTATTTCCTCCATGAATGTTAATTTTAAATACGAAATTTTATGTTTATACATTCATTACATCGGGAGTTATTGGGATTTTTAAATTCAGACTCGCTTATCTGCCCATTCTCATCCACCGGCTTCTATACTTCTATACTGAAACGGGGTTTGTTTCTATGTTTCTTCCAGCATCACGCCCAAACGGCTGGACGGATATTCATGAAACTTCACATATAGCATCCTTTCAAGATCGATTAAATGATAGGCTTTGTGGCGTCCCAAAATTTCGAACCGAAGGGGGGGTTGTAGGGGGGGGCTAAGCATAAAAATAGTGCTAACTCATTAATTAATGGTCGGAATGTCATGAAATTTCATATGTAGTAATCTTGAAGGCCAAATAGAAAAAAAAAGTGTGCGACGTCACGAAATTGTGAAAGGGAGGGGGGTTGTGGTTTTTTGAACTGAGCCCTCTCCCCGGAACTCCCCCCTCCCCTCAGCCGATATCGCAGAAATTTTACTGGTTATGTCCTAAGTGGATTTTAGTTTTAAATACGAAATTTGATGTCGATACATTAATTACATCGGCAGTTATAGGGATTTTAAAGTTGAGCCCCCACCCCGGAACTCCCCCCTCCCCTCGGTCCATATCGCTGAAATTTGACTGGTTATGTCCTCCATGAATGTTAATTTTAAATACAAAATTTTATGTTGATACATTCATTACATCGGGAGTTATTGGGATTTTAAAATTGAGCCCCCACCCCGGAACTCCCCCCTCCCCTCGGTCGATATCGCTGAAATTTGACTGGTTATGTCCTCCATGAATGTTAATTTTAAATACGAAATTTTATGCTGATACATTCATTACATCGGGAGTTATTGGGATTTTTAAATTCAGACTCGCTAATCTGCCCATTCTCTTCTACCGGGTTCTATACTTCTATACTGAAACGGGGTTTGTTTCTATGTTTCTTCCAGCATCACGCCCAAACGGCTGGACGGATATTCATGAAACTTCACATGTAGCATCCTTTCAAGATCGATTAAATAATAGGCTTTGTGGCGTCCCAAAATTTTGAACCAGAGGGGGGGTTGTAAGGGGGGGGCTAAGCATAAAAATAGTGCTAACTCATTAATTAATGGTCGGAATGTCATGAAATTTCATATGTAGTAATCTTGAAGGCCAAATAGAAAAAAAAAGTGTGCGACGTCACGAAATTGTGAAAGGGAGGGGGGTTGTGGTTTTTTGAACTGAGCCCTCTCCCCGGAACTCCCCCCTCCCCTCAGCCGATATCGCTGAAATTTGACTGGTTATGTCCTAAGTGGATTTTGGTTTTAAATACGACATTTGATGTCGATACATTCTTTACATCGGCAGTTATAGGGATTTTAAAGTTGAGCCCCCACCCCGGAACTCCCCCCTCCCCTCGGCCGATATCGCTGAAATTTGACTGGTTATGTCCTAAGTGGATTTTGGTTTTAAATACGACATTTGATGTCGATACATTCTCTACATCGGCAGTTATAGGGATTTTAAAGTTGGGCCCCCACCCCGGAACTCCCCCCTCCCCTCGGCCGATATCGCTGAAATTTGACTGGTTATGTCCTCAGTGGATTTTAGTTTTAAATACGACATTTGATGTCGATACATTCATTACATCGGCAGTTACAGGGATTTTAAAATTGATGTGCTAACTCATTAATTAATGGTCGGATTGTCATGAAATTTCATATGTAGTAATCTTGAAGGCCAAATAGAAAAAAAAGTGTGCGACGTCACGAAATTGTGAAAGGGAGGGGGGTTATGGTTTTGTGAACTGAGCCCTCTCCCCGGAACTCCCCCCTCCCCTCAGCCGATATCGCAGAAATTTTACTGGTTATGTCCTAAGTGGATTTTGGTTTTAAATACGACATTTGATGTCGATACATTCTTTACATCGGCAGTTATAGGGATTTTAAAGTTGAGCCCCCACCCCGGAACTCCCCCCTCCCCTCGGCCGATATCGCTGAAATTTTACTGGTTATGTCCTCAGTGGATTTTAGTTTTAAATACGAAATTTGATGTCGATACATTCATTACATCGGTAGTTATAAGGATTTTAAAATTGAGCCCCCACCCCGGAACTCCCCCCTCCCCTCGGTCGATATCGCTGAAATTTGACTGGTTATGTCCTCCATGAATGTTAATTTTAAATACGAAATTTTATGTTGATACATTCATTACATCGGGAGTTATTGGGATTTTTAAATTCAGACTCGTTTATCTGCCCATTCTCATCCACCGGCTTCTATACTTCCATACTGAAACGGGGTTTGTTTCTATGTTTCTTCCAGCATCACGCCCAAACGGCTGGACGGATATTCATGAAACTTCACATGTAACATCCTTTCAAAATCGATTAAATAATAGGCTTTGTGGCGTCCCAAAATTTCGAACCAGAGGGGGGGTTGTAGGGGGGGGCTAAGCATAAAAATAGTGCTAACTCATTATTTAATGGTCGGATTGTCATGAAATTTCATATGTAGTAATCTTGAAGGCCAAATAGAAAAAAAAAGTGTGCGACGTCACGAAATTGTGAAAGGGAGGGGGGTTGTGGATTTTTGAACTGAGCCCTCTCCCCGGAACTCCCCCCTCCCCAAAGCCGATATCGCAGAAATTTTACTGGTTAAGTCCTAAGTGGATTTTAGTTTTAAATACGAAATTTGATGTCGATACATTCATTACATCGGCAGTTATTGGGATTTTTGAATTGAGCCCCCACCCCGGAACTCCCCCCTCCCCTCGGCCGATATAGCTGAAATTTGACTGGTTATGTCCTAAGTGGATTTTAGTTTTAAATACGACATTTGATGTCGATACATTCATTACATCGGTAGTTATAAGGATTTTAAAATTGAGCCCCCACCCCGGAACTCCCCCCTCCCCTCGTTCGATATCGCTGAAATTTGACTGGTTATGTCCTCCGTGAATGTTAATTTTAAATACGAAATTTTATGTTGATACATTCATTACATCGGGAGTTATTGGGATTTTTAAATTCAGACTCACTTATCTGCCCATTCTCATCCACCGGCTTCTATACTTCTATACTGAAACGGGGTTTGTTTCTATGTTTCTTCCAGCATCACGCCCAAACGGCTGGACGGATATTCATGAAACTTCACATGTAGCATCCTTTCAAGATCGATTAAATGATAGGCTTTGTGGCGTCCCAAAATTTCGAACCGAAGGGGGGGTTGTAGGGGGGGGGCTAAGCATAAAAATAGTGCTAACTCATTAATTAATGGTCGGAATGTCATGAAATTTCATATGTAGTAATCTTGAAGGCCAAATAGAAAAAAAAAGTGTGCGACGTCACGAAATTGTGAAAGGGAGGGGGGTTGTGGATTTTTGAACTGAGCCCTCTCCCCGGAACTCCCCCCTCCCCAAAGCCGATATCGCAGAAATTTTACTGGTTATGTCCTAAGTGGATTTTAGTTTTAAATACGAAATTCGATGTCGATACATTCATTACATCGGCAGTTATTGGGATTTTTGAATTGAGCCCCAACCCCGGAACTCCCCCCTCCCCTCGGCCGATATCGCTGAACTTTGACTGGTTATGTCCTAAGTGGATTTTGGTTTTTTATACGACATTTGATGTCGATACATTCATTACATCGGCAGTTATAGGGATTTTAAAGTTGAGCCCCCACCCCGGAACTCCCCCCTCCCCTCGGTCGATATCGCTGAAATTTGACTGGTTATGTCCTCCATGAATGTTAGTTTTAAATACGAAATTTTATGTTGATACATTCATTACATCGGGAGTTATTGGGATTTTTAAATTCAGACTCGTTTATCTGCCCATTCTCATCCACCGGCTTCTATACTTCTATACTGAAACGGGGTTTGTTTCTATGTTTCTTCCAGCATCACGCCCAAACGGCTGGACGGATATTCATGAAACTTCACATGTAACATCCTTTCAAAATCGATTAAATAATAGGCTTTGTGGCGTCCCAAAATTTCGAACCAGAGGGGGGGGTTGTAGGGGGGGGCTAAGCATAAAAATAGTGCTAACTCATTATTTAATGGTCGGATTGTCATGAAATTTCATATGTAGTAATCTTGAAGGCCAAATAGAAAAAAAAAGTGTGCGACGTCACGAAATTGTGAAAGGGAGGGGGGTTGTGGTTTTGTGAACTGAGCCCTCTCCCCGGAACTCCCCTCTCCCCTCAGCCGATATCGCAAAAATTTTACTGGTTATGTCCTAAGTGGATTTTAGTTTTAAATACGAAATTTGATGTCGATACATTCATTACATCGGCTGTTATTGGGATTCTTTAATTGGGCCCCCACCCCGGAACTCCCCCCTCCCCTCGACCGATATCGCTGAAATTTGACTGGTTATGTCCTAAGTGGATTTTGGTTTTAAATACGACATTTGATGTCGATACATTCTTTACATCGGCAGTTATAGGGATTTTAAAGTTGGGCCCCCACCCCGGAACTCCCCCCTCCCCTCGGTCGATATCGCTGAAATTTGACTGGTTATGTCCTCCATGAATGTTAGTTTTAAATACGAAATTTTATGTTGATACATTCATTACATCGGCAGTTATAGGGATTTTAAAATTGAGCCCCCACCCCGGAACTCCCCCCTCCCCTCGGTCGATATCGCTGAAATTTTACTGGTTATGTCCTCCATGAATGTTAATTTTAAATACGAAATTTTATGTTGATACATTCATTACATCGGGAGTTATTGGGATTTTTAAATTCAGACTCGCTTATCTGCCCATTCTCATCCACCGGCTTCTATACTTCTATACTGAAACGGGGTTTGTTTCTATGTTTCTTCCAGCATCACGCCCAAACGGCTGGACGGATATTCATGAAACTTCACATGTAGCATCCTTTCAAGATCGATTAAATGATAGGCTTTGTGGCGTCCCAAAATTTCGAACCGAAGCGGGGGTTGTAGGGGGGGGTTAAGCATAAAAATAGTGCTACCTCATTAATTAATGGTCGGATTGTCATGAAATTTCATATGTAGTAATCTTGAAGGCCAAATAGAAAAAAAAAGTGTGCGACGTCACGAAATTGTGAAAGGGAGGGGGGTTGTGGTTTTGTGAACTGAGCCCTCTCCCCGGAACTCCCCCCTCCCCTCAGCCGATATCGCAAAAATTTTACTGGTTATGTCCTAAGTGGATTTTAGTTTTAAATACGAAATTTGATGTCGATACATTCATTACATCGGCTGTTATTGGGATTCTTTAATTGGGCCCCCACCCCGGAACTCCCCCCTCCCCTCGGCCGATATCGCTGAAATTTGACTGGTTATGTCCTAAGTGGATTTTGGTTTTAAATACGACATTTGATGTCGATACATTCTTTACATCGGCAGTTATAGGGATTTTAAAGTTGGGCCCCCACCCCGGAACTCCCCCCTCCCCTCGGCCGATATCGCTGAAATTTGACTGGTTATGTACTAAGTGGATTTTAGTTTTAAATACGAAATTTGATGTCGATACATTGATTACATCGGCAGTTATAGGAATTTTAAAATTGAGCCCCCACCCCGGAACTCCCCCCTCCCCTCGGTCGATATCGCTGAAATATGACTGGTTATGTCCTCCATGAATGTTAATTTTAAATACGAAATTTTATGTTGATACATTCATTACATCGGGAGTTATTGGGATTTTTAAATTCAGACTCGCTTATCTGCCCATTCTCATCCACCGGCTTCTATACTTCTATTCTGAAACGGGGTTTGTTTCTATGTTTCTTCCAGCATCACGCCCAAACGGCTGGACGGATATTCATGAAACTTCACATGTAGCATCCTTTCAAAATCGATTAAATAATAGGCTTTGTGGCGTCCCAAAATTTCGAACCAGAGGGGGGGTTGTAAGGGAGGGCTAAGCATAAAAATAGTGCTAACTCATTTATTAATGGTCGGATTGTCATGAAATTTCATATGTAGTAATCTTGAAGGCCAAATAGAAAAAAAAAGTGTGCGACGTCACGAAATTGTGAAAGGGAGGGGGGTTGTGGTGTTCTGAACTGAGCCCTCTCCCCGGAACTCCCCCCTCCCCTCAGCCGATATCGCAGAAATTTTACTGGTTATGTCCTAAGTGGATTTTAGTTTTAAATACGAAATTTGATGTCGATACATTCATTACATCGGCAGTTATTGGGATTTTTGAATTGGGCCCCCACCCCGGAACTCCCCCCTCCCCTCGGCCGATATCGCTGAAATTTGACTGGTTATGTCCTAAGTGGATTTTGGTTTTAAATACGAAATTTGATGTCGATACATTGATTACATCGGCAGTTATAGGGATTTTAAAATTGAGCCCCCACCCCGGAACTCCCCCCTCCCCTCGGTCGATATCGCTGAAATTTGACTGGTTATGTCCTCCATGAATGTTAATTTTAAATACGAAATTTTATGTTGGTACATTCATTACATCGGGAGTTATTGGGATTTTTAAATTCAGACTCATTTATCTGCCCATTCTCATCCACCGGCTTCTATACTTCTATACTGAAACGGGGTTTGTTTCTATGTTTCTTCCAGCATCACGCCCAAACGGCTGGACGGATATTCATGAAACTTCACATGTAGCATCCTTTCAAGATCGATTAAATGATAGGCTTTGTGGCGTCCCAAAATTTCGAACCGAAGGGGGGGTTGTAGGGGGGGGCTAAGCATAAAAATAGTGCTAACTCATTAATTAATGGTCGGAATGTCATGAAATTTCATATGTAGTAATCTTGAAGGCCAAATAGAAAAAAAAAGTGTGCGACGTCACGAAATTGTGAAAGGGAAAGGGGTTGTGGTCTTTGAAATGAGCCCTCTCCCCGGAACTCCCCCCTCCCCTCGGCCGATATCGCTGAAATTTGACTGGTTATGTCCTAAGTGGATTTTAGTTTTAAATACGAAATTTGATGTCGATACATTGATTACATCGGCAGTTATAGGGATTTTAAAATTGAGCCCCCACCCCGGAACTCCCCCCTCCCCTCGGCCGATATCGCTGAAATTTGACTGGTTATGTCCTCCATGAATGTTAATTTTAAATACGAAATTTTATGTTGATACATTCATTACATCGGGAGTTATTGGGATTTTTGAATTGAGCCCCAACCCCGGAACTCCCCCCTCCCCTCGGCCGATATCGCTGAACTTTGACTGGTTATGTCCTAAGTGGATTTTGGTTTTTTATACGACATTTGATGTCGATACATTCATTACATCGGCAGTTATAGGGATTTTAAAGTTGAGCCCCCACCCCGGAACTCCCCCCTCCCCTCGGTCGATATCGCTGAAATTTGACTGGTTATGTCCTCCATGAATGTTAGTTTTAAATACGAAATTTTATGTTGATACATTCATTACATCGGGAGTTATTGGGATTTTTAAATTCAGACTCGTTTATCTGCCCATTCTCATCCACCGGCTTCTATACTTCTATACTGAAACGGGGTTTGTTTCTATGTTTCTTCCAGCATCACGCCCAAACGGCTGGACGGATATTCATGAAACTTCACATGTAACATCCTTTCAAAATCGATTAAATAATAGGCTTTGTGGCGTCCCAAAATTTCGAACCAGAGGGGGGGGTTGTAGGGGGGGGCTAAGCATAAAAATAGTGCTAACTCATTATTTAATGGTCGGATTGTCATGAAATTTCATATGTAGTAATCTTGAAGGCCAAATAGAAAAAAAAAGTGTGCGACGTCACGAAATTGTGAAAGGGAGGGGGGTTGTGGTTTTGTGAACTGAGCCCTCTCCCCGGAACTCCCCTCTCCCCTCAGCCGATATCGCAAAAATTTTACTGGTTATGTCCTAAGTGGATTTTAGTTTTAAATACGAAATTTGATGTCGATACATTCATTACATCGGCTGTTATTGGGATTCTTTAATTGGGCCCCCACCCCGGAACTCCCCCCTCCCCTCGACCGATATCGCTGAAATTTGACTGGTTATGTCCTAAGTGGATTTTGGTTTTAAATACGACATTTGATGTCGATACATTCTTTACATCGGCAGTTATAGGGATTTTAAAGTTGGGCCCCCACCCCGGAACTCCCCCCTCCCCTCGGTCGATATCGCTGAAATTTGACTGGTTATGTCCTCCATGAATGTTAGTTTTAAATACGAAATTTTATGTTGATACATTCATTACATCGGCAGTTATAGGGATTTTAAAATTGAGCCCCCACCCCGGAACTCCCCCCTCCTCTCGGTCGATATCGCTGAAATTTTACTGGTTATGTCCTCCATGAATGTTAATTTTAAATACGAAATTTTATGTTGATACATTCATTACATCGGGAGTTATTGGGATTTTTAAATTCAGACTCGCTTATCTGCCCATTCTCATCCACCGGCTTCTATACTTCTATACTGAAACGGGGTTTGTTTCTATGTTTCTTCCAGCATCACGCCCAAACGGCTGGACGGATATTCATGAAACTTCACATGTAGCATCCTTTCAAGATCGATTAAATGATAGGCTTTGTGGCGTCCCAAAATTTCGAACCGAAGCGGGGGTTGTAGGGGGGGGTTAAGCATAAAAATAGTGCTACCTCATTAATTAATGGTCGGATTGTCATGAAATTTCATATGTAGTAATCTTGAAGGCCAAATAGAAAAAAAAAGTGTGCGACGTCACGAAATTGTGAAAGGGAGGGGGGTTGTGGTTTTGTGAACTGAGCCCTCTCCCCGGAACTCCCCCCTCCCCTCAGCCGATATCGCAAAAATTTTACTGGTTATGTCCTAAGTGGATTTTAGTTTTAAATACGAAATTTGATGTCGATACATTCATTACATCGGCTGTTATTGGGATTCTTTAATTGGGCCCCCACCCCGGAACTCCCCCCTCCCCTCGGCCGATATCGCTGAAATTTGACTGGTTATGTCCTAAGTGGATTTTGGTTTTAAATACGACATTTGATGTCGATACATTCTTTACATCGGCAGTTATAGGGATTTTAAAGTTGGGCCCCCACCCCGGAACTCCCCCCTCCCCTCGGCCGATATCGCTGAAATTTGACTGGTTATGTACTAAGTGGATTTTAGTTTTAAATACGAAATTTGATGTCGATACATTGATTACATCGGCAGTTATAGGAATTTTAAAATTGAGCCCCCACCCCGGAACTCCCCCCTCCCCTCGGTCGATATCGCTGAAATATGACTGGTTATGTCCTCCATGAATGTTAATTTTAAATACGAAATTTTATGTTGATACATTCATTACATCGGGAGTTATTGGGATTTTTAAATTCAGACTCGCTTATCTGCCCATTCTCATCCACCGGCTTCTATACTTCTATTCTGAAACGGGGTTTGTTTCTATGTTTCTTCCAGCATCACGCCCAAACGGCTGGACGGATATTCATGAAACTTCACATGTAGCATCCTTTCAAAATCGATTAAATAATAGGCTTTGTGGCGTCCCAAAATTTCGAACCAGAGGGGGGGTTGTAAGGGAGGGCTAAGCATAAAAATAGTGCTAACTCATTTATTAATGGTCGGATTGTCATGAAATTTCATATGTAGTAATCTTGAAGGCCAAATAGAAAAAAAAAGTGTGCGACGTCACGAAATTGTGAAAGGGAGGGGGGTTGTGGTGTTCTGAACTGAGCCCTCTCCCCGGAACTCCCCCCTCCCCTCAGCCGATATCGCAGAAATTTTACTGGTTATGTCCTAAGTGGATTTTAGTTTTAAATACGAAATTTGATGTCGATACATTCATTACATCGGCAGTTATTGGGATTTTTGAATTGGGCCCCCACCCCGGAACTCCCCCCTCCCCTCGGCCGATATCGCTGAAATTTGACTGGTTATGTCCTAAGTGGATTTTAGTTTTAAATACGACATTTGATGTCGATACATTCATTACATCGGCAGTTATAGGGATTTTAAAGTTGAGCCCCCACCCCGGAACTCCCTCCTCCCCTCGGTCGATATCGCTGAAATTTGACTGGTTATGTCCTCCATGAATGTTAGTTTTAAATACGAAATTTTATGTTGATACATTCATTACATCGGCAGTTATAGGGATTTTAAAATTGAGCCCCCACCCCGGAACTCCCCCCTCCCCTCGGTCGATATCGCTGAAATTTTACTGGTTATGTCCTCCATGAATGTTAATTTTAAATACGAAATTTTATGTTGATACATTCATTACATCGGGAGTTATTGGGATTTTTAAATTCAGACTCGCTTATCTGCCCATTCTCATCCACCGGCTTCTATACTTCTATACTGAAACGGGGTTTGTTTCTATGTTTCTTCCAGCATCACGCCCAAACGGCTGGACGGATATTCATGAAACTTCACATGTAGCATCCTTTCAAGATCGATTAAATGATAGGCTTTGTGGCGTCCCAAAATTTCGAACCGAAGCGGGGGTTGTAGGGGGGGGCTAAGCATAAAAATAGTGCTACCTCATTAATTAATGGTCGGATTGTCATGAAATTTCATATGTAGTAATCTTGAAGGCCAAATAGAAAAAAAAAGTGTGCGACGTCACGAAATTGTGAAAGGGAGGGGGGTTGTGGTTTTGTGAACTGAGCCCTCTCCCCGGAACTCCCCCCTCCCCTCAGCCGATATCGCAAAAATTTTACTGGTTATGTCCTAAGTGGATTTTAGTTTTAAATACGAAATTTGATGTCGATACATTCATTACATCGGCTGTTATTGGGATTCTTTAATTGGGCCCCCACCCCGGAACTCCCCCCTCCCCTCGGCCGATATCGCTGAAATTTGACTGGTTATGTCCTAAGTGGATTTTGGTTTTAAATACGACATTTGATGTCGATACATTCTTTACATCGGCAGTTATAGGGATTTTAAAGTTGGGCCCCCACCCCGGAACTCCCCCCTCCCCTCGGCCGATATCGCTGAAATTTGACTGGTTATGTACTAAGTGGATTTTAGTTTTAAATACGAAATTTGATGTCGATACATTGATTACATCGGCAGTTATAGGAATTTTAAAATTGAGCCCCCACCCCGGAACTCCCCCCTCCCCTCGGTCGATATCGCTGAAATATGACTGGTTATGTCCTCCATGAATGTTAATTTTAAATACGAAATTTTATGTTGATACATTCATTACATCGGGAGTTATTGGGATTTTTAAATTCAGACTCGCTTATCTGCCCATTCTCATCCACCGGCTTCTATACTTCTATTCTGAAACGGGGTTTGTTTCTATGTTTCTTCCAGCATCACGCCCAAACGGCTGGACGGATATTCATGAAACTTCACATGTAGCATCCTTTCAAAATCGATTAAATAATAGGCTTTGTGGCGTCCCAAAATTTCGAACCAGAGGGGGGGTTGTAAGGGAGGGCTAAGCATAAAAATAGTGCTAACTCATTTATTAATGGTCGGATTGTCATGAAATTTCATATGTAGTAATCTTGAAGGCCAAATAGAAAAAAAAAGTGTGCGACGTCACGAAATTGTGAAAGGGAGGGGGGTTGTGGTGTTCTGAACTGAGCCCTCTCCCCGGAACTCCCCCCTCCCCTCAGCCGATATCGCAGAAATTTTACTGGTTATGTCCTAAGTGGATTTTAGTTTTAAATACGAAATTTGATGTCGATACATTCATTACATCGGCAGTTATTGGGATTTTTGAATTGGGCCCCCACCCCGGAACTCCCCCCTCCCCTCGGCCGATATCGCTGAAATTTGACTGGTTATGTCCTAAGTGGATTTTAGTTTTAAATACGACATTTGATGTCGATACATTCATTACATCGGCAGTTATAGGGATTTTAAAGTTGAGCCCCCACCCCGGAACTCCCTCCTCCCCTCGGTCGATATCGCTGAAATTTGACTGGTTATGTCCTCCATGAATGTTAGTTTTAAATACGAAATTTTATGTTGATACATTCATTACATCGGCAGTTATAGGGATTTTAAAATTGAGCCCCCACCCCGGAACTCCCCCCTCCCCTCGGTCGATATCGCTGAAATTTTACTGGTTATGTCCTCCATGAATGTTAATTTTAAATACGAAATTTTATGTTGATACATTCATTACATCGGGAGTTATTGGGATTTTTAAATTCAGACTCGCTTATCTGCCCATTCTCATCCACCGGCTTCTATACTTCTATACTGAAACGGGGTTTGTTTCTATGTTTCTTCCAGCATCACGCCCAAACGGCTGGACGGATATTCATGAAACTTCACATGTAGCATCCTTTCAAGATCGATTAAATGATAGGCTTTGTGGCGTCCCAAAATTTCGAACCGAAGCGGGGGTTGTAGGGGGGGGCTAAGCATAAAAATAGTGCTACCTCATTAATTAATGGTCGGATTGTCATGAAATTTCATATGTAGTAATCTTGAAGGCCAAATAGAAAAAAAAAGTGTGCGACGTCACGAAATTGTGAAAGGGAGGGGGGTTGTGGTTTTGTGAACTGAGCCCTCTCCCCGGAACTCCCCCCTCCCCTCAGCCGATATCGCAAAAATTTTACTGGTTATGTCCTAAGTGGATTTTAGTTTTAAATACGAAATTTGATGTCGATACATTCATTACATCGGCTGTTATTGGGATTCTTTAATTGGGCCCCCACCCCGGAACTCCCCCCTCCCCTCGGCCGATATCGCTGAAATTTGACTGGTTATGTCCTAAGTGGATTTTGGTTTTAAATACGACATTTGATGTCGATACATTCTTTACATCGGCAGTTATAGGGATTTTAAAGTTGGGCCCCCACCCCGGAACTCCCCCCTCCCCTCGGCCGATATCGCTGAAATTTGACTGGTTATGTACTAAGTGGATTTTAGTTTTAAATACGAAATTTGATGTCGATACATTGATTACATCGGCAGTTATAGGAATTTTAAAATTGAGCCCCCACCCCGGAACTCCCCCCTCCCCTCGGTCGATATCGCTGAAATATGACTGGTTATGTCCTCCATGAATGTTAATTTTAAATACGAAATTTTATGTTGATACATTCATTACATCGGGAGTTATTGGGATTTTTAAATTCAGACTCGCTTATCTGCCCATTCTCATCCACCGGCTTCTATACTTCTATTCTGAAACGGGGTTTGTTTCTATGTTTCTTCCAGCATCACGCCCAAACGGCTGGACGGATATTCATGAAACTTCACATGTAGCATCCTTTCAAAATCGATTAAATAATAGGCTTCGTGGCGTCCCAAAATTTCGAACCAGAGGGGGGGTTGTAAGGGAGGGCTAAGCATAAAAATAGTGCTAACTCATTTATTAATGGTCGGAATGTCATGAAATTTCATATGTAGTAATCTTGAAGGCCAAATAGAAAAAAAAAGTGTGCGACGTCACGAAATTGTGAAAGGGAGGGGGGTTGTGGTTTTTTGAACTGAGCCCTCTCCCCGGAACTCCCCCCTCCCCTCAGCCGAGATCGCAGAACGTTTACTGGTGATGTCCTAAGTGGATTTAGTTTTAACTACGAAATTTGATGTCGATACATTCATTACATCGGCAGTTATTGGGATTTTTGAATTGAGCCCCCACCCCGGAACTCCCCCCTCCCCTCAGCCGATATCGCTGAAATTTGACTGGTTATGTCCTAAGTGGATTTTGGTTTTAAATACGAAATTTGATGTCGATACATTGATTACATCGGCAGTTATAGGGATTTTAAAATTGAGCCCCCACCCCGGAACTCCCCCCTCCCCTCGGTCGATATCGCTGAAATTTGACTGGTTATGTCCTCCATGAATGTTAATTTTAAATACGAAATTTTATGTTGGTACATTCATTACATCGGGAGTTATTGGGATTTTTAAATTCAGACTCGTTTATCTGCCCATTCTCATCCACCGGCTTCTATACTTCTATACTGAAACGGGGTTTGTTTCTATGTTTCTTCCAGCATCACGCCCAAACGGCTGGACGGATATTCATGAAACTTCACATGTAGCATCCTTTCAAGATCGATTAAATGATAGGCTTTGTGGCGTCCCAAAATTTCGAACCGAAGGGGGGGTTGTAGGGGGGGGCTAAGCATAAAAATAGTGCTAACTCATTAATTAATGGTCGGAATGTCATGAAATTTCATATGTAGTAATCTTGAAGGCCAAATAGAAAAAAAAAGTGTGCGACGTCACGAAATTGTGAAAGGGAAAGGGGTTGTGGTCTTTGAAATGAGCCCTCTCCCCGGAACTCCCCCCTCCCCTCGGCCGATATCGCTGAAATTTGACTGGTTATGTCCTAAGTGGATTTTAGTTTTAAATACGAAATTTGATGTCGATACATTGATTACATCGGCAGTTATAGGGATTTTAAAATTGAGCCCCCACCCCGGAACTCCCCCCTCCCCTCGGCCGATATCGCTGAAATTTACTGGTTATGTCCTCCATGAATGTTAATTTTAAATACGAAATTTTATGTTGATACATTCATTACATCGGGAGTTATTGGGATTTTTAAATTCAGACTCGCTTATCTGCCCATTCTCTTCTACCGGGTTCTATACTTCTATACTGAAACGGGGTTTGTTTCTATGTTTCTTCCAGCATCACGCCCAAACGGCTGGACGGATATTCATGAAACTTCACATGTAGCATCCTTTCAAGATCGATTAAATGATAGGCTTTGTGGCGTCCCAAAATTTCGAATCGAAGGGGGGGTTGTAGGGGGGGGCTAAGCATAAAAATAGTGCTAACTCATTAATTAATGGTCGGAATGTCATGAAATTTCATATGTAGTAATCTTGAAGGCCAAATAGAAAAAAAAAGTGTGCGACGTCACGAAATTGTGAAAGGGAGGGGGGTTGTGGTTTTTTGAACTGAGCCCTCTCCCCGGAACTCCCCCCTCCCCTCAGCCGATATCGCTGAAATTTGACTGGTTATGTCCTAAGTGGATTTTGGTTTTAAATACGAAATTTGATGTCGATACATTGATTACATCGGCAGTTATAGGGATTTTAAAATTGAGCCCCCACCCCGGAACTCCCCCCTCCCCTCGGTCGATATCGCTGAAATTTGACTGGTTATGTCCTCCATGAATGTTAATTTTAAATACGAAATTTTATGTTGGTACATTCATTACATCGGGAGTTATTGGGATTTTTAAATTCAGACTCGTTTATCTGCCCATTCTCATCCACCGGCTTCTATACTTCTATACTGAAACGGGGTTTGTTTCTATGTTTCTTCCAGCATCACGCCCAAACGGCTGGACGGATATTCATGAAACTTCACATGTAGCATCCTTTCAAGATCGATTAAATGATAGGCTTTGTGGCGTCCCAAAATTTCGAACCGAAGGGGGGGTTGTAGGGGGGGGCTAAGCATAAAAATAGTGCTAACTCATTAATTAATGGTCGGAATGTCATGAAATTTCATATGTAGTAATCTTGAAGGCCAAATAGAAAAAAAAAGTGTGCGACGTCACGAAATTGTGAAAGGGAAAGGGGTTGTGGTCTTTGAAATGAGCCCTCTCCCCGGAACTCCCCCCTCCCCTCGGCCGATATCGCTGAAATTTGACTGGTTATGTCCTAAGTGGATTTTAGTTTTAAATACGAAATTTGATGTCGATACATTGATTACATCGGCAGTTATAGGGATTTTAAAATTGAGCCCCCACCCCGGAACTCCCCCCTCCCCTCGGCCGATATCGCTGAAATTTGACTGGTTATGTCCTCCATGAATGTTAATTTTAAATACGAAATTTTATGTTGATACATTCATTACATCGGGAGTTATTGGGATTTTTAAATTCAGACTCGCTTATCTGCCCATTCTCTTCTACCGGGTTCTATACTTCTATACTGAAACGGGGTTTGTTTCTATGTTTCTTCCAGCATCACGCCCAAACGGCTGGACGGATATTCATGAAACTTCACATGTAGCATCCTTTCAAGATCGATTAAATGATAGGCTTTGTGGCGTCCCAAAATTTCGAATCGAAGGGGGGGTTGTAGGGGGGGGCTAAGCATAAAAATAGAGCTAACTCATTAATTAATGGTCGGAATGTCATGAAATTTCATATGTAGTAATCTTGAAGGCCAAATAGAAAAAAAAAGTGTGCGACGTCACGAAATTGTGAAAGGGAGGGGGGTTGTGGTTTTTTGAACTGAGCCCTCTCCCCGGAACTCCCCCCTCCCCTCAGCCGAGATCGCAGAACGTTTACTGGTGATGTCCTAAGTGGATTTAGTTTTAACTACGAAATTTGATGTCGATACATTCATTACATCGGCAGTTATTGGGATTTTTGAATTGAGCCCCCACCCCGGAACTCCCCCCTCCCCTCAGCCGATATCGCTGAAATTTGACTGGTTATGTCCTAAGTGGATTTTGGTTTTAAATACGAAATTTGATGTCGATACATTGATTACATCGGCAGTTATAGGGATTTTAAAATTGAGCCCCCACCCCGGAACTCCCCCCTCCCCTCGGTCGATATCGCTGAAATTTGACTGGTTATGTCCTCCATGAATGTTAATTTTAAATACGAAATTTTATGTTGGTACATTCATTACATCGGGAGTTATTGGGATTTTTAAATTCAGACTCGTTTATCTGCCCATTCTCATCCACCGGCTTCTATACTTCTATACTGAAACGGGGTTTGTTTCTATGTTTCTTCCAGCATCACGCCCAAACGGCTGGACGGATATTCATGAAACTTCACATGTAGCATCCTTTCAAGATCGATTAAATGATAGGCTTTGTGGCGTCCCAAAATTTCGAACCGAAGGGGGGGTTGTAGGGGGGGGCTAAGCATAAAAATAGTGCTAACTCATTAATTAATGGTCGGAATGTCATGAAATTTCATATGTAGTAATCTTGAAGGCCAAATAGAAAAAAAAAGTGTGCGACGTCACGAAATTGTGAAAGGGAAAGGGGTTGTGGTCTTTGAAATGAGCCCTCTCCCCGGAACTCCCCCCTCCCCTCGGCCGATATCGCTGAAATTTGACTGGTTATGTCCTAAGTGGATTTTAGTTTTAAATACGAAATTTGATGTCGATACATTGATTACATCGGCAGTTATAGGGATTTTAAAATTGAGCCCCCACCCCGGAACTCCCCCCTCCCCTCGGCCGATATCGCTGAAATTTGACTGGTTATGTCCTCCATGAATGTTAATTTTAAATACGAAATTTTATGTTGATACATTCATTACATCGGGAGTTATTGGGATTTTTAAATTCAGACTCGCTTATCTGCCCATTCTCTTCTACCGGGTTCTATACTTCTATACTGAAACGGGGTTTGTTTCTATGTTTCTTCCAGCATCACGCCCAAACGGCTGGACGGATATTCATGAAACTTCACATGTAGCATCCTTTCAAGATCGATTAAATGATAGGCTTTGTGGCGTCCCAAAATTTCGAATCGAAGGGGGGGTTGTAGGGGGGGGCTAAGCATAAAAATAGTGCTAACTCATTAATTAATGGTCGGAATGTCATGAAATTTCATATGTAGTAATCTTGAAGGCCAAATAGAAAAAAAAAGTGTGCGACGTCACGAAATTGTGAAAGGGAGGGGGGTTGTGGTTTTTTGAACTGAGCCCTCTCCCCGGAACTCCCCCCTCCCCTCAGCCGAGATCGCAGAACGTTTACTGGTGATGTCCTAAGTGGATTTAGTTTTAACTACGAAATTTGATGTCGATACATTCATTACATCGGCAGTTATTGGGATTTTTGAATTGAGCCCCCACCCCGGAACTCCCCCCTCCCCTCAGCCGATATCGCTGAAATTTGACTGGTTATGTCCTAAGTGGATTTTGGTTTTAAATACGAAATTTGATGTCGATACATTGATTACATCGGCAGTTATAGGGATTTTAAAATTGAGCCCCCACCCCGGAACTCCCCCCTCCCCTCGGTCGATATCGCTGAAATTTGACTGGTTATGTCCTCCATGAATGTTAATTTTAAATACGAAATTTTATGTTGGTACATTCATTACATCGGGAGTTATTGGGATTTTTAAATTCAGACTCGTTTATCTGCCCATTCTCATCCACCGGCTTCTATACTTCTATACTGAAACGGGGTTTGTTTCTATGTTTCTTCCAGCATCACGCCCAAACGGCTGGACGGATATTCATGAAACTTCACATGTAGCATCCTTTCAAGATCGATTAAATGATAGGCTTTGTGGCGTCCCAAAATTTCGAACCGAAGGGGGGGTTGTAGGGGGGGGCTAAGCATAAAAATAGTGCTAACTCATTAATTAATGGTCGGAATGTCATGAAATTTCATATGTAGTAATCTTGAAGGCCAAATAGAAAAAAAAAGTGTGCGACGTCACGAAATTGTGAAAGGGAAAGGGGTTGTGGTCTTTGAAATGAGCCCTCTCCCCGGAACTCCCCCCTCCCCTCGGCCGATATCGCTGAAATTTGACTGGTTATGTCCTAAGTGGATTTTAGTTTTAAATACGAAATTTGATGTCGATACATTGATTACATCGGCAGTTATAGGGATTTTAAAATTGAGCCCCCACCCCGGAACTCCCCCCTCCCCTCGGCCGATATCGCTGAAATTTGACTGGTTATGTCCTCCATGAATGTTAATTTTAAATACGAAATTTTATGTTGATACATTCATTACATCGGGAGTTATTGGGATTTTTAAATTCAGACTCGCTTATCTGCCCATTCTCTTCTACCGGGTTCTATACTTCTATACTGAAACGGGGTTTGTTTCTATGTTTCTTCCAGCATCACGCCCAAACGGCTGGACGGATATTCATGAAACTTCACATGTAGCATCCTTTCAAGATCGATTAAATGATAGGCTTTGTGGCGTCCCAAAATTTCGAATCGAAGGGGGGGTTGTAGGGGGGGGCTAAGCATAAAAATAGTGCTAACTCATTAATTAATGGTCGGAATGTCATGAAATTTCATATGTAGTAATCTTGAAGGCCAAATAGAAAAAAAAAAGTGTGCGACGTCACGAAATTGTGAAAGGGAGGGGGGTTGTGGTTTTTTGAACTGAGCCCTCTCCCCGGAACTCCCCCCTCCCCTCAGCCGAGATCGCAGAACGTTTACTGGTGATGTCCTAAGTGGATTTAGTTTTAACTACGAAATTTGATGTCGATACATTCATTACATCGGCAGTTATTGGGATTTTTGAATTGAGCCCCCACCCCGGAACTCCCCCCTCCCCTCAGCCGATATCGCTGAAATTTGACTGGTTATGTCCTAAGTGGATTTCGGTTTTAAATACGAAATTTGATGTCGATACATTGATTACATCGGCAGTTATAGGGATTTTAAAATTGAGCCCCCACCCCGGAACTCCCCCCTCCCCTCGGTCGATATCGCTGAAATTTGACTGGTTATGTCCTCCATGAATGTTAATTTCAAATACGAAATTTTATGTTGGTACATTCATTACATCGGGAGTTATTGGGATTTTTAAATTCAGACTCGTTTATCTGCCCATTCTCATCCACCGGCTTCTATACTTCTATACTGAAACGGGGTTTGTTTCTATGTTTCTTCCAGCATCACGCCCAAACGGCTGGACGGATATTCATGAAACTTCACATGTAGCATCCTTTCAAGATCGATTAAATGATAGGCTTTGTGGCGTCCCAAAATTTCGAACCGAAGGGGGGGTTGTAGGGGGGGGCTAAGCATAAAAATAGTGCTAACTCATTAATTAATGGTCGGAATGTCATGAAATTTCATATGTAGTAATCTTGAAGGCCAAATAGAAAAAAAAAGTGTGCGACGTCACGAAATTGTGAAAGGGAAAGGGGTTGTGGTCTTTGAAATGAGCCCTCTCCCCGGAACTCCCCCCTCCCCTCGGCCGATATCGCTGAAATTTGACTGGTTATGTCCTAAGTGGATTTTAGTTTTAAATACGAAATTTGATGTCGATACATTGATTACATCGGCAGTTATAGGGATTTTAAAATTGAGCCCCCACCCCGGAACTCCCCCCTCCCCTCGGCCGATATCGCTGAAATTTGACTGGTTATGTCCTCCATGAATGTTAATTTTAAATACGAAATTTTATGTTGATACATTCATAACATCGGGAGTTATTGGGATTTTTAAATTCAGACTCGCTTATCTGCCCATTCTCTTCTACCGGGTTCTATACTTCTATACTGAAACGGGGTTTGTTTCTATGTTTCTTCCAGCATCACGCCCAAACGGCTGGACGGATATTCATGAAACTTCACATGTAGCATCCTTTCAAGATCGATTAAATGATAGGCTTTGTGGCGTCCCAAAATTTCGAATCGAAGGGGGGGTTGTAGGGGGGGGCTAAGCATAAAAATAGTGCTAACTCAATAATTAATGGTCGGAATGTCATGAAATTTCATATGTAGTAATCTTGAAGGCCAAATAGAAAAAAAAAGTGTGCGACGTCACGAAATTGTGAAAGGGAGGGGGGTTGTGGTTTTTTGAACTGAGCCCTCTCCCCGGAACTCCCCCCTCCCCTCAGCCGAGATCGCAGAACGTTTACTGGTGATGTCCTAAGTGGATTTAGTTTTAACTACGAAATTTGATGTCGATACATTCATTACATCGGCAGTTATTGGGATTTTTGAATTGAGCCCCCACCCCGGAACTCCCCCCTCCCCTCAGCCGATATCGCTGAAATTTGACTGGTTATGTCCTAAGTGGATTTCGGTTTTAAATACGAAATTTGATGTCGATACATTGATTACATCGGCAGTTATAGGGATTTTAAAATTGAGCCCCCACCCCGGAACTCCCCCCTCCCCTCGGTCGATATCGCTGAAATTTGACTGGTTATGTCCTCCATGAATGTTAATTTCAAATACGAAATTTTATGTTGGTACATTCATTACATCGGGAGTTATTGGGATTTTTAAATTCAGACTCGTTTATCTGCCCATTCTCATCCACCGGCTTCTATACTTCTATACTGAAACGGGGTTTGTTTCTATGTTTCTTCCAGCATCACGCCCAAACGGCTGGACGGATATTCATGAAACTTCACATGTAGCATCCTTTCAAGATCGATTAAATGATAGGCTTTGTGGCGTCCCAAAATTTCGAACCGAAGGGGGGGTTGTAGGGGGGGGCTAAGCATAAAAATAGTGCTAACTCATTAATTAATGGTCGGAATGTCATGAAATTTCATATGTAGTAATCTTGAAGGCCAAATAGAAAAAAAAAGTGTGCGACGTCACGAAATTGTGAAAGGGAAAGGGGTTGTGGTCTTTGAAATGAGCCCTCTCCCCGGAACTCCCCCCTCCCCTCGGCCGATATCGCTGAAATTTGACTGGTTATGTCCTAAGTGGATTTTAGTTTTAAATACGAAATTTGATGTCGATACATTGATTACATCGGCAGTTATAGGGATTTTAAAATTGAGCCCCCACCCCGGAACTCCCCCCTCCCCTCGGCCGATATCGCTGAAATTTGACTGGTTATGTCCTCCATGAATGTTAATTTTAAATACGAAATTTTATGTTGATACATTCATTACATCGGGAGTTATTGGGATTTTTAAATTCAGACTCGCTTATCTGCCCATTCTCTTCTACCGGGTTCTATACTTCTATACTGAAACGGGGTTTGTTTCTATGTTTCTTCCAGCATCACGCCCAAACGGCTGGACGGATATTCATGAAACTTCACATGTAGCATCCTTTCAAGATCGATTAAATGATAGGCTTTGTGGCGTCCCAAAATTTCGAATCGAAGGGGGGGTTGTAGGGGGGGGCTAAGCATAAAAATAGTGCTAACTCATTAATTAATGGTCGGAATGTCATGAAATTTCATATGTAGTAATCTTGAAGGCCAAATAGAAAAAAAAAGTGTGCGACGTCACGAAATTGTGAAAGGGAGGGGGGTTGTGGTTTTTTGAACTGAGCCCTCTCCCCGGAACTCCCCCCTCCCCTCAGCCGAGATCGCAGAACGTTTACTGGTGATGTCCTAAGTGGATTTAGTTTTAACTACGAAATTTGATGTCGATACATTCATTACATCGGCAGTTATTGGGATTTTTGAATTGAGCCCCCACCCCGGAACTCCCCCCTCCCCTCAGCCGATATCGCTGAAATTTGACTGGTTATGTCCTAAGTGGATTTTGGTTTTAAATACGAAATTTGATGTCGATACATTGATTACATCGGCAGTTATAGGGATTTTAAAATTGAGCCCCCACCCCGGAACTCCCCCCTCCCCTCGGTCGATATCGCTGAAATTTGACTGGTTATGTCCTCCATGAATGTTAATTTTAAATACGAAATTTTATGTTGGTACATTCATTACATCGGGAGTTATTGGGATTTTTAAATTCAGACTCGTTTATCTGCCCATTCTCATCCACCGGCTTCTATACTTCTATACTGAAACGGGGTTTGTTTCTATGTTTCTTCCAGCATCACGCCCAAACGGCTGGACGGATATTCATGAAACTTCACATGTAGCATCCTTTCAAGATCGATTAAATGATAGGCTTTGTGGCGTCCCAAAATTTCGAACCGAAGGGGGGGTTGTAGGGGGGGGCTAAGCATAAAAATAGTGCTAACTCATTAATTAATGGTCGGAATGTCATGAAATTTCATATGTAGTAATCTTGAAGGCCAAATAGAAAAAAAAAGTGTGCGACGTCACGAAATTGTGAAAGGGAAAGGGGTTGTGGTCTTTGAAATGAGCCCTCTCCCCGGAACTCCCCCCTCCCCTCGGCCGATATCGCTGAAATTTGACTGGTTATGTCCTAAGTGGATTTTAGTTTTAAATACGAAATTTGATGTCGATACATTGATTACATCGGCAGTTATAGGGATTTTAAAATTGAGCCCCCACCCCGGAACTCCCCCCTCCCCTCGGCCGATATCGCTGAAATTTGACTGGTTATGTCCTCCATGAATGTTAATTTTAAATACGAAATTTTATGTTGATACATTCATTACATCGGGAGTTATTGGGATTTTTAAATTCAGACTCGCTTATCTGCCCATTCTCTTCTACCGGGTTCTATACTTCTATACTGAAACGGGGTTTGTTTCTATGTTTCTTCCAGCATCACGCCCAAACGGCTGGACGGATATTCATGAAACTTCACATGTAGCATCCTTTCAAGATCGATTAAATGATAGGCTTTGTGGCGTCCCAAAATTTCGAATCGAAGGGGGGGTTGTAGGGGGGGGCTAAGCATAAAAATAGTGCTAACTCATTAATTAATGGTCGGAATGTCATGAAATTTCATATGTAGTAATCTTGAAGGCCAAATAGAAAAAAAAAAGTGTGCGACGTCACGAAATTGTGAAAGGGAGGGGGGTTGTGGTTTTTTGAACTGAGCCCTCTCCCCGGAACTCCCCCCTCCCCTCAGCCGAGATCGCAGAACGTTTACTGGTGATGTCCTAAGTGGATTTAGTTTTAACTACGAAATTTGATGTCGATACATTCATTACATCGGCAGTTATTGGGATTTTTGAATTGAGCCCCCACCCCGGAACTCCCCCCTCCCCTCAGCCGATATCGCTGAAATTTGACTGGTTATGTCCTAAGTGGATTTCGGTTTTAAATACGAAATTTGATGTCGATACATTGATTACATCGGCAGTTATAGGGATTTTAAAATTGAGCCCCCACCCCGGAACTCCCCCCTCCCCTCGGTCGATATCGCTGAAATTTGACTGGTTATGTCCTCCATGAATGTTAATTTCAAATACGAAATTTTATGTTGGTACATTCATTACATCGGGAGTTATTGGGATTTTTAAATTCAGACTCGTTTATCTGCCCATTCTCATCCACCGGCTTCTATACTTCTATACTGAAACGGGGTTTGTTTCTATGTTTCTTCCAGCATCACGCCCAAACGGCTGGACGGATATTCATGAAACTTCACATGTAGCATCCTTTCAAGATCGATTAAATGATAGGCTTTGTGGCGTCCCAAAATTTCGAACCGAAGGGGGGGTTGTAGGGGGGGGCTAAGCATAAAAATAGTGCTAACTCATTAATTAATGGTCGGAATGTCATGAAATTTCATATGTAGTAATCTTGAAGGCCAAATAGAAAAAAAAAGTGTGCGACGTCACGAAATTGTGAAAGGGAAAGGGGTTGTGGTCTTTGAAATGAGCCCTCTCCCCGGAACTCCCCCCTCCCCTCGGCCGATATCGCTGAAATTTGACTGGTTATGTCCTAAGTGGATTTTAGTTTTAAATACGAAATTTGATGTCGATACATTGATTACATCGGCAGTTATAGGGATTTTAAAATTGAGCCCCCACCCCGGAACTCCCCCCTCCCCTCGGCCGATATCGCTGAAATTTGACTGGTTATGTCCTCCATGAATGTTAATTTTAAATACGAAATTTTATGTTGATACATTCATAACATCGGGAGTTATTGGGATTTTTAAATTCAGACTCGCTTATCTGCCCATTCTCTTCTACCGGGTTCTATACTTCTATACTGAAACGGGGTTTGTTTCTATGTTTCTTCCAGCATCACGCCCAAACGGCTGGACGGATATTCATGAAACTTCACATGTAGCATCCTTTCAAGATCGATTAAATGATAGGCTTTGTGGCGTCCCAAAATTTCGAATCGAAGGGGGGGTTGTAGGGGGGGGCTAAGCATAAAAATAGTGCTAACTCAATAATTAATGGTCGGAATGTCATGAAATTTCATATGTAGTAATCTTGAAGGCCAAATAGAAAAAAAAAGTGTGCGACGTCACGAAATTGTGAAAGGGAGGGGGGTTGTGGTTTTTTGAACTGAGCCCTCTCCCCGGAACTCCCCCCTCCCCTCAGCCGAGATCGCAGAACGTTTACTGGTGATGTCCTAAGTGGATTTAGTTTTAACTACGAAATTTGATGTCGATACATTCATTACATCGGCAGTTATTGGGATTTTTGAATTGAGCCCCCACCCCGGAACTCCCCCCTCCCCTCAGCCGATATCGCTGAAATTTGACTGGTTATGTCCTAAGTGGATTTCGGTTTTAAATACGAAATTTGATGTCGATACATTGATTACATCGGCAGTTATAGGGATTTTAAAATTGAGCCCCCACCCCGGAACTCCCCCCTCCCCTCGGTCGATATCGCTGAAATTTGACTGGTTATGTCCTCCATGAATGTTAATTTCAAATACGAAATTTTATGTTGGTACATTCATTACATCGGGAGTTATTGGGATTTTTAAATTCAGACTCGTTTATCTGCCCATTCTCATCCACCGGCTTCTATACTTCTATACTGAAACGGGGTTTGTTTCTATGTTTCTTCCAGCATCACGCCCAAACGGCTGGACGGATATTCATGAAACTTCACATGTAGCATCCTTTCAAGATCGATTAAATGATAGGCTTTGTGGCGTCCCAAAATTTCGAACCGAAGGGGGGGTTGTAGGGGGGGGCTAAGCATAAAAATAGTGCTAACTCATTAATTAATGGTCGGAATGTCATGAAATTTCATATGTAGTAATCTTGAAGGCCAAATAGAAAAAAAAAGTGTGCGACGTCACGAAATTGTGAAAGGGAAAGGGGTTGTGGTCTTTGAAATGAGCCCTCTCCCCGGAACTCCCCCCTCCCCTCGGCCGATATCGCTGAAATTTGACTGGTTATGTCCTAAGTGGATTTTAGTTTTAAATACGAAATTTGATGTCGATACATTGATTACATCGGCAGTTATAGGGATTTTAAAATTGAGCCCCCACCCCGGAACTCCCCCCTCCCCTCGGCCGATATCGCTGAAATTTGACTGGTTATGTCCTCCATGAATGTTAATTTTAAATACGAAATTTTATGTTGATACATTCATAACATCGGGAGTTATTGGGATTTTTAAATTCAGACTCGCTTATCTGCCCATTCTCTTCTACCGGGTTCTATACTTCTATACTGAAACGGGGTTTGTTTCTATGTTTCTTCCAGCATCACGCCCAAACGGCTGGACGGATATTCATGAAACTTCACATGTAGCATCCTTTCAAGATCGATTAAATGATAGGCTTTGTGGCGTCCCAAAATTTCGAATCGAAGGGGGGGTTGTAGGGGGGGGCTAAGCATAAAAATAGTGCTAACTCAATAATTAATGGTCGGAATGTCATGAAATTTCATATGTAGTAATCTTGAAGGCCAAATAGAAAAAAAAAGTGTGCGACGTCACGAAATTGTGAAAGGGAGGGGGGTTGTGGTTTTTTGAACTGAGCCCTCTCCCCGGAACTCCCCCCTCCCCTCAGCCGAGATCGCAGAACGTTTACTGGTGATGTCCTAAGTGGATTTAGTTTTAACTACGAAATTTGATGTCGATACATTCATTACATCGGCAGTTATTGGGATTTTTGAATTGAGCCCCCACCCCGGAACTCCCCCCTCCCCTCAGCCGATATCGCTGAAATTTGACTGGTTATGTCCTAAGTGGATTTTGGTTTTAAATACGAAATTTGATGTCGATACATTGATTACATCGGCAGTTATAGGGATTTTAAAATTGAGCCCCCACCCCGGAACTCCCCCCTCCCCTCGGTCGATATCGCTGAAATTTGACTGGTTATGTCCTCCATGAATGTTAATTTCAAATACGAAATTTTATGTTGGTACATTCATTACATCGGGAGTTATTGGGATTTTTAAATTCAGACTCGTTTATCTGCCCATTCTCATCCACCGGCTTCTATACTTCTATACTGAAACGGGGTTTGTTTCTATGTTTCTTCCAGCATCACGCCCAAACGGCTGGACGGATATTCATGAAACTTCACATGTAGCATCCTTTCAAGATCGATTAAATGATAGGCTTTGTGGCGTCCCAAAATTTCGAACCGAAGGGGGGGTTGTAGGGGGGGGCTAAGCATAAAAATAGTGCTAACTCATTAATTAATGGTCGGAATGTCATGAAATTTCATATGTAGTAATCTTGAAGGCAAAATAGAAAAAAAAAGTGTGCGACGTCACGAAATTGTGAAAGGGAGGGGGGTTGTGGTTTTTTGAACTGAGCCCTCTCCCCGGAACTCCCCCCTCCCCTCAGTCGATATCGCAGAAATTTTACTGGTGATGTCCTAAGTGGATTTTGGTTTAGAATAAAAAATTGGATGTCGATACATTCATTACATCGGCAGTTATGGGGATTTTAAAGTTGAGCCCCCACCCCGGAACTCCCCTCTCCCCTCGGCCGATATCGCTGAAATTTGACTGGTTATGTCCTAAGTGGATTTTAGTTTTAAATACGAAATTTGATGTCGATACATTAATTACATCGGCAGTTATAGGGATTTTAAAGTTGAGCCTCCACCCCGGAACTCCCCCCTCCCCTCGGTCCATATCGCTGAAATTTGACTGGTTATGTCCTCCATGAATGTTAATTTTAAATACAAAATTTTATGTTGATACATTCATTACATCGGGAGTTATTGGGATTTTAAAATTGAGCCCCCACCCCGGAACTCCCCCCTCCCCTCGGTCGATATCGCTGAAATTTGACTGGTTATGTCCTCCATGAATGTTAATTTTAAACACGAAATTTTATGCTGATACATTCATTACATCGGGAGTTATTGGGATTTTTAAATTCAGACTCGCTAATCTGCCCATTCTCTTCTACCGGGTTCTATACTTCTATACTGAAACGGGGTTTGTTTCTATGTTTCTTCCAGCATCACGCCCAAACGGCTGGACGGATATTCATGAAACTTCACATGTAGCATCCTTTCAAGATCGATTAAATGATAGGCTTTGTGGCGTCCCAAAATTTCGAACCGAAGGGGGGGTTGTAGGGGGGGGCTAAGCATAAAAATAGTGCTAACTCATTAATTAATGGTCGGAATGTCATGAAATTTCATATGTAGTAATCTTGAAGGCCAAATAGAAAAAAAAAGGGTGCGACGTCACGAAATTGTGAAAGGGAGGGGGGTTGTGGTTTTTTGAACTGAGCCCTCTCCCCGGAACTCCCCCCTCCCCTCAGCCGATATCGCAGAAATTTTACTGGTGATGTCCTAAGTGGATTTTGGTTTTAAATACAAAATTTGATGTCGATACATTCATTACATCGGCAGTTATAGGGATTTTAAAGTTGAGCCCCCACCCAGGAACTCCCCCCTCCCCTCGGCCGATATCGCTGAAATTTGTCTGGTTATGTCCTAAGTGGATTTTAGTTTTAAATACGAAATTTGATGTCGATACATTAATTACATCGGCAGTTATAGGGATTTTAAAGTTGAGCCCCCACCCCGGAACTCCCCCCTCCCCTCGGTCCATATCGCTGAAATTTGACTGGTTATGTCCTCCATGAATGTTAATTTTAAATACAAAATTTTTTGTTGATACATTCATTACATCGGGAGTTATTGGGATTTTAAAATTGAGCCCCCACCCCGGAACTCCCCCCTCCCCTCGGTCGATATCGCTGAAATTTGACTGGTTATGTCCTCCATGAATGTTAATTTTAAATACGAAATTTTATGCTGATACAGTCATTACATCGGGAGTTATTGGGATTTTTAAATTCAGACTCGCTAATCTGCCCATTCTCTTCTACCGGGTTCTATACTTCTATACTGAAACGGGGTTTGTTTCTATGTTTCTTCCAGCATCACGCCCAAACGGCTGGACGGATATTCATGAAACTTCACATGTAGCATCCTTTCAAGATCGATTAAATAATAGGCTTTGTGGCGTCCCAAAATTTTGAACCAGAGGGGGGGTTGTAAGGGGGGGGCTAAGCATAAAAATAGTGCTAACTCATTTATTAATGGTCGGATTGTCATTAAATTTCATATGTAGTAATCTTGAAGGCCAAATAGAAAAAAAAAGTGTGCGACGTCACGAAATTGTGAAAGGGAGGGGGGTTGTGGATTTTTGAAGTGAGCCCTCTCCCCAGAACTCCCCCCTCCCCTCGGCCGATATCGCTGAAATTTGACTGGTTATGTCCTAAGTGGATTTTGGTTTTTTATACGACATTTGATGTCGATACATTCATTACATCGGCAGTTATAGGGATTTTTGAATTGAGCCCCCACCCCGGAACTCCCCCCTCCCCTCGGCCGATATCGCTGAAATTTGACTGGTTATGTCCTAAGTGGATTTTGGTTTTAAATACGACATTTGATGTCGATACATTCATTACATCGGCAGTTATAGGGATTTTAAAATTGAGCCCCTACCCCGGAACTCCCCCCCTCCCCTCGGTCGATATCGCTGAAATTTGACTGGTTATTTCCTCCATGAATGTTAATTTTAAATACGAAATTTTATGTTGATACATTCATTACATCGGGAGTTATTGGGATTTTTAAATTCAGACTCGCTTATCTGCCCATTCTCTTCTACCGGGTTCTATACTTCTATACTGAAACGGGGTTTGTTTCTATGTTTCTTCCAGCATCACGCCCAAACGGCTGGACGGATATTCATGAAACTTCACATGTAGCATCCTTTCAAGATCGATTAAATAATAGGCTTTGTGGCGTCCCAAAATTTCGAATCGAAGGGGGGGTTGTAGGGGGGGGCTAAGCATAAAAATAGTGCTAACTCATTAATTAATGGTCGGAATGTCATGAAATTTCATATGTAGTAATCTTGAAGGCCAAATAGAAAAAAAAAGTGTGCGACGTCACGAAATTGTGAAAGGGAGGGGGGTTGTGGTTTTTTGAACTGAGCCCTCTCCCCGGAACTCCCCCCTCCCCTCAGCCGAGATCGCAGAACGTTTACTGGTGATGTCCTAAGTGGATTTTAGTTTTAAATACGAAATTTGATGTCGATACATTCATTACATCGGCAGTTATTGGGATTTTTGAATTGAGCCCCCACCCCGGAACTCCCCCCTCCCCTCAGCCGATATCGCTGAAATTTGACTGGTTATGTCCTAAGTGGATTTTGGTTTTAAATACGACATTTGATGTCGATACATTCTTTACATCGGCAGTTATAGGGATTTTAAAGTTGAGCCCCCACCCCGGAACTCCCCCCTCCCCTCGGCCGATATCGCTGAAATTTGACTGGTTATGTCCTAAGTGGATTTTAGTTTTAAATACGAAATTTGATGTCGATACATTGATTACATCGGCAGTTATAGGGATTTTAAAATTGAGCCCCCACCCCGGAACTCCCCCCTCCCCTCGGTCGATATCGCTGAAATTTGACTGGTTATTTCCTCCATGAATGTTAATTTTAAATACGAAATTTTATGTTTATACATTCATTACATCGGGAGTTATTGGGATTTTTAAATTCAGACTCGCTTATCTGCCCATTCTCATCCACCGGCTTCTATACTTCTATACTGAAACGGGGTTTGTTTCTATGTTTCTTCCAGCATCACGCCCAAACGGCTGGACGGATATTCATGAAACTTCACATGTAGCATCCTTTCAAGATCGATTAAATGATAGGCTTTGTGGCGTCCCAAAATTTCGAACCGAAGGGGGGGTTGTAGAGGGGGGCTAAGCATAAAAATAGTGCTAACTCATTAATTAATGGTCGGAATGTCATGAAATTTCATATGTAGTAATCTTGAAGGCCAAATAGAAAAAAAAAGTGTGCGACGTCACGAAATTGTGAAAGGGAGGGGGGTTGTGGTTTTTTGAACTGAGCCCTCTCCCCGGAACTCCCCCCTCCCCTCAGCCGATATCGCAGAAATTTTACTGGTGATGTCCTAAGTGGATTTTAGTTTTAAATACGAAATTTGATGTCGATACATTAATTACATCGGCAGTTATAGGGATTTTAAAGTTGAGCCCCCATCCCGGAACTCCCCCCTCCCCTCGGCCGATATCGCTGAAATTTGACTGGTTATGTCCTAAGTGGATTTTAGTTTTAAATACGAAATTTGATGTCGATACATTCATTACATCGGCAGTTATTGGGATTTTTGAATTGGGCCCCCACCCCGGAACTCCCCCCTCCCACGGCCGATATCGCTGAAATTTGACTGGTTATGTCCTAAGTGAATTTTAGTTTTAAATACGAAATTTGATGTTCATACATTCATTACATCGGGAGTTATTGGGATTTTTAAATTCAGACTCGCTTATCTGCCCATTCTCTTCTACCGGGTTCTATACTTCTATACTGAAACGGGGTTTGTTTCTATGTTTCTTCCAGCATCACGCTCAAACGGCTGGACGGATATTCATGAAACTTCACATGTAGCATCCTTGCAAAATCGATTAAATAATAGGCTTTGTGGCGTCCCAAAATTTCGAACCAGAGGGGGGGTTGTAAGGGGGGGCTAAGCATAAAAATAGTGCTAACTCATTTATTAAAGGTCGGATTGTCATGAAATTTCATATGTAGTATTCTTGAAGGCCAAATAGAAAAAAAAAAGTGTGCGACGTCACAAAATTGTGAAAGGGAGGGGGGCTGTGAATTTTTGAACTGAGCCCTCTCCCCGGAACTCCTCCCTCCCCTCAGCCGATATCGCTGAAATTTGACTGGTTATGTCCTAAGTGGATTTTAGTTTTAAATACGACATTTGATGTCGATACATTCATTACATCGGCCGTTATTGGGATTTTTGAATTGAGCCCCTACCCCGGAACTCCCCCCTCCCCTCGGTCGATATCGCCGAAATTTGACTGGTTATGTCCTAAGTGAATTTTAGTTTTAAATACGAAATTTGATGTTCATACATTCATTACATCGGCAGTTATTGGGATTTTGAATTGAGCAATCTCTTAACTCCCCGTTCTCTTCCACCCACCTTCATAATCTTCTATATCAATATTAGCTGAAACAGGGTTAGCCCAAACCGCTGGACGGATCTTCATGATACTCCACATGTAGCATCCTTTAGACCCAGATTGAATGATAGGCTATGTGGCGTCCCAAAATTCTGAAGGGGAGGAGATACTTATCATTTTGATTTGATATAGCTGACTCGAAATTTGTCCAAAATCATCCATATTTCAATTTTCTTCAGAAACCCCATCAACTGACGATGTAATGAATGTATCGATACATTTTATATTTAGTACGAGGATTCAGAAGTGCCTATATAAGTCAACTATAGATGTTTATAATTTCTAAGTTGAGGAACGTGGACATATTGTGGAATTTGTAATAAATAAATAAAACTTATTTTTTGAAATATTGTCTATTCCACTAAAGATATTTATAAAAATAAAACTACCGGTTCCGGCCTTACACCATCGTCAGGTCTAGTTATGAGCTAAGTTAGTTTGCAGAGAGCGACCCCTCCAATACATCTCAGGTGGAAGGGGGTCCCAAGTTTTAATAACACCCCTCCACCTGAGATGTATTTGTTTGTTGTAAAAGTTTGTTTTTATTTATAGATGTTTATCCGAAACAGTATATTGTTTTGGAGGGAGAACAACAACTTAATAGATTAATTCGTGGTGATTCATCTGAAAATATAGACTTGACTTCACTCGGCAAATATGTACGTATTTAAGATGAATATTTGTATTCAAATGAAAATTCTCACCTAATAGTCATGTAAACCCACATGACGTAAGCAACAATAACACAAAATCCAACGATAGCCAGTCCAACTCCAGGCCAAAATCCTCGAGCGTAGTAGCTGAGTGCACCAATTGTACAGAGGTAGAAGGAGAAGAAGCAGAGGGGCGTCAGAAGAAGAACACACAAGGCATCACTGAAGATGCCGAACGGTCCTCCGGGGGGGCCCGGCTCCGAGTTCAGCCACTGAAACATACATTGAATATTTTTGAGAACTACATCAGTTTTATCCGATTCAGGGCAGAGAAAGGCCATAATGTCTGTTTGTTGCACGGGAAAATGGTTGTACATATTTCAAATCTGCCTATTCAGGGATACTTTCTTGATGGGGGTTGGATGCAGAAAGTTATTTTTCTCAAAAAAGTTTGAAGTAATAGTTAAAAATTTACTGTATCAATATGAAAGAGATTTTCATTTTAACTATTTTTTTGTTCTATATATTTTTTTGCTAAATTTCCAAATAATGATGATTAATAGAATTTTCGTGTAGCCAAAAATTTCATGAATATAGCTCAAACTGTGTAGGCGCCATCCCGGAACAAAGAAACAAGTATACCCAAGTTGACTATATATTCGTAGATGTTAAAGAATCGATCGTTAACGTTTTCATAACTTTTCTGCACAAAGACTCGTGTTTAATAAGTCGAGTTAGACTGGGTTCAGTTCTCTCAAAAAATAAACAACGCGGAACCCCCCCCCCCCCCCCCCTCCCCCCATCCCCTTTCAAAAGTATCATAAAAGAAATAATATAGTTTTCGCCACCAGAATAACCACCAATTAGGTATTATACAGGAATTAATTAATTAAATTAAAATTGTTATTATAAATTGGGAGGTAACCTCGGCGTTGCCCAGAAGTAACTTTGCATTATATCACATTACCAGAAGCTCATTATGAAAGATACCCGAAGAAGGCATTAAAAAAGAACTCCCTCTGAAAAGGGAAACACCCCGAAGAGTAAATGCCAATTATATTGAACCAGTGATCGATAGGACAGGAGTGACAAAGATTTTCATATATTAACAGCCCACGAGGGTAAATAGACTTTGACAAGAAACAACATAAGGAAAGTAAATACTTAAATCTCTTGTAAATTCAACCTTACGGAATATATTAAAAATGTATTCAGTCAGTTTTAAGTTAAGTGGTTAGACTGAAAGGGAGGTGTGAGTTGTCTCTCAACTGTTCATCTGTAGTTTACTTATGAAACATTCTGGAATGGGCTGCAACTGGGGGAAAACTTTAAAAAGACGTTGTGTGATGATTGGATTAGTTAAATAACACAAGATGTTGCTGGAAATACACTTACCAGAAAATGTTATGGGATGTGAGGATCATTGAAACGGGCATTCACCTGTTCAACTATTTAGATGAAATTGATCAACCTTGTAGTTCACAGTTTTACAAGAAGTAAAGTGATTGGATGGGCAATTCCCAAGGAGGTATGGTACTTCTCAAGGGAGGTGTGGTCCTTCCCAAGGGAGGTATGGTCCTTCCCAAGGGAGGTATGGTACTTCTCAAGGGAGGTATGGTCCTTCCCAAGGCAGGTATGGTCCTTCCCAAGGGAGGTATGGTCCTTCCCAAGGCAGGTATGGTCCTTCCCAAGGGAGGTATGGTCCTTCCCAAGGGAGGTATGGTCCTTCCCAAGGGAGGTGTGGTCCTTCCCAAGGGAGGTATGGTCCTTCTCAAGGGAGGTGTGGTCAGACAGCGAAAAGTATAACAACTGGTCTTTACATTTAAACTTCCTTATGTGGAAGAAGTAAAAATAACCAAGGAAGGAATACTGCCTATTTCTGCACCGACAGAGGAAAACATAACGAAGTTCTATTTAACGTCAATCCATTGTCGGCATGTCTGCGTCCTAATTTCAGTAGGCAGCAGTGACGGAGGTAAGGGTGGAGGGGGTCATGGAAATGTCGGAGGTCATCATTTTCATTTTCCATTGGGTTTTTTCTTTATAAAAAAAAGGTCGTAAGCGAATCACCGGTAATGTACTTTCCCAGCATAAATTAATCAATTAAGTTTTCGCTCTCTCTCCGAAACCAATCGACCGTTTGGACTAAAAATCAATAGTTGTCTTATACAGGGGCAGCTATTAGGGTTTTTGAGTCGAGCCCCTCCTTTGAATCCCCATTTTCAGCGGGCCGACCTCGTGGAAAATTGAAATTTTTATTTTTGAATCCGGTGAAATTCCGTGAAATTTATTGAAATTCCGGTGAAAAACGTAACGTCAAATTTCTGAGATTATATAACGTCCCTTATACTTCGTTTAGCTGGGGAAGTAACAATGTGTCTTTGTACGGGCAGCCTCTTCGAGCTTTTAAAGAACGAAATTCCTTATAACCGTTTGGAAAGTTCGAAAATTCTTCAAACATTCTATTTTCAACAAAAACATTTTTTCAATTCTCCAGGTGAGAGCTAAAGCTGTACACAATGTCATCTATGTGACTTCAAAATTGCAATTACTACACTCCAAAAAGGTTTAACATTTTGCTTGAAAATTGCTGCCATTTACCTCTTTTAGAGGACGACTCTCTCGTTGAATTTTAAATTGAAATTTACAAATTTCACAATAGTCAGTATTGGAGGTTGACAGCCAAGTCTCCAGACATTTCTTATGAACCAGTGCTACAGTGCCGGTACACTCACATGGAGCTATCAAGTTGCCAACGCCCTCTCCTGAAATTTATATACAATCTACATTACATATAGTGGCATTTTATCAAATATATTAGCGGTAATATAATAAAAAAATATAGATTGTAAATGTAATACCGTCATGACATATGCGACATGTTGAGGCTGCACTGGAGCAACTCTTGGTTGGAGATTGAAGCCTTTTGTGGGGCAACGTTTCCTTTCCTTTTGGTGTAGATACACAAATTACAACATCAGATACTTTGGAACAAGCAGCACATTCATTGTTACTATTCTGAAATTCAGTCCATTATGAATATATATTAATGAAACATTATCGTATTTTACGCTTAGTTGCAAAATTTTACTTACTGAGACCATATTAAAATTAATAAATTAAATTCTATTTTGAGAGAAAAATATTAGTAGAGGAACATTACAGAAGGTTAATCATGTTTTTTGAGAAAGGATTACAATGGTACTATTTATTCTTCAAAAATATTAACATCAATTCATTTTAATGTTATTTTAATTTTCATCTCATGATTTAGAAAACATTAAATTATAATATTGTATCAGAAATTAAATATATTTAAAATTTTCTTAATGTCTATTTAAATGTCAAACTAAAAATCAATTAAAATTAAATAATATTTAACCCTTTGAAACCTCAGTGCACTCTATCGGAATATTCCGTAAGCTCTTGTTCAGGTGTTTAGTAGGTTTCAAAGAAGCAGGTACGTGTCTTTTGGTTTTTCGGAGACGTGTGTCTGTTATTTCATTTTGTTGAAAATATATTTCTTCTCGGTGTGTATGAAGCGAAAAAAATATGAACATAGTTTCTTTCCTCAAGTTTTTTCTAGAAATTTTACTTGTCAGGTACATTATATGCTATAAATACTATTTTATTATTTTGATCTTTCTAAAAGTACACGTACATACATAATGACTTGTAAATTTCGATTATATAATTTAATGAATTGTAATATTGATCGAGTATAAGTAAGTTGTCAGTTTCTTCGTTATGGTTTCACTTGAACTATTTTCAATTTCAGTTCCTTCTTCGTTTCCTTGGTATTGGCTGATTTATCAGTGCTCGGAGACAATTTTGAATTTACTGCCAATTCTTCAGAAGATTCACTTGACGGAAATGAAACTCAGAAAGAAATTATTCGACCAGTGCCGATTGTTCCACCTATTGTTGAAGTCATCCATGGGAAAGTAAGGGAACCTTTCATACAATATATCAGTTGTTAATAATTGATAAATTTATTTGTATGAAGTTACTAAATGATGTTTTTTTTAAGGTAAACTCTGTACTGCACGAGATCCGCGGCAGTATTGATGATATTCCTATACTGCTGAAGACTGAAGTAACACCAGAAGATGACATCGCCTCTGCTACTTCTATCTTGTTCCAGTCTTCTGTTCCACTCAAGTAAGTTAACATTAATGAATTTTTAAGTTAAATCTTAATGATTTTTACGTTTTTTAGGTATTTTTGCGCGTTACCTTCTCTGTTGAATAGTTCATTCGAAAAAATAGCACAATACTTTTTTTAATATTGTATTCTTATCAATTTTAATAACATTTTTCTCCAGTACCATTTCTAGCAAATATTTAAAACCTTAATGTTGGTATATTTCATTAGCTATTAGCTTTCTATTTCTACTTTATTCCATTACTTGATGTATGATGTTTCTATTTAAATAAAGTTTCATTTAATATACTTTAGGCTTATTTATGAGTTAGGCATTTGATTCTTTTTTTTAACTTTATTTTCCGTCGCATTAGCGCTTAAATATTGGTTTATTTTCATTTTGTTTTCAACTTAATTGTAACGAAATTTTTAACATTTTCGTTTTCTTGTGAATTGTATGCGCAAAATTTTAAGTTAATAGTTGAATAGGGCCGGCCCCATTTCTGATATGGGGGATGTGTATCTAGATAGAATCATATCGACGAAACCATTTATTATATACTGATTGATAGCATGGACAGTATCTATTCAATATTAAAGGAAAAGTGTAAATAAAACTCAGTATTTGGGCAACGTTTCAGAAACTATTCATTTCCTTCTTCAGGTCCTAACAGAATATAACAAACAAACTGGTTGGTTTTATCATTACAGACAATAAGATGACAAGAAAAACATCCATCATAAAAGCAGATTTTAGGACTCCCACCAACTCCGACCATTGCTTAACGTCATACGACGGACGGCATGCTCAGGATTTCTTTTATCTTGTAGATTAAAAAAAAAAAAACGGGGTCTCGGTCGAGTTTAGAAGTTGAGCAATGTGGGCAAGCACGCCATCTCTGCATTATTGGTGTCCCTAATGTTCATATTGTATTCTCTCAAGTAAAGACCAAATATCTTACTGATGTTTGATATTTTAATGCGCTAAATCCTGGTTGCAAAGTTACAATGAGAGATTGACTTCTTATGGTTATACCTACCTGAGATAAAGACCTTTGTGGAATTCTGTTATATAACGAACCAGGTATTTTCATTACCGATCCTCGTGGCTGAGTGGTTTAGGAGCCCGCCTTCAGGTGTGGCCAGTGTCGGGCATGAATCTGTTTTTTTTTTTTTTTTTTTATCTCTAATAATTGCATGTTACTTAGGGTCATAAATGAAATTAATTAACTAATCACTTTTCTCTTTTTGTGAGCTTTATTTTTTTTTTTTTTTTGTATTTTTTAATTATTAATTTATTATTAATTTATTTTCAAAATTATATGCTACATAGGTAAGGGAATAAAACGAACAACTAACGTAATGCAATTGGAAGCATCAATGGTTGTTTCGGAGACATTCGATAAAGTACTTACTATATGAGATTAACTTTAATTAATTAAAAAGTTTAATTAGAATATATACTAACTTACAAACTGAAGCTCATTGTTAGCTGGTTATCTAGGCGTTGTTTCAGTGCCAACTCAGTTGGTGACATCCAATTAGGGTAGAAGCCTGGGTGCCTCGCGGTATCTCCAGTAGGAGGTCCCGTGGCCAAATCCTTAGGTACCGTCTTTTTTCTCCCTTAGCACATTTGCTTGTTGTATATAATCTCTATCCAGTTGTAAATATTAAAAAAAAAAAAAAAAAAACAGGTTGATAACGTTATCTGCCCGGTTCGTAGCCTAAAGCTACATGATTTTGGAAATAAGAAATGTATCCTTATAATCATGAAGTATATGACATCATTCAACAATTACCATTATGTATGCGATTTTTTTTTGTAGAGAAATTATTGCTTATTGGTTGAAATTTTTACGTCTCGATTTTCGGATGGCAAACTCATCGATAATGGAATCAAAATCTAAAGACATAAGCAAATCTGACTCTATAGTTAACAAAGCGAGTGCGTTTAATCGTTCTGCAACCAGTTTTGATCTCAAGTAGTTTTTTACTCGCCGCAGTACGGAAAATGACCGTTCAGCGCTACAATTTGATATGGGTGTGCAAACGAGCATTCGGTACGCTGTATCAACATTCGGAAAAACTGTGTGGAGCTCATTGCTTCTTAGTAATTTGAGCAGATCAGAAGGAAAATTTTTTTTCCATATTCTTTTTGACGCAATAACCTTATTCATAAAGCCAAAAAAAAAAAAAAAAAAAAATTATTAATTATTATTTTCGTATATTTTTGTCTTTCTGAAAGTCACATGATACAATGTTGGGAAATTAAATGTTAGTTTAAAAAAAAACAAACATAATGTTAATGATGAGTAAAGGTTAACTTTATATTGATGAGTTCCATAAAGTGGTCATTCAAGGAATTTGTCTGTGACAGGACGAAATGATTTGAGTGTTTTTGTTGGTATGGTACATTATTGAGAGATGGCGTGGACCGGTTGGCAATGGATGCTGGTTGTGCTGTTCGTCAGCACCGGCACTCTCAACAGTCTCACGGCCAAGGGAGCCAATCGAACCAAATCTATCGGCAGCGATGGCGGACAACCGAAATATTTCACTCATCCCTGGGTTGAAACTTACGCAATGTTCTTCGGAATGACTTTTTGCGTTATTGTTTTTAAACTAGTTTATATTTATCAAAAGTGGAAACAGGATGGCTCTGAGGACGATCATCCTCTCTTGCGAGGTAACAAAGATTTTAATCCTTTTATATTTTTTCTTCCGGCCATGTTTGATTTGGTCGCTACTGGACTTGTGTTCGTCGGATTGATTTTCACCTACGCGAGCAGTGATCGGATGTTGATCGGTGGCATGATTGTCTTTGTGGCTCTTCTCTCCATTATTTTCCTTCGAAGGAAAATATCATTGAGAATGTGGATTGGCATTTTTTTTATTATACTTGGATTAGTTGTGGTCGGAGTGTCAGACATGCTTCTTGGGGAAGATCTGCAAGAGGATGCATTGGAAAAAGATGCACTGCTTGGTGACTGCATCATTATCATTGCGCAGATGATACAAGCTGCTCAGGTCGTGTACGAAGAGCATTTTGTTGTTAATAAAGATATCCCACCGCTTCAAGCTGCTGGATGGGAAGGAGTTTTCGGAATGGTAGTCCTCAGTATACTTCTGGTCCCATTTTACTACATATACGCTCCAGGGCCTTTTTCCGAAAATACTCGAGGCGTTTTGGAAGATACTCCTGACGCTTTGGTTCAAATGAGTAACAACATGGTCCTGACGAGTATCCTACTAGTGATGGTTGTTAGTATTGCAGTTTTCAACTTTGCAGCTATCGGTGTGACCAAGGAGCTGACAGGAGTTACAAGAATGGTGTTTGCCTGTGTCTTCCCCAACATGCTCGTCTACATATTCTCCTATATCTTTAAATGGCAGGAGTTTCATCCCCTTCAGGTGTTAGCCTTCTTTCTGCTCCTCACCGGCCTCATAGTCTACAATGATCTCATTCCGTCGATAGCCACCCTCAAGCGTTGCTGCTACCGAAAACGTCAAACAGACGAAGAAGGTTGAAGGAAACTCTCAAATACTGTCCGACATATCATGTGAAAATATTATTCTTAGAATAATTATTTTTCATTGATCTATTTTAAATAATCTATATATCTAATATAAAATGTGCGAAAAGAACTGCTCAGTTATTACGCAACATAGATAGACAAGTTACTGTTCCAAAAAAGTTAAGGTTTATTTTGTTTGTGGTTCATGCCTGGGCCTCAACGACGTCATATCGCCCACTACCAGAGCGCGCTCTTTCGCCTCTGTGTGGACATGAGGGATCCTAAATTTTGCCAACGCAGGTATAATTAAGGTAGGTGTCTTTAACGAATACCTGATGTTGCAGAGACTCTGAATTATCGTTTACATCTCCTCTGAGGCTCGGTGTGTTCATTGTTTTTTTTTTTACCTCCCAGATACAAAAAGCCTAAGGGCGCCGGTTAAGCGACATTCGAAATTACTTAACTTACTGTGCGGTAGACACTATGAGCAAGTTAAAAAAAATGTATGTATTTCCGATCCAACCTCTTATTGTCACGTCTGTAATACGTTAAGTTCAGCTTAACGTTACCGTGATCAACGCCGTGTAACCTGTTAGTATAACATAATATTTCTATAATTATTTTTTTTCAAGATAATAGTAATTGTTATCTTCCGACGGAGATAAAAAACGTGTGGTTTCATAAAATGATGTAATTCCTCTTTTTTCACGTTGAACCGTACAGAAGCCACAATTGAAAATAATTAGATTTCGTGAAAATAATTCTACATTGTAATTCCTCCTCTAATCCCTCCACTTCTTTGGTCTACTCGGATAAAAATTGCTGTGTTTCGTCCCTGCAGTATGTGAAATTTCGTATCGCTGTATTCATTTCACCACGGAATTTCGGAATCAAGGCATCGGGAAAACATGGAATTCCAGTGAAAACTCAAGATCGTATTTCATACTGATTTCATAAACGCCGATGCTTTGTATAGAGTTGGTGAACTTTCTTCTCGGCAACCCCTCAATCATTGAAGATATACAACTTGTATGAGTGAGGAGCCTTCTCAGTGTTCTCTTGAGGAGTGATATCCGCCCCCCAGAGCTGCGTGATATACGATACCACCAGTCCAATGTCAGTGTTAAGATATACAACTTGTATGAGTGAGGAGCCTTCTCAGTGTTCTCTTGAGAAGTGATATCCGCCCCCCAGAGCTGCGTGATATACGATACCGCCAGTCCAATGTCAGTGTTAAGATATACAACTTGTATGAGTGAGGAGCCTTCTCAGTGTTCTCTTGAGAAGTGATATCCGCCCCCCAGAGCTGCGTGATACACGATACCGCCAGTCCAATGTCAGTGTTAAGATATACAACTTGTATGAGTGAGCAGCCTTCTCAGTGTTCTCTTGAGGAGTGATATCCGCTTCCCAGAGCTGTGTGATACACGATACCGCCAGTCCAATGTCAGTGTTAAGATATACAACTTGTATGAGTGAGGAGCCTTCTCAGTGTTCTCTTGAGAAGTGATATCCGCCTCCCAGAGCTGTGTGATACACGATACCGCGTCCAATGTCAGTGTTAAGATATACAACTTGTATGAGTGAGCAGCCTTCTCAGTGTTCTCTTGAGAAGTGATATCCGCCCCCCCAGAGCTGCGTGATATACGATACTGCCAGTCCAATGTCAGTGTTAAGATATACAACTTGTATGAGTGAGGAGCCTTCTCAGTGTTCTCTTGAGGAGTGATATCCGCCTCCCAGAGCTGCGTGATATACGATACCGCCAGTCCAATGTCAGTGTTAAGGTTAGGAGTACAGACGCCAGATGGCACTGCTCCCTCACCTTGACCCGATTTCTTCCTCCACTTGTTTATTCTGTTTCTTCTTCTTCTTTGTCATTTATTGATTATATTTCTATATTAAGCAACGTGTCATCTGATAATGCAATCTTTTTTTTTTTTTCACTGAGCTAATTTTTATTTGAAGTCCAGATATGTATAATACGGATGTAACCTATTCAGTACGAAAGGTTAACGAGACTAGTTACCTCTAAAGACTCTTCATCCAAGACTAAATTTTTCATAATAATCTGGAGGTTTTCTTTTTTGTATAGACTGATCAGGTGGGTTATGTTACTATGTTTGAAAGGAAAACCATTTTAGATATTACACAGAATTATGATCAGGTCACATACTGAAGTTCAAAATATGAAAAACTAAAAATATAAGATATGACTTTTCTATTCAACATTTCTATTCACATGGGTTCTATATTTGAAGAAACATCAGTGAATCACCGACAATGTATTTCCCCGGGGAGTTTTCACTCTCCCTCTACACTTATTTCTTTTTCGCCGAATTTGACTGAAAGGAACTTTTCCATATGTGTTTAAATTTCGTGTCGATACATTGGCAGTTAGTAGGTTTTTTTGAGTTGAATTTGCCCTTCTCTGATGTCCCTTTTCCCACTGGCTAACTTGGTTGTACGTCAATAGATGTCGTTCTCAGGGGTTCTGGATATTCTATTGGGCATTATTGTATTCACAGATATGACATTTTTTTTAGTTGAGTCGGTCGGAAAACATTAAAATAAGATGAAACTCAACGAAACTCATTTTTCACTGATTACAGTTAGTTATTATGACTCATGCCCGGGCTTTAACTACCAGAGCGTTCTTTCGTCACTCTGGTGGACATGAGTCCGACTCTACTATGGCAGTCCTAAATTTTGCCTACCGTAAAGTTTTATTCTCTATTGGAGTAGGGATCTTTAACGAGTACCTGACATCGTACATGCTCGAGATCATCGCTTAACGTCCCATTCGAAGGACGGCGTGCTTATTTAAGTTTTTTTTACCTTTCATATATAAAATAAACTAATGGTCTCGGCCGAGTTACGAACTCGCTATTTTTAGCTCAGTAAGCAAGCACGCATATCACTGAGCTACCGACGCCCTCGACTGATTACATATATTAGATATAGTTGGGGAAAATAACAAAATAAAAAGGCCTAATTTTGGAAAGGAAGCGGGGGGGGGGGGGGGGGGGGGACGTAAAATGAGTGGTATAGTCTTTCAACATTTGATGGTGTATTGACGAAACTTGCAGAATATTTCAAGGATGGCCCAACTTAGAATACAGACTTTATGGCGGCATCTTAAAACTAAACGGAAGAGGCGGTTGTGAGAGGCGCTGACGTGACTCACCACTTCTAACGTCTCTCAAAATCATTGGAAATGATCTAAAGTTCTAACGTTGTAAAGTTGCAAGTCGAGGAAGGCCCGATAACCTGCTAGTGTTATATATATACTATAACTGGTGATTAGTGTGAGGTTGTCCACCTGTTAGTCAGGTTATTTAAATATATACAGGAATGGTGTGTTGGTGGCTGTAGCTTCCCTGTTTCTATTTGGCAGCTAGGCAGGCAAGGTTCTCTCAGCTGCCACACGCCCTCACTCGTCTTCTCCTTCCGGCTTCTCATTAAGATTAACCTTAAGCTGTATCCATATAATTCTCATCATCTCAACGTTTTTAATAAAAGAACACCGATGAAAATTGACCACTTTGTGGTGAAAGACAAAATAGTGAGACTCCTTTTGAACTGTGTTTGGTGCATGTTAGTGCCTTGCCTTTGACTGTATGCGATCTTGCATGGTGCACCGTATATATTCCCGGAGGATTGTTTTTATTCATTGATCTTAGCGCATGATGGGTACATATTCCCGTAGGATTATATTTATTCATTGATCCTAGCGCATGATGGGTACATATTCCCATAGGATTGTATTTATTCATTGATCTTAGCGCAAGATGTGTACATATTCCCGGAGGATTGTATTTATTCATTGATCCTAGCGCATGATGGGTACATATTCCCGTAGGATTGTATTTATTCATTGATCCTAGCGCATGATGGGTACATATTCCCGGAGGATTGTATTTATTCATTGATCCTAGCGCATGATGGGTACATATTCCCGGAGGATTGTATTTATTCATTGATCCTAGCGCATGATGGGTACATATTCCCGGAGGATTGTATTTATTCATTGATCCTAGCGCATGATGGGTACATATTCCCGTAGGATTGTATTTATTCATTGATCTTAGCGCAAGATGTGTACATATTCCCGGAAGATTGTGTTTATACTTTGATATTAGCGCATGTGTGGTACAGTCATAATGTCAACAATTTTTACATTCTTTTAACTTTCATTCTAAAGTAAGTATTGTAATCGTGTGAAAATTCGAGTAAGGAAACATAAGAAGCATTGTTTCAAAATTTCTGATCACATTTTTGAAATGATCCCATTTTCGTTATGGACCCGTAATTCGTAATTCGAAGAAAACTCATAATTGTTGTTGATTTATAATTGTTTTTCAAAATTAAATTAAAACACGTTTTTGAGAGAGTTTCAGTTGTTATTGATAGTCATGAGTGTTTGTTGTTGATAATGTGTTGTAGTAAACACAATTTTTTTTTTTGTTTATCATTGTTTTACTTGTCTTTTTAATAATTAACTGTTTTTGTGAAGTAATGCGTTGGGCTAGGTGCTGGCTGGTTATGAATGAGCCAGGCCCCCCCATTCATCCCTAGCTCCCCCCTCTTCAGGTCGCCCCCTCTCCACTGTCAACCCTCCGTCCGCCGCAGTTTTCAGACAGCATCCCGCAGTTGATGTCTTGGATACCCTTCTTGCATCTTACTCCATTCTTTCACTATATACGAATTTCAGGTTATTTATTTTCTATATATATATATTTTTTGAATTTTTTTATTCATCTACTCAGCTGCTAGTGCTATCCCACTCCTTCCAATTACTGTAGTGAGTTATTGTGATTGATATCTGAGTTTGACTTCGAGGTCATATCGCCTACTACCGCTCTGGTCAACATGAGCCCGACTCCACTATGAGAGTCTTAAATTTTGCCTACCTTAAATTTGTATTTATCTTGTCATCGTACAACCATCACTTAACGTCCCATGCGGCGTGCTCAAGGGTTTTCACTTCCCAGATAAAAAAAAAAACATAAGGGCCTCGGCTCAGTTTCGAACCCGTGATCTTGAGCTCAGTAAGCAAGCACGCATACGACTGAGTTCCTACCGGTGACCATGAAGGGAGCATTAAGGGAGAGGGTCCCAAGTCAGGGGTGCCTTAAGGGGAAGTCCCCGATTAAGGCATTTATCCATTTTCAACCAAATCGGCCAATTTCTGAGAGAAAACGAAAACTTAGTTGCCCTTATGAGGTTTTGGATATAATTTCATATCGATATGTTCAGGAAATTATTTTGGGAGGAGGCTCTTCATTCTCCTGGCCTCCAGAGATCCTGTCCTGGTGCTCCTCCCTTGGTTCCTCTGACTTGAGTCTCCTTTCTTCATCCTCCTGGCCTCCAGAGATCCTGTCTTGGTGCTCCTCCCTTGGTTCCTCTGACTTGAGTCTCCTTTCTTCATCCTCCTGGCCTCCAGAGATCCTGTCCTGGTGCTCCTCCCTTGGTTCCTCTGACTTGAGTCTCCTTTCTTCATCCTCCTGGCCTCCAGAGATCCTGTCCTGGTGCTCCTCCCTTGGTTCCTCTGACTTGAGTCTCCTTTCTTCATCCTCCTGGCCTCCAGAGATCCTGTCCTGGTGCTCCTCCCTTGGTTCCTCTGACTTGAGTCTCCTTTCTTCATCCTCCTGGCCTCCAGAGATCCTGTCTTGGTGCTCCTCCCTTGGTTCCTCTGACTTGAGTCTCCTTTCTTCATCCTCCTGGCCTCCAGAGATCCTGTCCTGGTGCTCCTCCCTTGGTTCCTCTGACTTGAGTCTCCTTTCTTCATCCTCCTGGCCTCCAGAGATCCTGTCCTGGTGCTCCTCCCTTGGTTCCTCTGACTTGAGTCTCCTTTCTTCATCCTCCTGGCCTCCAGAGATCCTGTCCTGGTGCTCCTCCCTTGGTTCCTCTGACTTGTCTCCTTTCTTCATCCTCCTGGCCTCCAGAGATCCTGTCCTGGTGCTCCTCCCTTGGCTCCTCTGACTTGAGTCTCCTTTCTACACTACCGTATACTTGGCTCCCCCTTCCCTTCGGCCGATTCTGCTGAAAATTAATAGATGTCGTCCTTTGAGGTTCAGGATACATATATACAATTTCTTATCGGTTGTTATTGTGTTCATACGGTATATACTGTCTATAGGAAGTATTTTTTCCATTTTCGGAATCAGTGGGTCGCAAAACTGGTTTCAGTGAAAACTTCGAACTTCTGACCGATTCCTTAAAATCGTATGACTGTGGAAGTAAAAAAAAATTAATGCCTTGAATATAATTCCACACATGAAATTTTGAAGTAATCATACTGGTATCAAAAATACGCCCATTGCTTCGTATAAAATGGTGAATATCGTTCGTTTCGAGCGTGCAGTTTTCATGTCTTGATAAAATTACATTGAAGGACATACGTGACGCCGTGGAAATTATTTAAAAAAAAAAAAAATGTACAAAGAAAATTATGTAAGTTATTGATTGGATCCAGTGGCATAACCACATGTGTTTAGTGGGCAAATGTCTGTAACGGATAAGTGAGGTTTTTATATCTTCTCTTTTCTGAAAAAAAAGTATTCTATGATGCAATGGCCAATTTGGCTAAAAATCATAATGTGTCTTATTCGGGAACTTCTCAATGCACCTATAAAATTTCGTGTCGATACATTTATTTCATTGGCAGTTACCACGGATTTTTGAGTTGAACAAACCCTTCTTTCCTTTAGCCATTTCGTCTGAAAATCAATAGGTGTCGTCTTTAAGGGTCCAACATACGAGTACCGTAATCCGGGGTTACTTTGATCTTCCGGGGTAACTTTGATACAGCCACGTTTTTCAAATTCAAATCGTTTTGGCGGGCTCAATTCAGATCCTACTAACCCCCAGCTGGTATCATAGTTACGAGAGTTACACGTAGAGTGCAATGCTCACATTTTCAATGCACATCACATTTTGCTTGGATTTGCCAGCATAATCTCATTTGCTATGCCACCTAAGGTAGAAACACCTTTGGAAGACCTAAGTGTTGGAGAGGGCGCGAAAAGTGTACCACCCGACCCTAGGCGAAAGCGGAAATCGAAGGCTACTCGTAACAGAGACGCTGAGAGATTGGAGCAAAATGTGATGTGCATTGCACTCTACGTGTAACTCTCGTAACTATGAAACCAGCTGGGGGTTAGTAGGATCTGAATTGAGCCCGCCAAAACGATTTGAATTTGAAAAACGTGGCTGTATCAAAGTTACCCCGGAAGATCAAAGTAACCCCGGATTACGGTATATGATAATTCGTTGTGACATTTGAAATGTTTTCTTATTATCTTCTGTATGAAGATCATTTACATTTTATTTTAAAGACTTCTAATAATTATCCAATGTCCATTTTATAAAAAAAGAAGATTCACCAAATTTAATTAAGTTCATTAAATATGGCAAAAAATTGCAAATATCACTAAGGACAGGATTTATATGTTTTTTTTTTCTTTCGAATTTTGCTCTGAGCTTAATTTCCACATTTATTAACTAGTTAAAAAAGACTTTTTATTTTTAAGTCAATTAAACCAATTTTATTTTACATATTTCAAATGATAATAAATATTCCTTTCCCATTAAATGTTTATTCCAATCGAAATGTATTCCAAATAAAAATATTATATTAATAATTATTCTGAATTATGTGATTTATTCTTAATTTACAGAATGTACCGAAATGAGGAGCCTAGAAATTGTAGCCAGTAATAACATGAGCTGTGTGCCTGCTCATTTTCGTATGATATAACCTATCTTGATTAAGATAAAGCTGATTAGGTCGTATTTTCTGCCTTTTTAAAAATTAATAATTTTTTTTTTTTTTCATTAAAGTTACAGTTGGCTATCAGAATGCATTTTTCCAACATCATCTGCTTGCTATCTCGAATTTAAAGTTTTTTTATAATGTATAAATCGTTTTGATAATTTGAAAAGAGAAAAATAAATTATACGTTCTTAGCTGAAAAAACAAATCCGGAAGTCATTTGAAAAATAATTTTGATAAGCATTGCAGAAAATCTAATTATCGATTATTTTATAGTGATAGCACTAATAACAGTCATATTAAAAATATTCTGTTCCTTTTGTTAAAAAAAAATAGTAAATATTAGGGGGAATAAGTTGTATGAGAAAAATAATGATAAAGAAAAAGAACTGTTACAGTACTGTTGCTCCTGTTACTGTTATGTAATTTGTGACCAACACGGATAACAACTCACTGTAAAGATGGGGATGAGATCTGGGGGGAGGGGGGTCTTTTGGGAAATTAGGAAAAACTGGTGTTTGTTTCTTGTGTAAGGTGTGAAAAACTTGGAAAATTATAGGTAGAAATTGCTGGAACTATAAATCTTGATGGCTTTATTGATAAGGGAATAGTTTAAGGTGCTCAACTCTGTGGCTGGGTTCGCTCGCGCATACATCTAGCTTACTCAGGACAACTGCTCATGGACTTACCTGCTTATACTTTCAGTTTAATTGAAAAAGTCGGTGAATTTCTAATCAACTTAGTTTTCACTCTCCCTCTAAACTTTCTTCCTCTTTGACCCGGCTTGAAGTCAATAAGGACTTCTAAACCTCATAAAAAATGTATTATCGGTGAATGCATTACTTTGCCAGTTTGTACGGTTTTTGAGTTGAGCCGCCCCTCCTATGATCGCTTTTTTTACGATCTTGTATTACTTACTTATTTATTAATTTCATTTTATTTTTTAGTAGAATTGTTAATTCTAATCCAGGTGTGTCAGACTCTTAAGAGTTAATATCTGTTTATGTATCTATTTTATAAGCTATTTTAAAGTATACATTCTTATGACGTATCCAATAACAATTTTATGGTTTAACGGAAATAAATATTATTATTGTCATAGAAAATTTCGTATCGATATACTCGTTGCATCGATAGTTGGGGGTGTGAACGCGCCAGGCTTGCACAAACCTAACAATCCGTTTTTAAGCTCAGTTGGATGCACCAGCCTCAAGATGAATATCTAGCAGGACAGATTTCATTGAATGTAAACTTTTAAGCTTGTGCAAGTCTCAAATTTCCGTTAGCACAACCTCACTTTGAAGAAGCAGTTTGAATGAGGATGTAAGGCTTGCTTTATACAGAAGTATGATGTTGCATGATGAACGTGGGTGAATGTTAGCCTCTAGCTTCACAGGCAGACTGCCAAATTCGTATCTCTCCTTGTTGACAAACACTTTAAATATGGCCTCTTGTTTTGTGTCTTTGTTTTTTTTGGCAACTAAAATATTAAGTTTAACAAAGTGGCGATATGCGAGAGATCGGGAATAGCTCTATTTGTCTTTGTGAGAGATTAAAAAATAAATCTATATTGTGTGACACCTGAACTTTTTAAATTGAACTACGCGAGAAAGAATTGTTCAACTCATGCGCTCATCAGTGTAACTTTATTATAAAAGTCTCACAGATTACTTTAAATGTCAAAAACTGCAATATTTTGACTTCTAAGTACAGGAAAAACTCATAGGTAGCATCAAATAGTTGTAGCTCATCAACGAATGGTCGGATTGTCATGGAATTTCACATGTAGTATTCTTAAAAGACAAAAACAAAAAAAGGATATGTGACGTCTCAAAATTGTCAACGGGTGGGAGGTATGGGGAGGGCAAGCATATACCTAAATAGTAGTTTCAAAAGCAATATTTAAAAATTGGCTGTGACCCTTTTGAACGGGAGGGGCGGGGGTGCATTAATGCTGAATGAATCTCACATGGAGCTTTCTTAAAGATGGGATATAGCTTTAATTTTAATACGGGGGGTTTCCTAAGCATGTATTACCTTGAAGGTGCACCGTTGCACGGTAAATAATAGCTCTCACTAGCGTTCTTAAGCACAAAATACCTAGGGCATCCGCTGTTGCAAGGCACATGGAACATGCTGTGCTTCCAAATAAAAAAAAGAAATAAAAAAAAAATCCAGTCCAATAGCTTTAGACAGAACGACATCTGTTGGGTCAGCTAGTTATATATAAAATATAACTGTAATAATATATAAGTAACTAGTGTAATTGTATATGTGTGTGTGGAATATGCCATTAGTAGTTTTATTAAAGAATATTTCCTTATGGTAGCCTTTAGGATTGGTTATTGGTTGCGTGAGAAGTGACAAAGCAATTATGAATTATGTAAATGAATGCATAACATGCATGAATTATAGATAGAAATATAATTTATTCACAACAGTCAAATATATCTGCTCCTTCACTAATTCATTTGTTTAACCTTTATATCGAAATTATAAATTTGTACAATAGGTTTGATTTATTGGAGAGGATTATGGACGATATTGGCCGCAGCCGAAGTTAGAACTTTTAGTCAGAATGTGCTGTAAGTTATGTATTTCGAAGTTTGTTTTACTTACCGGGGAGCGCTATGTGATTGGTCAAAGATTGGGGAGAGTTAAAGTAATACAACTAATGATTTTCAGCCAAATTGGTAATAGAGAGAGAGAGAGGGAGTGAGTGAGGGAGGGTTTAGGGGAGCCTCCCCCCGGAGCTTTGTGAATAACAGATAGTCCTGTCGCAAAGTTAGCTTTACAAAATTTAAAAAAACTTTTTTTTTTTTTTTATAGGAATAAAAAGTCGTCGGTGAATCATCGGATTTGTACTTCCCCAACACGAATTAATCAATTACGTGTTGACTCTCCTTCCAAAGGCAATTATGATTTAGAGGGCACACAAAGTTTCAACTACTTAGTCACACAAACTGTCAGACATACAGTCTCAGAAATTGATATCTGATGGAAAAACGGGTTCAGGGGATCTTGAATTGTAAAAAATTCATTAAAAACTCGATCTCGGATTTTTGAACGATTACAATATTTCCTTATGCCATGGTATAAGAAAGATAGAAAAAACTTGTTTTTCGGTTGTGTCTGTCTTTGGTCAGACATTAGTTACCATAGAAGAAATGTTAGCAATTTGAAACTTCCAAGCTGAAATAGTGAACATATTTGTGTCTTATAATGTTAGCTGAAAACGGGCCTATAAAAATGGCATACAAATTTCAATATTTTATTTATTTATTAACATAAAATCTAAAAAAGTTAGATAAAAACAGTGGCATAGGTTTACATAACGTATTTTTCAACAGAATAATACATGATTATTTTGACTTGATTTCCCCCCCCCCCCCCCCCCCTCTTTTTCATTTTGTAGATATAATTATCGTCATCAAATCTGATTTCTTTCGCCATTTTGTGCTTTATATTTGGATTAAGTAAATGGTTTATTCTGTCTCCTCCAGAGGCTGAACACAACCGATGCATGCTCACTGGTAAACCAACTGGACGTTGAGATGATAACATGTCTATAATTTTATCGTTATCAATCAAAATGTATTTCCTTTTGAAATTTGCACTTATTGTTCTTATTTATTTTAAATTAATTATAACTATATAGTAAGAAAGAGGAGGAACAGTGGGGGGGGACCTCTGGAATCAGGGGCGAATTTCCTCATTTGCCCCCTCCATGCGGCCCTGCGCGAAGCTAAGATTCGAGATTTTGGGAATGTTTTCCGAGTGCATTGGACATTCAAATACATATTGGAATGCCTTATCCTATATTCTGTCTGCAATCCTACAAGGGCTTATCGCTACTTAAATCCTAATTATTGTATAGATCGCTCGAATATGGACATTAGAAAGTCCCTCCTGATTGCTCTTGTCCTCATGTAATTGTTCTAACGATTGTCACCCAGAACGATAGACAATGTCCGTTCACTCCCCTCATAGGATTGAGCCAATCTGCATACACAAACTGCACCCTGTGAAGTGCACTCTATAATTGGTTGCAATGACAGGACAGAAAGTGGTTTCCTTTAGAAAGGAGAAAGTGATGCTGGGGATGGGGTTTGCTTGGATTCAACGTATATATGTCGTAGATAGTTACTGAAACCTGTCACTTCAGGTACCCTGCCCAGTCATGATCTGCCGGCTTCTTGAGGTGATCAACCTGGTAAACATGGTATGTCCAACACGGCGCATTGTGGTTCTCAGTGTACGGTTAAGTGGGAAAAACCTCGCAAAATGTTTTATTTTCGATATTTTGGTACCTATCGATTTTGATGTATATTTAATTTCTTAATTAAGTGAAATACGAACCAAGTAGATACGTTCCATCGTGTTAGAGAGAATGAATGAGAAAATTTTGTTTTTTTGTGCTTATATTGTACTTAAAAATTGGGTTATGACCCAATTATTCTAATTAAAATAGTATTTATGTGTTTTTTTACAAACAGATTCGAATGAAAAAAAGGCGTCAGTGATCACCGGAGATGTACTTCCCCAGAACGAATTAATCAATTAACTTTTCGCTCCCCCTCCAAGACTAGTCGACGGTTTGCGTTAATATACAATAGATGACCAACTTTTGACCGATTACATAACTGCCCCTATACTTGGTACATCTGGGCAAGTCATAGTTTTCATATTCATATGAAACTTGATATCAGTCAATATAGAAAAGTAATCCTGGAAGGGCTTTTGGGATACATGTCACATAGCCTTGCCACCAGACTGCGCCCTAACCTAACTATAGTCAGTCACACCATTTTCGTACACCCTTCTTCTATATTAAACTATTCCCATTATATAATATTATGTTTATTTTTATCACCATGTAACACCTTTTTAAATATTCCCAGGATTTTTTGTTTGCTTCCTGGAAAAAAAAACAATCTCGGGTTTTTCCCCAATCTTTCCGGTTTTTTTTTCCGAGCTTTAAAAACTCTAAACCCACTTATAAAAACATCGTGAAGATATACACATTTCTTCAGTTATAATAGGTCGATTTTATTTTAAAATAATAGGACTCATTTTCATAGATTTCTGATCCAATTAAAATATATTAAATATGGTGGGTTATCTTCTCCACAGATATAAATTTTGTTTTCCGGTTACAGTAGAACCTCGATTAGCCTTGTTCGCGAATAACCGTGGTGTGTAAGCAGTAAGTATAGGTTCCTAGAAACTTAGAAACAGAGTAGAGTGACAATGATGACAGTTTTGGTGCTAAAGAAGGAAACATTCAGACAAGTCAAGCAATGGAACCAGTTCATGTCCTCCTCAACTTCTGCAAACAGGAAAATTTTGACTTCCATGACGTCATGAATTTGAGAAAACTTAGAACTGAAGTAAGGAAAATCATTTCAAACCGCAAAAAACAAAGAAGGATTAATATAAAGATATTATTTCAAGCCCTGATAACGTTATAACCTGTCAATGTACACACATAAATAATTCGTTAAATAAAAAGTTTCTCGATTAACCGTGGTTAGAACTGAACTAAGGAAAATCATTTCAAACCGCAAAAAACAAAGAAGGATTAATATAAAGATATTATTTCAAGCCCTGATAACGTTATAACCTGTCAATGTACACACATAAATAATTCGTTAAATAAAAAGTTTCTCGATTAACCGTGGTTTTTATTTATCCGTGCGCCCTCTCTCCCCCCCCCCCCCCCCCTTCCCCCCATTACCCCGGATAATCGAGGTTCTACTGTATGTTGAGTACAACAGGTTAAGTTATGTAATCGGTCACAAAGTTGATGTTCAGTTGAGTAAAAAAAAATGCTGACACATAAATCCCTGATCAGAAATTTATTAGGAATTATAGAAGTATTTAATTAGAGATTAGGTGGATCAGGTGAGCGAATCGCCCCTCCCCTCCACCCTCACCACCTCATTTTCCTCCCTTCCCACGTCGCCTTCTCGAAAATTTGATTTCTCTCCATTATTTTTAACTATAGTGAAAAAATGTATAGATGTATAAATTGTATAGTGTATTTAAAATGAAAATTCATATTTTCGCTTAAGAATAATTAGGAAAAAATTATATTAAATTATAAAAGTTATTCCGGAATAGTCAAATTTAAAATATGAGGTTCGACTGAAATATATTGAGTCATATTCCCGATGACAAACAGCCACGAAAGCTAAAAACACTTGTATTGTCTTTGTTTGACCAGAAGCAGGTAAGATGTTCTCCAATGTAGAAGCCACCCCCTCACAATTTAGTTATACAGATTTCTCATAGAAAGTTCGAAATGTTGATATTTTTATGAGGCGAAAGTGTAGATACGTTTGTGTAACTATCCTTTCTAGTTAAAGTTGTTAACCAGGAACTATTGTATAAGTAACAGGGTCCTCTATATTGAGTTACTCCAAGGTCACTGTTATTCCAAACGTGATCAGCTACTTGATACTTTCTATTTCCGAGTTTCGTTAAGTGTGGCGCCGTGCAGTGACGCTCAGTTATACTAAAATTTGTATTATTTGTAATCAGAAATTCTATGTTTTCACTGGGATTCCATGTTTTCCGACCTCCCCTAATTACAAATATAAAAATTAAAAAAAAAATAAAAATATACAGAATTAATGTATCTACTTTTCAGCCCAATCGACTCAAGTGAAGGGAAGAAATGAATGAAATGAAATGAAAATAAATTTTATTATATAACAGGAAACAATGACATATAGTATCAGTATGTCGTAAAAATAAATAAATAAATAGATAAATAAATTAGTGCTACATTCGAGAGAACTAGACAATTAATAATAGATATACAAAAGATTAACATGAAAAAACTTAAAATTAACAGCTTAATTATGAAGAAAAAAAAATAAAAGTATCTACATATATATAAATAAAAGAGAATAAGTATAAAAAAGTGTATAAATAAGAAAAAAATAAATAGATTAATAAAATGGACAGAGCATAACACTATGAAGGTTGATTATAAAAGAGAAGGAAGGATGCCCAGACAAGGTTTGAAATAAAATTAATTTTAGTCAGTAGGGGCTAGATAGAGAAGTGTGAGGAGAGAGAAGAAAAATAAAAATACCTACATAATAAAATAAGATAAAATAAAAAATGAAAAAATGCTTGATGAAATATATATATGTGTAAAATAAACAAAAAAAGAATAATATTGATTATGGTAGAGTAATTTGGGAATAAAAAAAAAATTAAAATAGAGAAAAAAGAAATGGGATAAGTAAATAATTTGAATGATTTTTTTTTTTTTTTTTTTTTTTGGCTTCATGTACGGTGCATATTAGCCATGTCAATGTGTTATATATAATTATTTAAGACATCCATGGCCCCGGGAGGGAGTTCTATCTACGAAATAAAACTCACTCCCGGACGGGATTCGAACCCGCAAACCATGCGACCAAAGCTCTACGCTCTAGCCCGCACGGCCACCATGGCCCCTATTTGAATGATTAGAATAATGAGATTGACGAATTAGAGAATACGGGGGAGAGATATGAAGAGAAGAATGAAAGGGGAGTGTATTGTTTAGTGAAGAGATGGGGTGTCTCAACACAAAAACTCTAAAAAAACTATCGATGTAATGAATGTATCGACGTGAAATTTAATTTGAGGATTCAGAAGCCCCTATGTAAATCAATTATTGATTTTTTTTGGAGGGAAAGCGAAGTCTTAATTGATTAATCTGTGCTGGGGAAGTACATTGCCGGTTATTTTTTTTTTAAATAGTCACCATTTTCCATTTTAAATGTCAATTTTCGGTCCATTGCGCCAGTTGGACAGTAAGGACCAACTGTCAACACGCTGCTGCTCTTTTCTCTAAAATAGACTCTGCTGCGTCCGAACGTTTTTCTTAATTTTCTCAGCTTATTTTTAATTGATCAAAAATGAAAGAAAAAAATGACTGGCATCGATCCGGGAGGAATTTTAATAATAAAATGATATTATATTGTTAATAATCATGTTAATGTCATTCTTTATTGGATCTTATCAAATTATATTTGTACAATACCAATACTACATTCCTCAAATAACATAAGTTTAAAGGAAAAACAATTCAACTTTTTTATTGTGACGAAAACCATAACATATTTACAATATTTGAAAGGTATTGACAATTGATTTGGCTGAAAATCAAGGGGAAGGGCTCTTCGACTAGTCTTTGACGTTTTGGGCCTCCGGAGTTCTGGAGGACGCCTCTTCTGCAACCCCTGAATTGTCTGTTTGTTTATTGTCCAATGTTCTGTATATGTTGACCGATAATCTCGCGGTATAATCGCCAGATATGAGGGAGGATGAACATATCTTGTTGCTTTTATGAAAAACTTAATAGTTTTGTTTGAAGCAACATATAGTATAGAGTGAAGATGAGGTCTTTGTCCGTCTTCTTCACATGCTTCTTGATCTTGTTGGAAGAGATGTGCATGAGGAGGGAGTAGAGGTCAGGCTGGAAGCCGAGCTCTGGGATGGGCTCCTCGTTGAAGGCTGGGCTCACATCGGTGCAGTTGACGAGTGCAGCGCGCTGCTGCGTTGTCACCAGCATGCTGTAGTTGACCTGATCCTTGGCCAGTCCCGCCTCCCTCAGCTGCAGTACTATCTTGTCTCGACCCGCTGGCATGTTCCACCGAGACCAGGTGAACTGGTACTCCCTTGAGAAGATGGCCATGCACAAGTACATGTGGTCTTCTAGGATTTTATCTTTGACGGAATTCCCGTCAACGTACAAGAAGGCATCCCATCCTGGGAAAATGTCCAACCCTGCCCTTCTCATGATACGGATCAACTGATTGGGCGGGTATGGGATTCCCAAAACAGCGTCCAATGCACCTCCGGTTGCATTCTGTATGCTGTTCAGTCGCACTGTATCTCCCTCTATCGTATACTCCACTGTAACTGTAGACGCAGTCAGCGAAAACACGATACTTTTTGAAGTTTTCCAGTCTGACGGCCGCAACTCCCACGTTTGATAAGGCAAATTGTAATACCTATAAGCTGCTATACCGATCGGAGCAGTTTTGCCGATTCGAAAGGAAAGCAGTTGTTTCTCTTCGTTGAACTTGACATCGTAGACATGTTCCGATGACCAGACTCGGGTCTCTGCCTCCCAGAGGACCGGCGCCGGTGTTTCGAACCACAACACTGTCTCTGTCAGCTGGATATCCACGCAGATCAACTTGTCTATGTCTTCATCAACTTTGGGCTTGGCCTCTTCTTCTTCCTCTTCTTCCGTTTCTGTTACAATCTGCGGTACATATTTAAAGAAGAAATGTTCTTTCCTTATTGTGTACTCCCCGTACTGCAATTGTACTACAGTCCCATCCTTGTGCCTGTAAGATTGTGGAACTTGGTGTATAAGGTTTATGTGGTAAACCCCACTTAAAATTGCAAATCTTCTCAAATTTATTTCTTTTTCTGATACTTTTGTTGTTAATTTTTCTTTATATAATTTAATTTCCCTTTCTTTCATATCTTCCAAAACAGTATTAACGTTCTTGTAAGTTTTTCCGAGATCAGCTTGTTCAATGGACATTTTCTTTTTATGTTTTCCACCTCGTCGCAGGATGCAATAAAGATTTTTCCGAATGTCATCAGCCATGCGCAGGGTGTCTAGCCGCCTTCTTGGTTTCACATCCCTCATTAGGTCTTTCAGAGTTCTCATTGGTTTCTCACCGTCTTGACTGGTTGATCCCTCTTCAGACACTCCAAATACCGTATCCAATATTAGACGCTCATCTATTTCATTTGCCTCACCGAAAGTTTCCCAGTCAACTATCCTCTTTGGTCGTACCGTATCTGTATCTTCATCATCAGATTGGGATTCATTCTTTTCCGCTTTTTGCCTCAGCATGTATTCATTTCTGTATCGATTCCTTTGAGATAGTTTGCTTGGACTTAAATAGCGGTCGCTGTTGCTGTCTGTGAAAGATGAGCTAAGAATGGACACATAGCTGAAACTGTCATTTTCCTCTTCTATTTCATCCATATTTTGCGCTATTTCCTGGTTTCCTTCTGTCTTTTTCTCAGTTTTGTCCATTATTGCAATTTCCTTTGTCTGTTCTGCTGATTTATCCTTCATTTCCTTGTCTTCTTCTGTATTTTCTTCTCCTAATTCAAACCAACAAGGTACTTCCTCTTTCTCTAAATATTCATCATAATTTGCTTTAATCACTTCTATCTTCTTCTCGTGCCACATAGAATTATCTTGATACAAGTTATGTTTCAGAGGGTTTTCCGGTTCGTTCCATGACGGACTGTTGTCGCTGTAGTGATCGTGTGCAGTGTGTATGATCCTCAGTATGAGTTGTTTGTTGCTGAGGGTTGTTGGCAGTTTCACAGTGATATTTGTGAACACTTTGGCTGGCAGTGGCCGCGAAGCAACTGAACTGAACCCTTTCATTCGCCAAGCCCACATCCATAGTTTCACGTTCTCTGAATGCTTTTCATATTCCGCTTCCCAATAATTGATCTTATCAAAAGATTCAATTATATTTCGGATCATCAGGAAACAGGCAGTATCCATTTTATCAGTGAGTTCTTTCCGATACTTTTCGCGTACTTCTTTCTGGTTGTTGACTTGGTTGAGGCTGGCGTTGAGGGGTTCGTCGATGTAATCTTGGAGGATGTCGAGGATGGCGAGCATTGATTCGTTCTTGTCAAACACTGTCTCTATTCGCCCCGTCTCCTCCGTCTCGTGCCACAGGTACAGGTATGTGTTCATGTTGGGTACATCGTTGGGGAAGGGCAGCCGTTCGCACCTCACATACCTCTCCCACTCTTCTTCTTCCCTTTTCTGGGTCTTGCTCTTGAAGTTGACTTCCTTCAGCCTACGCAAGTGTTGACAGGTCTCTTGTAGCACACTATCCCGTACTCCTTTCTCATATATTTCTATTTCTTCTCGTCTCTTCTTCTCCGCCCTCTCTTTCGCCAGTTGTTTCTCTCTTTCCATTTCTTGTCTTTCTCTCTCCTCCTGTTCTTCCTTTTCTCTTCGCAGTGCTTCCAATTGCGCTGCTTTTGCTGCCATTTTTTCTTTCCGACCGGCCATTTTGGGTCCCATTTTTTTTTTGTATTTTTTCCTGAAAAATCCGTTATAATTATGTCTCATTTGTTTACGTTCAAAAAAAATATATATTACAAAGAAGAAAATAAATATATATACTTAAAATAAATAAATAATAAACTCTCGAATCGGTTCGATATATATATAAAACAATTGATTATAATTTGTTATTTGAAACATGTTGATTTTCAATCAAAACTTGTCGGTTGTTTTCAGCGAGGAGAACGAAAACTTTGCGCTGGATACATTGTCGAATGCTCCCCTATTCGAATACATTGTCGAATGCTCCCCTATTCGAATACATTGTCGAATGCTCCCCTATTCGAATACATTGTCGAATGCTCCCCTATTCGGATACATAGTCGAATGCTCCCTTATTCGGATACACAGTGTTCAGTTCTTTCCTACTGGAGATAAAAATTACCTATCTTTACGCATAGGTATCATTATATATTTAGCTTAAAGAGGACACAATCTAAGCTGCTTAAAATACTGTAGGTTTTAGCACTTCATTGAGAAGGCGCCGGTAGCTCAGAAGGAGCGTGCCTGCCTTCCGAGCTCAAGATCGCGGGTTCGAAACTCGGTTGAGGCCCTTAGGTCTTTTATCTGGGCGCTCCTTCGAATGGGACGTTAAGCGATGGTCTCGAGCCTGTACGATGTCAGGTACTCGTTAAAGATCCCTACTCTAGATGAATAAAAATTTAGATGAGTCGGATGTAGTAGAGTCGGGCTCAAGTCCATGAGAATGACGAGAGAGCACTCTAGTGGTAGGTGATGTGACCTTGTAGTTACAGCCGGGACAAGAGTCACAATCACAAATAACAAACAACCTTTAAAATAAATAAAACCATCTTCTTTTTGAAAATCAAAAACAAAAATTATATATATACACACTCGTATATAAGGAATCGACAAACTAGCTTTATACTCATTTATTTATAAGGTTTAACAAATTGTTGAACAATATCGTCATTCTAAAGCTATTGATGTTTTTCTGGTACCTAGTAAAAATGCCATTATAGGTTGGTACTGTTTCAAGGAAATGGGTCCCAATCAGCTATTGGAGTGTTACCGACCAGAAGCGCCTCAAATAGAACCATGATGGATACTATAATATGTATATAAAAATGTTCAACAATTTGTTAAACCTTATAAATAAATGAGTATAAACCTTGTTTGTCGATTGCTTTCACTCTGGCGACCTCTTTTAAAAATTAGTGGAAACCCCCCCCCCCCCCCCCCCCTCTCCGGGTTCTACCATTTTCGTATTTGTCTCCCCTAATCCCTCCTCTATTCATGAAATGTAACTCATCAATAATAGACAGTAAAATAAATATGTTTTTATAGGCAACAGTAGAAAACTTAACTAATAAAAAACACCAGGTACCTTGTTTGAAGGCAGCTGTTCTCTGTAAAAACAGAATTTTTTTATAAGAACGCTTTTTTTTTTAACTGTGTGGGACTACAGACTACTGTACGAGGGGAGGATTGGACAAGGAGCATTGAGCTGTTGCCTGTTCGGTCCAGGATTCGAACCAACAACTTGCATAGCAACGGTTGCTAACGGGAGTATTACCGGCAATGTACTTCCCTAGCTCGAATTTATCAAGTATGTTTTCGCTCTCTCTCCATAACCCATGATTTACATAGAATCTTCTGAATCATACTAGATATTATGTAAAACTCAACATCGAATTACATAACTTCCTCTATACTACCTGGGAAAGTAGGAAAGTGATAAGTACTTCCCCAGTCCGCATTAGTCAACTAAGTTTCAGCTCTCCCTCCAAAACTAATATAGAGATATGGCTGCTCTTTATGAGGGACTTGTGGATCCTCTTATGAACTTCCCCTTCCCTTTGTCGTCCTTGTGAAGTTCAGGATACACGTATAAAATGTTGTGAGGGGGGGGGGGGGGGGGGGGGCATGTTTGGTGAGAATATGATGGTAGGGTCCGTCTTACCAAGCGGAGTTATTGTTCAAACCTAAAAGTTCGATCAAAAGTTCATTTTGAAATTCATATCAGTGCCAAAATGAGTAGTCAGCTGCTCCTTGGATCCTTATCGTAAATCTTCTCGAAGTAAACTGGTCAGCTTAAAATAAAAATTGTATGGGATATATTAAACTGGTTAAAAGATAAGAGAACTATCATTTCAGCATAATTAAGACATGAAAAATAATACTACCCTGACACAATGCATTACACTACTTGTTTTTCATATTTCAACCATCTCCTCCTTGCTATTCCAATACCCTTATGAAATTTTAGCAAAAAGAAGTGATAACGCCCCTTAACAATGAATCTTCTGCAGTGTACTTCCGCATCGTGAATTATTCTATTACATTTTTTCTGTTCCTCTTCTAACCCAAGGTCACCAAATCCTCATTCTTATGGAGGGCATCGGAAGCTCAGTGTTATGCGTCTTTGCTTGCCGAGGCAAAAAAAAAAAAAAACTTAACTTAAGCATGCCGTCCTTCGGATGGGAAGTTTAGCGATGGTCCCGAGCCGTTACGATGTCAGGTACTCTTTAAAGACCCCTACCCTAGGTTAATAAAAATTTAGGGTAGTCAAAATTGAGGACTCCCATAGTAGAATCGAGCTCATGTCTACCAGAGTGAGGAAAGAGCGCTCTGGTAGTAGGCGATATGGCGTTGTAAAAAAAGCCGGGACATTTCGTCCCTAATAAACCGCTGCCTCCTTCAGAACTGTTATATCCCCTGCGCGCCCTCTCGTCCTCACTGAGAAAGTTAACCCAGGCCAGGAGGATCACACATTTCTTTTACCTCACTTTCTCCAAATGTGAAATACTTAAATACAATTTTACACTCACTTCGTGAGATCTCAATTTTTTTTTTCTCCTCTGTATCCTCTCTATTTCATTGCCGCCTTTGAAAAAAAAAAAAAAAAATTGCGGTTCTCTGAATTATTTTCCGAAGCACAAACATACTAGTTTTACTAGCCCCTCACTCCCTCTTCCAATCAAAAAAAAAATAAAAATTTCACTTGTACATTAACGACAAAATCTTCGGTTCCTCACATTTCGCTTTCTCTGTCGAGGTCAAAGTGTTAAGTCAAAGACGAAAGTGGCAATTCTCTTTAATTGTTACCTGTCTCGGACAGGAAGAGGAAGATACCGATAGCATGAAATCAGATCAAGTTATTATTAAATATTGATTAAATAATACCAGTTAACATTACAGAGACAAACAGTAGACAGTGTGGCGAGTGTGTCCAACCCCTCTCGCCACTCAAAACATTTTTTTTATCTCCGTTATTTCTGACTTTAGGCGAGAAAATATTTTGAAGGATAAAATAATACACATGCACCCACTACTTGTCAATATTTTCACTATATTAGTCAAAATTACACGTTTGTTTCGCCTCTTACGGCATTATCAAGTGAACTAAATCAAGAGTTTTTTTTTTCACAAAGTAGACCTGGAATCAGTTCAACACGAGAAAATATTTATAGAATAAAAAATGTTTAAGATGAGAATTCATTTCATATCTATTTAGTAACTTTTTCACTTAATATTAAATAATAATTGAGATATAAACGTATCTTTCTGGGTCTTCAAGTTTCTTTCGTTTTCATTATTCATACGTATCTATTTGTTATGAAAAAAAGGGGTTTTATCGAAATTAAAAAGCATGAAATGTTTACTCTGTGTCGATAGCAGGTACGATAAAAGGTCGTAGGACCTTAAGAAGAAAGAAATTGGTTACCACGAAGTACATATCTGAAAAATTGTCCACCTTGTACGATTTGAAGCTGTGCACATAACAGTTGAAATGTGTGAAAGTGAACATGGAGATATGGTAAAAATAACTGTACATGTTGATATCCACCTTATTAACATTATGAAAGTTTAATGAAGGGTGTGTAAAATCATCGTTAAAGTAATGACATAGCCAAGAAACAGGTTGGTTAGGTGGACTAGGCTAGCGACGCCTGTCAGCCAGGTACACAACTAACAGGTCCCGCCTTGACGCTTTCCTGCTAAATGACTGTCTACTTTTCCAATAGTCACTTATAAGGGTTCAAAAAACCAGTTTTAGTAACCATTAAAGAACCAATTAATGAGGAAGTCAAATCGTGAAAGTATTGATAATACAGTAGAGTCCCGCTAATCCGGACTAGACCCCGTCCGGATCACCGAAAGTCCGCATTAAACAGAATTTACAGTAAAATGCACATGATAAATATTTTAGCGACTTTTTTTTCTCATAAATACACTTTTTCCTTTAGCTTAATCAATACTATATAATGTAGTTATACGTAGATCTTAAGTTTTCTACCTACGAACTCAGATAGTGTTAACAAAACAAAACATCTGATTAAAACTCAAAATGTATTTATTGTACAGTGCAGTACTACTGTACAAAACAAACCATGCTACATTAATGTTATAATGTAAAAATTAAGAATTTTAAAAACGTAATATGTAAACGTTAATTCTGAACAGGACTGTAAAATAAAACAATGTGCAGTACGCAATGAAAAGAAGAAGAATATTTTTAGACTCACTGAAAAAAGTCCGTAATGTTTTTTTTGCTTTAAAGAAGACCGACGTCGTTTTGCCGTACGATCTTGTAGGCCCCAAAGTCAGTAGTCAAACCCTTACTGAATTATTTTCGTACTTACCGCTCGCTAAATTAAATTTTTAGTAAAATATGCACAATGATTTTGAAATATCGAAATGTATTATCTGTAGGATTTATGCAACGTTACAAAATAATAGGTTCGGTTTTATGACTCATACCCGGACTTTAACTACGAGGTCATATCGCCTGCTACCAGAGCGCTCTTTCGTCACTCTGGTGGACATGAGCCCGACTGCTGTGGGAGTCTTAAATTTTGCCTACCCTAAATTTTTATTCACCTAGGGTAGGGTCGGTACTCGTCTTGACATCGTACAGGCTCGGGATCATCGCTTAACGTCCCATCCGAAGGACGGCGTGCTTAAGTTTATTTTACCTCCCAGATAAAATAAACTAAGGGCCTCAATAAGAACGCGGCGGTAGTTTAGAAGTAGCGAGAGAGGGGTGGTGGGGGGGGGGGGGGGGTAAAAACAAACAAACAGGCCAGTGTAATGGAGAGTTCCCAGGTACTTGTTAAACCCTATCCTAGGTAATTAAACCTGGGGTCTACCAGAGTAGTCGGGCTCATATCCACTAGACCTACCAAAGAACGCTTTAGTAGTAGGCGATATGACCTCGTAGTTGCCATTTAGTGCATTTAGGATCCAATAAAGAGACACCGTTTGATTTGTAGCGAAATCGGCCGAAGGGAAGTAGGGGATCAGTCCTTTAAGATGACCTGTTGATTTTTTTTTTTAGAGGCAGAGCGAACTTAGCTGAATGCAAATAATTTTCTGTATTTTTCTTACACATTTTAGTTGGTCCCACCTCAACCTGAATATCGATATGCATGACGGAAGGTCACGGTGGGTTACCGATGAGACAGTATCGATCCATCGTTCATTCCTTTTATCTATTTGTCAATTGTTTAAATTAATAATACCCACTAATTTATCCGTCTCCTTTGTACTCTTACTAAAATCGAACCTTATCAATTTTTGTTTGATCTATCGTGAATTCAAGGTTAATTCCTTTTTCCCTTTCGATCGTAATAAGGTTAAGTTCATAAATAACGCAACTCATTGAGGAAGGGGTTCGAATTTTGAAACAGAGGGGGGGGCTCTCCAAAAATGTTAGATACACAGTAAAATGAAGCCTGGTCATGCACAAAAAAGAACAAACACAACTCAACATACAGTGTTGGCATGTGATGTGGTAGTTGGTGCCGTTTCCTGAGGTCAGTTACTCCCACTAAAACAAAGAACGCTTCTTGGCAAATCGCCCATCGCAGTGTCTTTCCATTGCGTTCTAACCGTTACCGCTATTATAAATAGATATTTTGTTCACAATGCATTTAGTAGTCTTTTGCGTATGCATTTGTTTTTTTACTTTTTTTTCCCCTTAATAATAAAATGTACATACGTCTCGAATCTTGAAAAAAATGTAGAGTTTTGAATTTATGCGATATCTTAAAACATACAGTGAAGTGTGATCAAATGATAGACAGAACTGTTCCGTTGATCATTCAAAAAAATTACCAGGATGAATATTTTTAAAGAAAGATTTTGTTTAAACCTAGCTAAAAAATATAATACGTGTATTGTATTTTTCCACAAAAAAATACAGAGGTACATTGTACCGGTTTTGACTTATGCCGATTGTCTGTTGAACTTTGTATTGACTATAGTGTAAGCCGAAATCGATACAGTATATTTATTTTTTGTAGAATTGGACACATTGTTTTTTTTTTTTAAATATTTCATTATTTTTCCAATGTCACACTTTCCACAATAGCCGAACACATTACTCACAACATTTATCGACGTCGTTGCGTAACTATCATCTAAACGTTCGTGGCCGGTAGCTCAGAGGTATTCTCGCCTACTGAGCTCAGGTTCGAAACCCCCGGCCGAGAGCACGTCGTCCTTCATATTGAACGTTAAGCGATGGTACCGAGCTTGTAGGATGTCAGGTACTTGTTAAAGACCTCCTACCGTAGGTAAATAAAAATTGAGGATAGGAAGCATTTATGACTCACATAGTGGAGTCGGGCTCGTATCCACCAGAGAAGAGCGCTCTGGTAGTAGGCGATATGACCTCCTAGTTGAAGCCCGGGCATAAGAAGAAGAAGAAGAGTTTATTATAATAGTCGCATTTACAGAGGTACAACTATACAATAAGGTTCCTTAACCGTTACCCGTATACACTAAATAAATACAAATCAAAAATAATCAATTAAATTAAAAAACTCTTAAAGGGAAAAGGAAAAAAAAAAAATACAAAGTAACTGAAATGAATAGAAAATAAATTAATAAACATTCAAAAACAGAGATTATAATTTAAAATCGTGAACGGATATTTGTGTGTTTCTCTCCCTGAGTTTTCCCTATTTTCTTTACCAAAACATTTTGATTAGTGTCACATTTAAGTAAAAAGTTATTATTTAAATTTATTATTCAGTCCAGTAGGAGCTCAACATCTTCATGGATTTGGAGGATATACCAACCAATCTAAGGCATTTGAAAGCCCGGGCATGATTCACAATAACTATACCAAAATATTACAGATAAATATGATGAGATGACACAGTGAACGGGGTTCCTTAGGCGAACGTTTCGGTCATATTTTAATTAATACATGTTTAATAATTTTTATGGTTTTCAAATATAGCTAATACCCATGCCATATACTTTCGCTGTCCCTCGAAAAAAAAAAAAAATTGTTGAAAATCTATTATACCTTCCTGTTATTCACTAGGACTTCTCAATCCTCGTATTTCGTACTTTGACTGTGTTGGCAGTTATTAAGGTATTTTAGTACAATCCCCCCCCCCCCCCCCCCCCCCCCTCTCCCACACACCCTCCCACCCTCTCCTTCCCTTTTGCCGATTTGACTAAAACTTTTGGGTCGGGTTGGACAATATGAAACTTCGGTAAAAACTCAACATGTAATTTGCAACTGCCTGCCTCTATAACTTGTACATTCTTGGTTTAGCTGAAGAACTAAAACAGCTAATATTAGGTTTGTTTCCTCAAGAGATCTCACATACGTCTGAAGTCTCGATATGGACGCCGCGTACCGAGAAGCGTAGTAACTCCCAAGGTAACTGACCCTCTTCTAGTGCGCAGCAAATCATCTTGTTGATGTAAACAAGTGACGGAGATTATCACTAAATTTCTAATTTTTTTGTAAATATTTTTTCTGCCAAAATAGAATCTTTTAATAAATAGATGATTTGGTTTTTTATTTACTCAGCTATACCAAGTTATACAATTCGTCCGAAATTCGATGTTGACTTTTCAATGGAATTTCATATAATACATATTTTTACAGCATTATAATGCTTTCATTTTTTTATTTTTACATCCTAGCGATTATAGACGTTTCGGGAAGAGGAACTACTACTCATCATCAGTATCCATAATTTATTTCCTGATCTTCATTGAAAACAATTTTACTTCCTCAGGTATACGATGTATAGGGGAAGTTACGTAATCAGTCAAATATTTAGTAGTTTCAACGGAATGACATTTTTTTCGACCTCCATATTCCAAATATGAAATCAAAGTCAAAATCTAATGAGGACATAATATGTCAAATTTCAGCGATGTCGGCCAAAGAATAGGGGGATTCTGGGATTTGGGCAATTCAACAACCCTAATACTTGCCGATATAATGAATTTATCGATTCAAAATTTAATATGAGGATTTAGGAGTCCCTAATGTAAGTCAACTGTTCGATATTTGGATATCGACTGGTTTTGGGGGATGAAAGCGAAAAGTTAATTGATTTTTGGGAAGTACATAGCCAGGGAAGTACATAATATGTTTTTTACAGAGCATATTTCATTGAACTTGAATGAAATAAAACTATTTTATTTATGGTATTGTCTAATTTCACATAAATTATAATTTATGAAGAATAATTTCACATTTATGTGAAATTAGACAATACTATAAATAAACTAGTTTTATTTCATTCAAGTTCATTTGAATTATTTCACAATATCTCTGCATTAATGTCAGTTTTCATATTTCATTGGTTGACCAATGAGACGAATAAGTCGATCATTATCAAAGAAAAACAGTTTACAATTAAGATCTACAAATATATCATGGAATGGTAGTTCTTTTCGGAAAATTGTGCTAGGTTGTAAAAATCAAAAAATCAATTGGAGAAAGTGGAATTTCATGTTTTTCAACCCCCCCATTTCAAAAATTTTAAAAATGTTCTGTCTGTCTGTGAACATAATAGCTCCCGATAGAATAATTGTATCGACACAAAATTTCGTATATGTTACCAGAAACCCGTGAGGTTGACACCTATTGATTTTCAGCCAAATCGGCCAAAGGAGGGGGGGGGGGGGGGGGTCCGCAGAAGAGGAAGGCTCAAATCATAAACCGTAATAATAACTGTCGATATAATGTAGAATCGACACAACATTTATTATGTGAATTCAGAAGCCCCTATATAATAAGTCAACTATTGAGTTTTAGCCCAAATGGTCGATTGGTTTTGGAGGGAGCGCAGAAACTTAACTGATTAATTCACCGATGACTTTTTAATTTTTTATTTGAATCTCAGCTAGACAGTAAAAAATAAAAAAAAAAAATATATATATATATATATATATATAATAGGGGTAATTTGATTTGATATTTAATAATTTCCCCGCTTTAGCGAGTGGCAATTTAGCCATTTCCGTAGTTTTAATTGTAGAAAGTGGGGTCCCTGGTATTTGTCTCCATGTATGGAGCGCTCCGCTCCGGCTAATGCGACGGGGACTGGAGAGCTGCATTTCTGCAGTCTCCGAAAGTGACAACCAGTGAGTCGTCCGACCTGTTTGACCCATATAAGAATAATTACAATGAGGATTTTTATTCAGGAAAAAAAATATATATAATATATTTTTTATATATATTATATATATATATATATATAACATTGAAGTTTTGAATGCGTTAAAAGGAAAAGTTAACAGGAATTATAGAAAGTCACTGAAGTTATAAAAGAAATGTTGCAGTACTGGTTGCCAACCTATACCAAGTACAGGGGAAGTTATGGCATCGGTCAGTTAATCGAAATTGAGTTTTTCAAAAATTCATCGGTAAATCACGGTCAATGTACTTCCCCAGCACCAACTAATTAACTATGTTTTTGCTTTTTCTCTAAAACCAATCTACCGATTTGACTAAAAATCTATAGTTGACTCAGACGTGGAATTTTCATAATATGTTTTGTGTCGATTCAGTCATTACATAGGCAGATTTTAGAGTTTTTGTGTTAAGCCCTCCCTAATCCAGCCCTGTTCCTTCGGCCGATTTGGCTGAGAGGTGTCGTCCTTACATGGTTCTGAATTCACATAAAACACCCTTATCGTTACATTGATTCTATTAAAAAATATAAAGAAAAACGAATGTTTTGTCTATTTCATAAGATATATAAATTCTATGGGAGTACTTTCGGTATTGCTACCTCCTTCAGCCACGACTTAACAAATACAGTTCTTCACAAAATCAGTATTTGTTAAGTCGTGGCTGAAGATGGTAGCAATACCGAACGTACTCCCATATACATTCTATTGGGAGTGAGGGCGCCGGTAGCTCAGTGGTATGCGTGCTTACCTTCTGAGCTCAAGGTCGTGGGTTCGAAACCCGGCCGAGGCCCTTAGTTTATTTTATCTGGAAGGTAAAATAAACTTTATTTTACCTTCCAGATAAAATAAACTTAAGCACGCCGTCCTTCGAATGGGACGCAATGGTCCCAAGCCTGTACTATGTCAGATACTCGTTAAAGACCCCTGTCCTTGGTGAATAAGAATTTAGGGTAGGCAAAATTTAGGACTCCCACAGTAGAGTCGGGCTCATGTCCACCAGACTGACGAAAGAGCGCTCTGGTAGTGCGCGATATGACTTCGTAGTTAAAGCCCGGGCATGATTCCCAATAACTAACTAAAGTTGGAAACCATGAAATTCCGGACAATAAAGTGTGAACCTAACAAAATACAGATAATGGTAATAATGAACTGAAGAATATTGAAAGTGTCTTTATGTAGTTACTTCATTGACGTATATCTCGTATCTTTTCAAAATGGTGGCGCTATGAAGAAAAATCTTCTATGTGATTCTGTGTGAGGCCTCTCCCTAAAAGGAAGCATTAATCGCATTAAAATGATGTGTTACAAAACGTGTTACTGTCTCCCCTTCAAGTCACTTCTATTTAAATCGCAGTTATTGGTAAGTAATGTAGGTTGGATAGCACTAGTAGCCTCCCGGTAGAATTGCGACTGTGACTGTTACTATTGGAATCACTGTTACCTCAGGATGTGATGGAGTTGAAAGAAGACAAATGGCCGAGCACTCTTCTCAATGTCTCCTTCCTCTACCTGGCTCTCCTCTCTGCCACCTGGACCTTCTTTCTACGGTAAACTGATATCTACCTGTTATATTCCAGTATCACTCTAATTGTAACCTGTGATACTTCTACTCATATTAGAAAAAAATATTTTATATATTCCTAGTATGTATGAGATTTTAATGCTAAAGAGAAACTTAACACTGGGGGTTGAAACCGACTCCCCACTTGAATCATCGATTACTTCATAATTCAAGTGAGATATCGATTATGCCAATTATCGATTCTGTTAACCCTCTGAGGACGAAACCTATTTATTTGCAGCCAAATGAAGCCTTTCTGCCAAAGGGAAGGGGGACGCTTGACACCGGTGTAATAAATGTATTGACACCGGTGTAATGAATGTATTGACACCGGTGTAATGAATGTATTGACACCGGTGTAATGAATGTATTGACACCGATGTAATGAATGTATTGACACCGGTGTAATGAATGTATTGACACCGGTGTAATGAATGTATTGACACAAAATTTCATATGTAAATTCAAAGCCCCACAAGAACGACACATCAATTTTCAGCGGAATTGGATGAAAGGAATGGGGGGGCTCAACTCATAAACCTCAATAACTGCCGATGTAATGAATGTATCGACATAAAATTTTATAGGTATTTAAAGCCCAAACCCATCAAATTTCAGCGATATCGGCTGAATGGAAGGAGGGTTCAGGGCGGGGGGCTCAATTCAATCAATTTTTCGACTATGTAAATCAACTATTGATTTATTAGCCTAAACGGTCGATTTGTTTCGAAAGGAAAGCGAAACCTTTATTGATTAATTCATGCCGGGGAAGTACCGACAGTGGTGATTCACCGACTACTTTTGGGCTGGATAAGGTATTTTGCCGGTGATTATCTGATAAGGTATGAAGTTTAACATACCATTACGCGCCCTTAGAGTGGCCTTGTGTCGTTGCCCGCATAAGTTAGATAACCGTCAATGTTTGTGCTCTTATTTTTGGGTTGGTCAAGGTTGAAAATGACTTCATGTCAAGGGCGTAGCCAGAGGGGGGGGGGGGGGGGGTTCATGTTGCGTTTTCACGGGCATTTCATATATCCTAAACCCCCTCAAAAAAAAAAAAATCATCGCCAATATATTTCATCAGTTTAATTATTTAGCCGTTTTATAAATAATCATTATAATAAGGGCTGGGGCTATCTTGCCTCTAGATAGGGGCTCAATATAGGGCCTCCCCCACTGCAGGCGCGGATCCAGGGAGAAACTTTTTTTTCTTTAGGTGCTGAAGATCGTTGGGTCTGGGTAGCAAAGGTAACGAAGGAGCTTCTTAACCTACCGATATAATACATTTTTAAACTAACTAAATAGGAATTAAACAAAAATGGAATATGAATTTATGAATATTCTTCAAAATTAAATGTTTTTTTTTTTTTTGGATAGTTGAAATTGAATCAGTTTAGAAGATCCGCTGGAAAAGACGGTAAACATATATTTTTTTAAATGATCGCATTTATCACAGAGTAAGCGATAATTTCTAATTTGTTATGTGTTTCGAAAAAAATTTACCAAACATCTTACAATTTAAGAATTATATAAAATAATTATTTTTTATTTGAACTAAAACCGATCGTCCTTATGCATACATATTATTGTGCTTGCTAATTTCAACAAACCTTATATATTTCTTTGATATATCTAGTTAGTTATTGTGATTCATGCCCATGCGTTAACTACAAAGTCATATCACCTACTACCAGATCGCTCTTTCGTCGCTCTGGTGGACAAGAGCCTTAACTCTACAATGGGAGTCCTAAACTTTGCCTATCCTTAATTTTTAATCACGTAAGGTTCTTTAACGACAGGTTCTTTCGAACAGGCTCGGGATCATCGTTTATTCCAAAGAACGGCATGCTCGAGGTCTTTTCACCTCCTTGATGAAAATCCTAAATTCTTCGATCAGGTTTTGAACTCCATAAGCAAGCACGCTACACAGCGACGGGCGCCTTCTAGAAATATATCTTTGAAATATCAATTTATATATAAATATTGCGAGATCGCCGGTAGCTCAGTGGTATGCGTGCTTGACTTCAGAGCTCAAGGTCGTGGGTTCGTAGCCCGACCGAGGCCCTTAGTTTATTTTATCTGGGAGGTAAAATAAACTTGAGCACGCCGTCCTTCGGATGGGACGTTAAGCGATGGTCCCGAGCCTGTACGATGTCAGGTACTCGTTAAAGACCCCTACCCTTGATGAATAAAAATTTAGGACTCCCAGAGTAGAGTCGGGCTCATGTCCACCAACCAGAGTGACGAAAAAGCGCTCTGGTGGTAGGCGATATGACCTCGTAGTTAAAGCCCGGGCATGAGTCATAAAACCTAACCCTAACCTATAAATATTGCTGATTTCACAATGTTTTTCTAAAAATATAACAAAATTGTTAATTAACAATTAAAAATACAATTAAATGACTGCCAATATACCTTATAAATTAAACTTAATTAATTTTTTTGCCTCAATGTGTCTTTAAAAGACTAAAATAAATTCACAAATCCAAACATGTCGGGTGATGTTTGCCTGCAGATGACATTAGGAATAGTTGTGACAGATAGGCAATATTAGGATTTGATAGTCTGTAGAACTGCCTTGAGCGGTAATCAGCCGAAGAATGGATACGATCCTCTCCTCAATAGACACAGTCCTACAGCAATTATTACTTTAAATCGAATTCCTTCTTTTCTATTGTGTCCACCCCACTCGCCATCAAAAATAGGCAAGTGTAATATTTTAAGAAAAAAAAAAAAAAAAAAAGTTAATGTACCGTTGGTAAGCAATGTATTGAAATGACATTCTTTGGGAATGGAAAAAAAGGAACTTGTTGATCTCTGACAATGTACTTGAATTAATTGTAAGTTTCCACTCTCCCTCCAAAATTTACTTCACCTTTGCTCCGTTACACTAAACATCAGTAGATATTTTACTTATGGTCTTTTGACCATTGAGACTTTTAGAATTTTGTAGCGTCCCCTCAAAACCCCTCTCCACTTTGGTCGATTTAGCTGAAAAATCTGATTGTACATTTAACTTTTCATGTCTATATTACATCCCCATCAGTACGAAGTATGGGTGAGGGATATTGTGTAATCGAATCAGAAATTCGATGTTGTTTTGAATTTCGTGTTTCCCAATCTCCTGAAAACGAAATTGAAAAAAAAAAAAAAAAAAAAAAAAAAAAAAAAAAAGTAGTATCAACGATAATTCTCAATGGAATGAACATATCGACACAATATTTCATATGTGTTACCAGAACCCCGAAGGACGACCTCTACTAGTTTTCAGCCGAATTCACCTGAGAGAAAGGGGGGGAGGGGCTTTAACTCAAAAACTCTAATAACGGCCAATATAATGACTTCATCAACACGAAATATATGTGGACTGAGAAGTCCATGATCTAAAGATCCTTGTATATTTCTGGCAGATTGGTCGACGGGGAAGAGAGTGAGAGACTGAAGCCTTATTTGATTAAAAGTGGGAAGAGAGTTTAAAGAGAGTGAAGCCTTATTTCATTAAAAGTGGGAAGAGAGTTTAAAGAGAGTGAAGCCTTATTTCATTAAAAGTGGGAAGAGAGTTTAAAGAGAGTGAAGCATTATTTCATTAAAAGTGGGAAGAGAGTTTAGAGAGAGTGAAGCCTTATTTGATTAAAAGTAATTGGAGCTAAGAAGTGATACCAAGACAACTTTTATATATTATATGGATTGACGGAAGAGGAGAAAGGTTCAGAGGGAGTGTCAAATGTTAGTTGATTTTAAATAATTCTAGCTGGTGAAAAATACATTGTACATTGGGGGGGGGGGGGGGGGGGGGGGGGGGGGGGTATTTTTAAGGGGTGGGGATTTGTCATTCCACGAAATTGTCTATTCACTTGCTGCCACCCTGTACCTAGTTGAGTCCGTTGAGCCCCCACACACATGCCTCCTGACTTGCTCCAAGGCAAACTGGTTTTTCTTTCTAACACTCCTTCTTTGGAGGATCTTGCGTCTGTTTTTAATATTTAATTTTACAATATTAATTAATGACCAACTTGGGCCCTCATATTCGGTTTGGTGTACTTTATAAACAAATGTTTTGGTGTTTCACCGGCATTATACTTCCCCAGCTCAAAATATTTGTAATTATCTAAGTCAATTTGGGTGAAAATCAAAAGATATCCTTACTCAGAGATTTCTTAATCCGAGCATTAGTAGGTTATTCGGGAGTAACCTTCCTTCCGACTCCGGACCATCGCTTAACGTCCCATCTGAAGGACGGCGTGCTCAAGGTGTTTCACCTCTCAGATAAAAAAAAACCGAAGGGCCTCGGCCAGGTTTCGAACCTGCGATCTTGAGCTCAGTAAGCAAGCACGGTACCTACCTCTGAGCTACTGGCGCCCTCTAAAAAAATCACCTTACTTCTTATCATTACATTATCGGAACGTAAACCTGTTGATTTCTACTTATTGTTAGTATTTGTTAAGTCGTGCTGAATACCGAAGTAGCGTTAACCGAAAATACTCCCGTATATTGTATATACCTAATTTAAGAAATAAACAATATTAAAAAAAAAAAAAATAGTTTTTTATATAGAGTTTGGCAATATCTCTGAAAATGTTAAATATCACTCATTATAATATTATTTAATATACAGATTCAAAGTATGAAGATGGTTCAAATACGTTCAACCATTTTCCCATGGTGGGATATACAAACAAACAGACAGGAAATCTAACCCACTTGTTTGAGCATTGTTTGACCTGAAACAGATAACACACAAATAGTTTTTATGAACACCCAACTTACAGACTATCACCCCCTTACATTTTTAACTATGAGGTCATATCGCCTACTATCAGAGTGCTCTTTCGTAACTCTGGTGGACATGAGCCGGACTCAACTGTGGGAGTCCTAAATTTGGCCTAGGGGGCGTTTAAATATTACGTAACGCAATTTTTGAATATTTTTGACCCTCCCTCCCCCCTGTAACCCGCCGTAACGTTTTTCTGTACAGTCGAGGGATTCCCCGTAAAACATAAACGAAAAGGGTTGCCGACTTGGGAGATTTTATTTCCCTAGTTTCCCCCCTCCCGTCCCTGTAACGCATCGTAATGTTTTACAAGACCCCCCCTTCCCCCAAATTGCGTTACGTAATACTTGAACGCCCCCCTAAAGGGGTCTTTAACGAGTACCTGACATCGTACAGGCTCGGGACCGTCGCTTAACATCCCATCCGAAGGACATTTTTAAATATATAGATGTTCCTAACCTGGCTTTTGACTGAGACTATTTGAATTAATTTGTTTTGAAAAAATGTACCTACTTGTTGAATTGTAAGGAAGATGTGTACATACTTAAACTAGTATTACTGGTTATTGTTCTGTCTTTTGTCTGGGTACTGCCGCTGACGTAGAGAGAGACAGCATAGAGTTACCTATCTCACCTCACCTCATCTAGAGTCAACTAACTCACTTTCATTATCTCTCCTTCACCTAGACCCTGTACTGAGCGCTTTGTTTGTTTTGGGTTAGTGTTCTTGTTCTACGCACAATTAGGGCAGAAAGAGTGAGCTTTCTATAGCCCACAGGCTCTATAATGTTGCACTCTGTTGCAACTGCAGTAGTTCCTTAATTCATTCAACTATTGAACAAATATAGGAGGAAAAATAATTAGAATATTATATATAAATACAGTTAAAACGCCTCTACAATTGACAGTCACGGGACTAAGAAAATAGTCCGTTGCAGAAGGGTGTCCGTTGACGAGGGTTTAAAAACACAACACTTCATTATATGTATGTAGGTACCTACATATACAAAACGTTTAATTTGCTTTTATGTTTCATACGACATATATAGGTAACGAACAATATATAGTTAGATAAAACACACATAATAATAGTTATTATGAATTTTAAGTTAATAAACCAAACAGTAGGTATGAATTCTACCTATAATAAAAAGCATTCAAAATTACATTTTTCAAATGAATTCTTTTGTAAGTTTAGGAGAGGTAAATTTAACTCTTGAGGACATAAAATTGGTTGTCCGCGTCCATTAGAGGGGTGTCCGTTGCGAGGGAGGTAAAAATAGATTGTTTTCTTATAATTCGGGCCGGGACATCGCAAAATTGTCCGTTCGGAGAGGGGTGTCCGTAAAAAGGGGCTTTACTGTATATATGTATATTTAATAAATAAGTCAAATATTATTTTTAAAAAAATACATTTACTCATATTAAATGTTATAATTAAAACACTGTTTTTTTTTTGTTTTGTTTTTTATTAAAAAAGTGCATTTTTATCAATTGGAATTATTTTTTCAAACTTTTGCATTAAAGGTCTATCGTTAAATGTTACACTATTATTTTTTTTCTTTTTTCATGTTTCGTTAAGGATTTGAAATGTTCAAAAAGTAGACATTTACGAAATAATATTCAGATAACTGATAAAAATACGGAATTATTTCGGCAATTTTCTCAACACTATCTGGATCCAGAACCTTGCCTCTTCTCTGTGTATGGCTATACACATCTTCGTGTTCGAATATACACTTCTCCTTCACCTGGCCACTCGGTTATTGAAAGGACCTCCCCCGTCCAAATGTTAGTAAAAAATAACCAATATATTTTTATATCGATACTTCGAATAGAAAATATCGATATTTTATTTTTGGTAGGCATCCCTATTACAGATCTACTGCAAGAATATGGCCTGCAGTGCTTCTGGCGGATGGGATCATAGTCATCCCTTCCCTCTCTACTCTGTACCTGTCTCCCCTGTTATCAGACAACGGTGGACACTAGAACAGTGTTTATAGTATTTGTACTCCCATTTTGTATTCTAATGACTAGTTCATCGCCTGTTATGTTTCTGTGAACAGAGTGTGAGTGGGTCACAAAAACAACAGTAATAAATTAATAAAAAATACTTTATTTGTAGTGTATATATAAATAAAAGGTTCTAATTATGGGTACTTTTAAAATTGGTAGGTAGTTATAATTGAACATTTTTTTAAAAATATTATTATTTGTATACATTTTGATATGGTATTGTAACATTATTATATTTTAAAATTATATTATAGAATCATTTTTTTTACTTGTCTTGTTTGGGCTGTCCTCTTCCTTTTTCCAAATCCTCCTGTGCATGGACGTTCTACCTTCACTACTTCTATTTCTTCTTTGCTTCGATGTCTCCTTGACTCATGCTGAAGATACGAATAGAACAGGGACATACTTCTTGACAAACGGGGATAAAGCAGCTTCCGGGACAGACAGATATGGACAGGCTGACGTAACACGTAGAGCTAGACCAGCTTTCTCCCCTCCCCTCATGGCGAATCCTTCTCAATTCGAAATCATAATTAATTATAAATTTATTTATTTTTTCTTATTTAAAATTAATTAGGTATGTCTAATTTCAGACCGTTACAATATATACACAACATACAATGAATATAAAATAACAGGCTTCCCAACCTTCACGGCACACTTAGAAGAGGCTAATCAACGGCACACTTTCAGATAGGGGATAATATGTTCATATTATAAAGAAATTTTGCAAACACTTCCATTATATGAAAATTACGAAAAAAACATTAATATTACTCAATCATGAATTTAAAGTGTGCATCTGTGGAGGTTTGAAATTCACCCTAACTAGTGTTATTATTTGTTGTTCAACCTTGTTCGAACCTATATCCCGCAAATAATATATGTATACTATTTATCCCTCTATCATTTCGACTTTTTTTTTTCTTTCAGCGATAGCGATCGAGAGGCGGGTTCGAATGGAGTGGAGCGCCGCCTCGTCGAGGAGACAGGGAACCTGACTGCTCCTGAGGCGCCGCCCCTCGGTCTGGAGCCCAACACTACGGCGGGGCCCCAGGATGATATACCCTCATTCAGTGAGTGGGCCAAAAAACACATGGCAGAGGCTGGCAGGAACAAAGGTAAGTTATTTGTGGTTCATTTAATTCCTCCAGGACAGAATAGTTTTGGGCAAACACTAGCAATCCACCCCACCAGGATGTAACGTTGGGCACCACAGCTAGTGAGGCCGAACAACGGTGGACACCACAGCGATGCAGGGTTGTGGTAGCTATTGTGCGACATATGTTTCCAGTAGTTTACCCATTAAATTGCACGTATAAAAGTTCCTTCCGTCTATAGTTATGGGGTTATGAAGGGAAGTCACCCCTCCCCCTTCTCTTTGATCGATTTCATTGAAAATCATTTCAACGGGGACATTTCCGAATCGAATAAAATTGTTTCCGTTGAAATTGAGCTGAGGAGAGGGAGATCAATGTTTCTAAAATTTCTTTAATTTCAAGAAGGTTTCATTAACGGAAAATGAAAATTAATTCATTTAGTAATGCTTGCCTAACATCTATAATATTTGTAATGCTTGCCTAACATCTATAATATTTGTAATGCTTGCCTAACATCTATAATATTTGTAATGCTTGCCTAACATCTATAATATTTGTAATGCTTGCCTAACATCTATAATATTTGTAATGCTTGCCTAACATCTATAATATTTGAAATGCTTGCCTAACATCTATAATATTTGTAATGCTTGCCTAACATCTATAATATTTGTAATACTTGCCTAACATCTATAACATTTGTAATGCTTGCCTAACATCTATAATATTTGTAATGCTTGCCTAACATCTATAATATTTGTAATGCTTGCCTAACATCTATAATATTTGTAATGCTTGCCTAACATCTATAATATTTGTAATGCTTGCCTAACATCTATAATATTTGTAATGCTTGCCTAACATCTATAATATTTGTAATGCTTGCCTAACATCTATAATATTTGTAATGCTTGCCTAACATCTATAATATTTGTAATGCTTGCCTAACATCTATAATATTTGTAATGCTTGCCTAACATCTATAATATTTGTAATGCTTGCCTAACATCTATAATATTTGTAATGCTTGCCTAACATCTATAATATTTGTAATGCTTGCCTAACATCTATAATATTTGTAATGCTTGCCTAACATCTATAATATTTGTAATGCTTGCCTAACATCTATAATATTTGTAATGCTTGCCTAACATCTATAATATTTGTAATGCTTGCCTAACATCTATAATATTTGTAATGCTTGCCTAACATCTATAATATTTGTAATGCTTGCCTAACATCTATAATATTTGTAATGCTTGCCTAACATCTATAATATTTGTAATGCTTGCCTAACATCTATAATATTTGTAATGCTTGCCTAACATCTATAATATTTGTAATGCTTGCCTAACATCTATAATATTTGTAATGCTTGCCTAACATCTATAATATTTGTAATGCTTGCCTAACATCTATAATATTTGTAATGCTTGCCTAACATCTATAATATTTGTAATGCTTGCCTAACATCTATAATATTTGTAATGCTTGCCTAACATCTATAATATTTGTAATGCTTGCCTAACATCTATAATATTTGTAATGCTTGCCTAACATCTATAATATTTGTAATGCTTGCCTAACATCTATAATATTTGTAATGCTTGCCTAACATCTATAATATTTGTAATGCTTGCCTAACATCTATAATATTTGTAATGCTTGCCTAACATCTATAATATTTGTAATGCTTGCCTAACATCTATAATATTTGTAATGCTTGCCTAACATCTATAATATTTGTAATGCTTGCCTAACATCTATAATATTTGTAATGCTTGCCTAACATCTATAATATTTGTAATGCTTGCCTAACATCTATAATATTTGTAATGCTTGCCTAACATCTATAATATTTTTTCTTACTAGCGTAAATAAGGACGTGGGGGGTCCTCAAATCTCGCAAAGAGACAGCGAGCTTCGTATTACCGCAACCACACTGCTTCGTGGCATTGTGGTGAACTAATGGATTCTTCAAGAAGTCATAGACAGTAAACAATTAAACCTCCATCACCCTTTAATACGTCTCTTGCTGTGCAAACACTAGCCTGTAATATTTTTATATATAATAGTTAATATTTTTATATGTAATATTTTTATATATATAATTAATTATACGTTTTCCCCCTACTTTTTTTTTTAAATTTATTTATTGTCTTTTTGGGACATGTCTAGGTGAAAACCTGACAGCAGGAAGTGGGGGAAGCAAACTGCGGGTGAAGAATTATGCATCACCAGACTGCGGCTCGAAGGTTGTCTCATGGAACCCGGAGGCGGCGAGTCCTGCAGCCATCCTCTCCTCGACCCGAGATGACTACATGTTGAACCCATGCAATGTGAGGATCTGGTTCATCGTAGAGCTCTGTGAGCCCATCCAGCTTCAGAGGGTAATAATAATAATAGTATTCATTTCCGTTAAACCATAACATAGGATACGTCATAAGAATGTTTTCATTAACATAGGAGAGATTAAGGGTAGGTACACTCCATAGCCTCGTCCGCCTTTTTTCAGCAAGTTCTCAGACGTCTTTTTTTAAATTGTCTTATTCTGCGTGAATAAAATAATGTATATATAAGTAATAAAATAATAATAATGTGAATAAAATATTAACTACCACACCACACCCTCCAAGCCCGGAACCGTATCAGTCCAGAGGCCCATATACAAGAACACCCTCTTGATCAAGCCTTGCTGCTGTGTGCTTGCTGATGAGCACCGACCGGGTGGATATGAAGAGAGAGTGGTCCGGTCATGCCATCCCTTGTCCCTGGGTCTGAAATTAAATTGAAATTATATTAAATTAAAATACATTTTATTCTGGGATGGAGATCCCTAAGAATAAATACATACAGTGTCAAAAAGAAAAGGAATTAATTAAATCAGTATGCCGGATAAATAAAAATAAAAAAATAAACAAATTAGTGCTACAGTGGAGAAAAACTAGATATTAATAAGAATAGATAAAGAAACAATCAAAATGAACAGCTGAATAATGAAGAAATAATGAATAATGTATATAATAAAGAAAATAACAATCGATCATAATACATTAATGGTAGAAGGGAGATTGCTCAGTCAAGTTTTGAAATAAAATTTAATTTTATAAATTAGGAGCAAAACAGAAAACGTGAGGAGAGAAAGAAGAAGAAAAATTATAATAAAAAATAAATAAATGATAAATTTATAAAATGAATAATTTAACCATAAATACGAAATTTAGAAAAAATGGAAAAATAAAGTACAGGTAAAAAAAAATGAGATGAGTAGATAACAGAAATGATTGGAGATAATTGATGTTGACGAATGGGAAAATACGGGGGAGAGAGATGAAGAACTATAATAAGAATTGAAGCAATTATAGTTAAATGAAGAAAAAACTATGATAATTAAATGCGTACATTTGTTATGAGCCAGTAATTATTATTTAAATTGTTGATTTTAATGGGTCATTGGTAACTCTGACAAAAAAATAAAAATGAAAGTAAAGTATGAATTAACTCATTATTATACGAAACTTGACTTTTATATATTGCTTTCTTTTTGAACAATGAAAAGGAAAATGAACAGTTTCCGAATAGAAGGTTTCCTCTCACAAAAACATTTTTAGTTTAATTTTAAATTTTCTTATCGCTTTCAAGAAGTGGGGAAGGGTATTAGAGAAGTTGATTCCTTTATGAGTTACACTTCTCAAAAAGTGAGGAACAGTGTTTAGTTACTCCAAATTCTTCTTTTTTCCTGGTAGGAAAAATATTTGTATTAATGCTTGAGATATTAATAGTGCAGGCAATGGCAAAATTTTAAGTTTTTTATTTTTCTGCAGTTTGTTTTTTAATTAATAGTATTTATTATTCTTAGTACTTTTTCTTTGAAGCGCATTTTTTTCTTTTGAAAAACTCGACGAAAACCATTTGTTGCGTTTTACATTTTTGTTTACGGATAGTTAATTTCAATATAATTTAATAAATAATCTATCGTTCAAAACATTTATCGCTCATATATCCACTTAATGCGAAAAAATGTCTTTTTTCTTTTCTAAGTGTGAGTAAAAAAAAAAACATTGTGTTGAGTAGAAGAGTAAATACTGTGCGCTTTGTTGCCAGATTGAGATAGCTAACTTCGAGTTGTTCTCCTCCTCGCCACAAGAGATCTCCATCTACACGAGTGACCGGTACCCGACCCGGGAGTGGAGTCTGGCTGGAGGACTCGTGGCCAAGGACGAGAGGACGGTACAGAGCTTCCCTCTCTCCGGAGTCCTCCACTTTGTCAAGTACCTCAAGGTGGAACTTCACTCTCATTATGGCACTGAGCACTACTGCCCCATTTCACTCTTCAAGGCCTATGGCACCTCTGAAATGGAGGTAAGTACCATTATATATTGTTTGGTTTTTTTCTGTATCAACTGTTGTTGATATTATCGGCGAGTGATCTACAGGTTGCTGTTATTATAAATATCATTATTTTAAAAAAAAGTGTTCATTGTGATGTAAAACCTTAAAATATCAGAATATTTTTTTTTTAATATTTGGCGAAAACAACAATTTACTTTGTGAGGGCGAAATTATTTTCAACAACCTCGATATTCTGTTGTTTACTTCGTTGGATTTAAAATATTTAATGGTAAAAAGTGTATATATATATATATTTTTTTTTTTACATCAACAATGTGTGTCACATCGTATCAAAGGGTTCGAGAAGAAGAGTTCAGAAATATAGTTCTGATTTTGAAAAAGAGGGGTAGAGAGCTTGGATAGGTTAAAAAAAAAAAGTTATCCTTTTTCCAGGGATCACAAGGAACCGGCTACATTTAGTTGGTTATTGTGACTCATGCCCGGGCTTTAACTATTCAGTCATTTCACCTACTACGAGAGCGGTGGACATGAGCCCGACTCTACTATGAGAGTCCTAAATTTTGCCTACCCTCAATTTTATTCACCTAGGATAGGGGTCTTAGTTATTTATTCGAGCGCCTGACATCGTATAGACTCAGGTTTAACGTCCCATTCGAAGGACGGCGTTTTCAAGGTTTTCAGATTACAGAAAACGAAAAGATAGACATTATTCTAGAAACATGTTTCTCATATGCCTTGACGAACAACCCAGCGTCAAGATATAACTATTTCTTTGTTCTTATTTTATTTTGTTATTATTATTTTTTATTTTTATTTTTTTTCGTCCAAATAGGTGCTGGAAACAGTGGATGGAGGAGAATCTGAACCGGACTTGGAAGATGAAGATGATACAGTGGGTAAAGAGAGAGACCTTCTGGAAGAGGTGAAGGCAGCGTCGACAGAGGAATCTACAGAGACCGGGGGAGGCATGCCGCAGAGCAGGAGCCAAGAAGAGGAAGGAGGAGGGGAGGAGGAAGGGAAGACGAACCTTTTTGGAACAGCGAAGGCAGCGGTGCTGAGCATGGTAAAGAAGGCGGCCTCTGTGCTGGTGAAGGGGAGTCACAGCTCAGGGTGCGGTCAGGCGGCATTCCTTGAGCCGCGCTACTGTCTCACCCCGGGCTACTCCATAGTCTGCACCAACTGCTCCGGACACTTCTACAACAAGTAAGTCATACCAAGCACTTGAAGCCCTACTATATTTTTATAGACTATGTTATTATACGACTTCCCATGGTTGTCAGTTGAAGTGTGAAAAATAAGAATTATATTTTTATGCTTTGAGATGTTGCTACGATGGTACGTTGGGAATGCCGAGATATCTCTGTCATCATATCCGTATTAATAAAGCTGAAACGGGGTTTGTTCGTTTGATTGTTTGTTCCAACATCACGCTCAAACCTCTGCACCACTTCAGATGTAGCATCCTACTAAACCAGATTGAAAAATAGGCTATATGATGTCTCGAAATTTTTGACGGAAGGGGCTTTGTGAGGGTAGGCCTTAGCATAAAGATAGTAGTTGCTCATTAACTAATGGTCCGATTGTCATGGAATTTCACATATATACTTAAATGTCAAATTGAAAAATGTGCTATGTATTATCTCAAAATTTTGAACGGGAGGGGGGGTTGTGAGGGTAGGCCTTAGCATAAATATAGCGGTAGCTCATTAACGGATGGTCGGATTGTCATGGAATTTAACATGTACTATTCTTAAAACCCAAAATGAAAAATAGGACGTGTGACTTCTCAAATTTCTGGACGCAAAAGGGGGGGGGGGGCATTAATGGTGATGGAATTTCATATGTAGGATTCTAAAATATGGGTTATATGGCGCCTCAAATTTTAAAATGGAGGGTTTTCTAAGCACGTATTAGCTAGGAGGTTCACCGATGCACGGTTAATACTAATTGTGGTCACCAGAGTTCCTAGGCACAATGTAGCTAGGGTGTCCGCCACATACTAGCTGTATTGCCTGGCGGTTCTAAGCAATTACTAGCTGGGGTGTGCGCCGTTGCAAGGCACTCACTAGCTGTGGTGCCCAACCTATTTAGGGTACTAGCTTTGGTTCCCAGCGTTCCTAAGTACGTACTAGCTGTGGTGCCCGATGGTTCTAAGCAATTACTAGCTGGGGTCACCAGCATTCCTAGGTACAATGTAGCAAGGGTGTCCGCCGTTGCGAGACACCCACTAGCTGTGGAGCCCAGCGGTCCCAAACACTTAACTAGCTGGGGGGTCCGAAGCCTTATTCTATTTGAATAATTGAAAATTGTAATATCATGAATGTACTGTTGAAGAATTGAATAGGACTCGAATGTTATTAGGAGAAAAGGTCAAAGATCCCTGCGCAACGCCGGGTATTACCACTAGTATATATATACTGCAGTGATCATGTAGAATTCTAGTGGAGTTAGGTACTAAGAATGGCTATATAACTAAACAGTCACGACGTTACGGGCAACGCTAATGGTGTTAGTTGAGTTGAAAGTATATCAAAGAACAATATATTTATGAAATGTGTTGTATATTAGTTATAAATATTTTTGCATAGTTTGCTGAGGGGCTTGCTAATATTGTTTTGGTTGTGGTTGTGTTTCAGACTGTACAATCTGATGTGCTGTCGAGGCCTGGAGCTGCAGTGCTTGCTTACCAACCCATTCATCTACTCCGTGATTGCAGAGACTCAGCTGTGTACTGAGATAGGCCTCGACTGGGATCCCACAGAAGGCACACCAACCACTGACAACATCTCCTACTCCTCTCCTAACTCACTCAAAGTGGCATTTATAAAAGCATTTTTTCCCAGGTAAGAAAGAACGTGGTCTTGGTCGTCTGTCTTAACTTTCCTGATTGTATGCAGTTTAGGGGCAGTTCCGTCTCACTCCCCCTCACCTCGAATTATTTATCATCAGCTAAATTTTCGCTCTTCTCCCCTTTAACCATTATTATGACTCAGGGACTTGACAGTTCTCTTATAAAATTTCATGTCGATACATTCTTTTCATCGACAGTTATTATGTTTTTTGCGTTATAAATTAGACAGTAAATGTGCCAAAGGGTGTCGTTCTTACGTCGAATTTAGGTTTCGTCTTTATTATTTGACGTGTCACTTCCCCAGGGATACGAAGTATAGGGGAAGTTTTGCAATCGGTTAGAAATTTGATGCGGAGTTTTCAACGGAATTTCATGTTTTCCGACCTCTTGATTCCAAAAATTAAAAAGAAAATTCTGTCTGAAGAGGACTCGACTCAAATACCCTAATAACTGCCGATGTGATGAGTGTATCGACATGCAATATTATATTTAAATTCAAACCCTCATATGGATGGCACCTATTAATTTAACGCGAAATCGATCGAAGGGAAGGGGGGATCAGAGAACAGTACTTGACTCAAATATCCTAATAACTGCCGATGTAATGATGAAATTTAGTGAGTGAAAAGTTAGCAGTATTTCTGATAATCTTCCAAGACAGTTAAGAAAAGTTAATAGAAAGGATTTGTTCAAAAGTGCGTATTCTTAAATTGTCACAAATCTTGTCAAACATTTCCGGTTTGTTTATTTTATTTTTTCCTGCCTATGTTCACTCACTGAACCTATTTGTTGACACTCCTCTCTGATATTTTATTATTATTTTCACTTATATCATCCTGATATTCATACACTAATGCGTAAAAGAGTATCGTTAATGGTACAATAATGATTATTATAATACAACATGCAATGATAATAATGTTTCTCTTTCTCTATGGTCAAGGTCATTGTCAATGTCAATAGATGGATAGATGACATGTCGAATAGAATATTTCATCTTTTTCATACGTAAAATTTATTATAATTTTGAATTTTTAGTTAAAATTACATATGAAATATATTTGTCTGCATCAGAAAATATTGGTACTCTTCAGAAACTAATTTTAGTATTCTGGTTTTTTTAGGTCGAATACCGTTTGTGGAACCCTGCTAACTATTGTTTGACGTCTGTCCATCCGTCATAAATTGTTTAAACAAAATAAATGTAATTGAGATTAGATTTTACATACATAAGTGTATTCATAGATACATTTTATATCCTGGCTAACATATTTATTTATTAGCTCGAACATATAACTTTTACATCCGCAGCTGTGCCGAAATAATCGGTTAGAAATTCGATGTTTTCACCGAAATTTCATGTTTTCCGATCCCTGATTCCGAAATTGAAAGAAAAAAATTCTGTCTGTCATACAGATGACTCCCGAAAGAATAAATGATCGAAATGAAATTTTATATGTGTATCCAGAACCTCATAAGGACACTTACTGATTTTGAGCCAAGTCGACCAAAGGGAAATGAGGAGGGGAGGGGTCTTAACACAAAATCTCTAATAATTGACACCTATTAATTTTCAGACAAACGGAAGGAGGGAACAGAGGGATGCTCAAATGAAAATCCCTATTTGTCAACATGATATTTTATATTTAAATTCAAAACACCATAAGGACAGCATCAGTTAGTTTTCTGCGAAATCGGCCGATGGGTAGGAGGAAATCAGAGGAGGGAGGGAGACTCGACACAAAATTTAGTATGAATGCTCAGAAGCCATTGGGTAACTTAAATATTGATTTCTAGACCAAACGATCAATTGCTTTTGGAGGGAGAGCGAAAACTTGATTGATTAATTCGTGCTGGAGATAAACATAGCTGGTGATTCACCGATTTTTTAAATATCTCATTGGTGGTGCGAAGTTAAGTTTTCACTCTCGATATGCTTTCAATCAAAAGAGCCAAGAAATCGCACAACAAAATAAAACCATAATAAAAATTCGTCCGCGCTCATAAAAACAATTGTAGGTAGTTCTAAAAAAAAACTGATTTCTATAGAAATGCAGCTAATACGTAACTGATATATATTGTTTTATAATGAATATTTTAACTAAATGTTTTAGAAGTAGTTTACATACTGTATCTGTATTATGGAATGTTAAAAAAACCGGTCATGTGGTAAGTAAATGTTACCACACACTGAAAACCATAATAGTCTGACTCATGCCCGGGCTTTAACTACGAGGCCGTATCGCCTAATACCAGAGCGCTCTTTGTCATTCTGGTGGACATGAGCCCGACTCTACTCTGGGGATCCTAAGTTAGTGCTCATTCAATAAATTTTGAATACACGAAACTTGCGAGTAAAAATTTTATTTTATTTAGTTTAAATAACATTAAATTATTTGTTGTTTTCAGTGAGACAATAGCTGCTCTTTGTAACTATTTGGCGGTCACTCGAAAGAAAGTTTGTCTGAACACCACATTCGAAGAATCTCCCCAACTGAATAAAGATGAGAAGAACACAACAGTCCCAGATGATGAAGAGTCGTCGGAGAAGAAGGAGCCCGTTCGTGCGCCTGAGGAGGAGATTAAACCCACGAAAGCCTTGCCGAAGGAAGAGTCGGTGAGTCAGGAAGATGAGACGTCAGTGATGATGATGGAATCGGAGCCTGAAGTGAGACCGACAGAGGTTCCTAAAGTGGCAGCTCCTTCTGCAGAGGTGGCTCTGTCTAGCAGCCACAACGACACCACTCAACTTCCTGGTGACTATATATCGTACTATGAAATTAGTTTCGTCTGTATTGGATCAAAAATTCGTTACTCGTTATATAGAAGCCTTAGAGACAGCCATTTCAATTTGTATCTGTATGTTTGAGCTCTAGCGGCTAAACATTACGAAACTTTTAGGGTCTTTCAAGGACCGTCCAACTTCGAACATAGGCTATGTGGTGTCTCAAAATTTTAATTTTGGGGTTGAGGTTTTGGGGACTCAGAACATAAAATGAGTACTGGCTTTATCCAATCCCGAATTGAATGACCTGGCGACCCTCGTGTTTATAGTGTTATCGATTTTATAGTGTTATCGATTTTATAGTATTTAACTTTGATTTTCCTTCTTTGTTTTTCCTTTTTCATTCATTTAAAAAAATTAATGTTTACTGCAGGAAAAAAGAGTATAAAATAAATGTGTGAGCATGCTTGGACACAGCAAGATGTTTATTACGCTTTATTTATATTTTCCCTCTCCTGTTTCTGCAGGTATTGACGTGAACGAGACTATCGGCACTTCCTTGGAAGGAGGTGAGGAAGGCATGTCAGTGGACTCACTAGCTTTAGATTCTCTCTTCCCCGATTCAGAAGAGGAACCAGAGGAGACGAGAACCACGCAGGTTCCGGTACAGAAGGAGTCCGTCTTCGTGAGGCTCGCCAACCGGATCAAGGTAAGAAAGGCCGAGAGTGAGGGTATCACCTGCAATAAGGGGGATGTTGACCAATGCGTCGAACAATGTTTCTCACTTGAAGATAGTTCCCCTTCGTATTGAATCATAAGGGCCTATGCAGTGAAATGACTCTTAGACCAGCTCTACCATTAACTTTGTTATTGTACATTTAAAAAAGTACTTTCCACTTTAGTATTTGTTGTTGCTAGGCTCATAAAGGGCTATTGAGCAATTTTGTTTTCTTTTTAAATTAGCTCTACGGCGACCCTTCTCAAAATAAAATGTTGTTATTCTAATTTTAGGATTATAACTCTACACATTTTATCAAAGTTTCACATCGCTAGGACTTAGAGATTTAGGACATCTTTTGCCATGATAAACTTGTGCGGTATCACAGAACACTAAAAGTAAAAATTCGCTAGAAACGATATAGCCAGTGCAGTGTCAGGCAATGGCTGTCCATTCGTGACGTCCAAAATAGTCACGGCAGATATCCCCCATACTTGTAACGAAAACTAGAATAAAAGAATTTGTGTGTAATTATGTGGGCTTTCATTTAGGTTCAGCAGATTTTAGCAGTCAAAGACATGGCAGAGTCTCGAGATAATGAAGGGAAACCAAAAATTCGTTGCTTGTTTCTGGCTTTTTCTTTTGTTTACCATAATAAAAGCTTCAAAAAAGTGCTATAATTGTTTCTATTTGCTGGTTGTATTCTGTTCACATTATGGTACACTATTTTATGGTCCGTTTGTTTACTTAATTGGTAGGCACTGGAAGTGAACATGTCGCTGTCCAGTCAGTATCTGGAGGAGTTGTCAAGACGGTACAAGAAGCAGGTCGAAGAGCTACAGCGGAGTCTGTCGAGCATGATGGAGGAGCGTCGACTGGCTGCGGAGCGAGAGAGCATGCAAGGAGCCCAGCTTGCTGCTCTTTACCACAAAGTGGACACTCTATCGGCAGCTGTGGCGGAGCTGCTCGCCCACCGAGAGTCCTGGTTCACTAAGGTAATCATTAGGATAGTCATTTATCTATATATATATACAGTGCTTCATGTTTTCTCCGTTACTACTGGACAGAATTGTTCCACTTCGCGCAAACATGTGAAAAATGTGAATATATTGGAATTTTTTCACACTTTCAATTAACCTATCTCAAAAAGTATAACTCTTTCAACTTTTCTATACTCATCAAACGAAATCAAGTACGGATTCACTTTAGGACATTTCGGTATCGAGTTGATGGTAACCATATGGATTCCGGCACATTTTTTATTTACAAATATATATTTACAACTGTTTAAAAAATAAATATAACAAGCAAATTTGCTAAAAGAGAGATAATGGCTAAGTCAAAATGTCAAGAGGGGATAAATCACCCAGTGGTGACACTCCCTAGTCACTGAGTTACTCTCATTTGTAACTGATCACTGTCACTGCTGCTACTAAGGAGGTCTCTAGGCTATTGACGCTTAAGCCGTTGTTGGGGAAGTATGGCAGAATGGAGGGCACGGACTAGAGGATTATTGTGGGAACTAAGAGAACAAAATAATTTTTTATATTTGGATTTAGCTACTTCGATGACAATAACGGAACTTAAAATCAAAATTTCAGTCTTGCATTTTTTTCCATCTGAAAATGACCTAAGAGCTATACTTTTTGAGATAGATTAATTGAAAGTATAAAAAAATTCAAATATATCCTTATTATTTCACAAAAAGAGAGATAACTCTGTCCAATAGTAACCGAGAAAACATGAAACACCATTTCTACCTCCCCTCCTCTTCTCTATCCAGTCATTTTGGAACATATCCTGATGGAAGGTTAATAAAACAAACTTTTTTTTTTAAATATTGTCTATTCCGCAAAACATTTATACAAAAACTACCATTTCGGGATTATTTGCATTGAAAGTTATCGTGTCCACATACACATGAACAGACAATTATGAAAATTATTTTTTTCATTTTTTGATTCATGTTGATGGAAAATATGACAATGGTGAAAAATCAAGAACATATTTCTTATAATTAAATAAAACAAGCTTATTTTTTGAAATGTTGTCTATTCCACTAAAGATATTTATAAAAATACAACTACCGGTTTCGGCTTCACACCATCGTCAGGTCTAGTTATGTATTTTTATAAATATCTTTAGTGGAATAGACAACATTTCAAAAAATAAGCTTGTTTTATTTATTTATTACAAATTCGACAATATGTCCGCGTTCCTCAACTTAGAAATTTCTTATAAACTAAAAATATGTTTTTTTGTTGTTGATAGGCTTGGGCGGTGAGTCAGCACGGTGTGATCGTGATACTGGAGGTGGTTGGCTTCATCCTGGTGGTGTGGACCTGGCGTCGACTAGGTGCTGCCTCTTCTGGTCAGCGGGCCCCGCCCCCTAGACTGGAGCCTCCAGTCCGTGGGCCTCCTCCGCGCAGACACTCTGGCCACCCCCCAGCCAACCCTGTCCGCCTCCTCTCCTCCCACCATTCTCTGCCTCAAGGTGAGAAGTGACATCATCTCTTTCATATAAGTAAAGCTCCTTTTTTGTTTATTTTTTTCTTCTAGTATAGTAGTTATACACTGAAGATGCGGGAGGGTTGCGTTCTTGTCTCCTCCAACGAATGTTGATACTATAGTACAATGAGGATACAAGGTTCAAGTTCTTTATGAAAAGAAAGCAGTTGAGTTAATGAAAATTGTCGCAGAAAAAATGTTTTTCCAACTTGAAGCCAGAACTGTTTTCTTCGCTTCCTAGTACAACGGCTGCTTGTCAGCCCTTCTAAGTAGGTCCACTAACAGAGACTTCTGTAAAACTACGCTCTTCACAAACATAAATAAATCGAGTTCCACAGACGTAAGGACGCCGTGCATTCACTTGAACAAGCACTTGTAGTTAGTTATTATGAATCATGCCCGGGCTTTAACTACGAGGTCATATCGCCTACTACCTGAGCGCTCTTTCGTCGCTCTAGTGCACATGAGCCTGAATCTATAGGGGTAGTCCTAAATTATGCCTATCCTAAATTTTTATTCACCTAGAGTAGGGGTTTCTTACGAGTACCTGACATCGCATAAGCTCGGGATCATCACTTAACGTCCCATCCAAAGGACGGCATCCTCATGTTTTTTTTTCACCCCCGATTAAAAATCCTAAGGGCTTCTGCTGGGTTTGGAATCTGTTATTTTGAGCTACCGGCGCCCTCCTTGCTAGTTATATAGATATTTTTAAAAAAATACAAGTTAGATATCAAATTGAATAAATGTAAATGTATGTCAGGATAGACGCGGGGCTTGCGAGCCAGGCCTCCCAGACGAAACACTTGAATGTATGTGGTTCTTAAAAAAATATGATATCTATAGAAATGCAGATAATTCTATGTATTTTTGAGTTTATTAATTAAATATGTACGAATCGTTTGAGAAAATAATAACCAAAATAAAACACGAATGTTAAGTGTTACATTTTTTTTGTTATTTTTTATTTTTTATTTTTTTCAAATGTTCTTTAACGTTCAACATATTTAGTTGAAACATTTAATAAAATATAGATTGGTTATGTATTACCATCATTTCCGTAGACAATATTTTTAAGAACTTCGTATGTTTCTTGTAGTGAAGGCTCCTCAGCCCTACTGTAAGAACCCTCATTTCGGCCAAACTAGATTTATTAATTTGGCTTTTCCTCTCATACTATTGTCGTGTGTGAAAATCGTAGTTTCACAGTAGTCTACGATATGGATCAATTTACATTACGGTTTCATACAATTATTGAGGTATGTACAATGGTTTAGTAGTAGCCGATACAGTGCAGGGAAGCCAGGAAATGAGAAGGCTTGAGTGGGTTAGAGCAAGTTAGTTTTATTTTAGTAAAATGTGGAAGAACAAACAAAAATGAGTGATATGTATGGTCATATTTTTAAACCTTAACATATAAATTACTTCGAAAATTTTGACTTGAAATTAATCCTGATATTTGAAATGCGTTTTTTCATAAATTCTCCTTTTTTTTCTAGTTTGTTTTGTTCAATGAATATAATAAATTCGTTTAACTGAAACTTTTTTTTCTTCTTGGAAACTTTTCGGTAATAATGATCTCTTAATCACATTAATATGCTATTGATGAGGTAATTATAGAGATATTATAAGCAAAATAGTAGTAATAATGATTATCCATGTGTTTTATTAACCGAGATGGCCTGGCGTCGATCAACTCGATAAATCGAGGTTCTACTGCAACAGAAATGGGTAGTATGGTGCCTGCCGACAAATTAAAATAAAGAACATTTTTATGAAGATCACATGTAACTTTTCTCATTTTTTTTTTTTTTTTTTTTATTACTCAGGAGAGACTCAGGAGAAAGGCCTTACGGTGGAAGTGCCCAAGAGGAAGGTCTCTCGGGAGGGCGCTCGGAAGAGGAAACGAAGACGGAAAAGCGACAACAACCATCAGGTGGTGGTGCTGGGGAATGAGGCGGAATGGAAACCTCTAGAGCCTGAGGGAGTGCCAGAGTACATGAGGACCGCCATGTGGGCTCGAGGGAAGCGAAGTTCGCAGACACAGACGTCCTCGTCCCAGGAGGCACTCTCCATCTCCAGCGAGACAAAGACCAAGAAAACTGGCGCCTTTAGGAAAATTGTCAAAAAACTGTTTTGACGGTAGTTTCTATCAGAGCTTTTTGGTTTTATTGAGTTGTCCTGTTGAAAGGCTAAGTCTTTGGATTCCAAACGGATTGGAGAAAATACCAGGAAAAAACACAGGATTAGGTTTGTAGGGAAAGTGACAAACAGTTCTCATGGAAACAATGGAAGGGAGGGGGGGAACTAGTAAAAACTAAGAACTTATTTATATTGTCGAATTCCATGGAAAACTAACTTTTGTTGAGTTAGACATGTATCGTAGATAAAAATATCTTTATTTTTATTAGTTTTCCACTATATTGAAACAAATCGCTAAAATGTATTCGGAAATTTCGACTGGACGCATATTGGCCAAGAATATTGTCTTTTTCTTGATTTAAATGTATTTATATGTCTAACGGATGTCTAGCCTGTGCGCTTACTCGGTTGGCAAGACCTACGCCAACTCTCCATATTTTCATGAAACATGTCTCACTGAACACGATTTTGGGGGTCTTTCTAATTCTTACTTTATATAAATACTAGCAGGTTGACCCGCCCTTGCTCGGAAGTAACTTCATTACCTAAAATCAGGATTTCGAAAATGTTCGGCAGTTGATTTAACCACTAGGTCGTTCTTTATTGATATTTACATTAAACCGTCTCTTTTAGGCTCCAGACATACTAACTACATCCCTCTGAGCGCCATAGCCAACCGGGCTAATCACTCAACAAATAAATCTTCCTTTCAGGATAATAAGTTGTATCAGATTTATAAATATTACAGGGAAACACCCGAACATCATGCGGCCAGTTCAAACATAGCTCATCTTAACATTCTGAACGGGAAGTGGAGATCGTGGAGGGGCCGAGTACTAGCATTCACGAAACACAGGCTCTTAAGTCTCTTTTATGGGGTGCAAAACATAAAATGAATGCTGGTTCTTTAACGGTTGTAATTTCACAAGTAACATTCTTATAAGCCTTGTTTAGTTACAGACCGGGCAGATAACGTTACTAAGTCAGCAATGCGAAAGTTGACAACACTTTACTTAAGTGTTTAACAACATTTTACCTGTGAATAATGGAAGTTGTACAGAGTGTACAAATAGGGTGTTGATGGAAATAGTTCAAAGAAAGGTGTTGGCCGTTGTCTAGCACGTACTAACTGAGGCGCCTATACACACATTTATGGAAACATTGGCGCTTGAACTGAGGAGATGTGCCTTATCTCTAAACTGTTCTTAGAATTAAATATAATTCTACAGTCGCTATTCAACTTCTAAGATTTTCAATACTGTTCTTCACCCTTTGGGATACTTATAGAGGTTGAATATTTCCGACAATTTCCGCAAAGTTCTTTCACGACGATCTTTCGAGGGAATTCTCCCTTACCTTCCTGTGGAACGATCGTTCATTGTGTGCACCATAAAGGCTGTATTATTGTCACGAGGAAGACACGTATGGGAAAAATGCCCTAAATAATGAACCTATGTCTCACTAACTTTAATGCCCCCCCCCCCCCCTCCTCTCTGGTTTCTTTATTTGTTTGTCATTTGAAACTTTATAATGTCCTTTGTAATGCCTCTTTTTGGTAGCACCTATCTATAGACTCCAGTCATGAGATGTGTCACCTGTAAAGTCTTGTTGAGTTCTATGTTCAACAGTTGACATTTGGTTGACCTTGAGGCCCTTTGGTTGCCCTTGGGTTGGTGAGACGAACAAAACATTCTCATTGGCTGTTTCTCCTCGCTCTATAAATCTGTTCTAATTATCTTCCCCCGTTATACTCTTGAAAATAGAATTATACTCTGAGCTATATCTAAAGAGCCTCAAATACACATTATGCAATGTATCATATCGTAGTACAACAATGATTGAAGAAAGTATTTGATTCCTAATATTAATTAGCAATTTTGTCAACATTTAAGGTTATATTTGACAAAATAAATACTTTACTTTGGTATCGTTGTATTAAAGTCTCGTTATAGACAAAAAATATATTAAGAAAATACGCTGTATAAAATATTATTTTTATTATTGACTAAGTATTTATATTAGCGATATTGAAGAGCGTATTGATTATTGATTATTGTAGTCTTACAAGACTTTAAGCTTCCTAGTCTTTTCTCTTTGTGTTTTTGTAAATAGAGTTAAGGAAGAAAAGAAAAATGTATTAGATAAATAAATGTACTGCCTTCAAAATGTCTATTTTATGTAATTATTTATTTTTCTATTTACTTCAATTTTATATTTTATTTAAAACAATTTTATTTTTTTTCTATATTTCTTAGTTATTTAAATATTAAATGTTGTATATTTCTTAAGGATTGATTTTTTTTTATCGAGTGTGGTGTTGGTGTGCCAAAGATGTCACGTATTATAATAATTAGTGGAAATAATTGGATAATAATTTATGTACGATTTTACCTAAATATTTATATTGTATGTTTCGAGTATGTAAATTTATTTGTATATTTTGTCATTCAATTTTGTCTAATTTTAAATTGATGACTGATTTTTCTGTTTCTTTATTATTATTATTTGTTTCGAACTATGTTATTCCATATTTTTTTCATTTCTCTTAAGGCTTTTGTAAAAATACGTATAATGTCTTATTTTCAACGGCAAGCATTGATTTTATGAAATCAATTATGGTAAAGGATAAGTAAAAATATTGATTATTATTTGAAAATTAGCTAAGAAAAATGTAAACATTTAATTTTAATGTATTTATTACATTGGACTGTGATCAGAGTAAGTACTGACTGTATATTCAGAGATGGGAGACTTTTAGTTTATAAAAGGGATGTATGATTGATTAGTTTGTATGTAATTACATGTTGCCAAGTACATTTATGTATTATACGAAGTACAGGGGCAGTTATGTAATCGGTTAGACATTCGTTCCTGAGTTTTCACCAGGATTTCCATGTTTTCCAATTCCCTGTTTTCGAAATTTAAAAAAAAATATATATATATATTCTGTGAACTTAAAACTAAAATATCAACAGAAAATGTTATATGTATATCTAGTGCACGATAAGTCAAATTGTTTCCAGCGAAACAGGTCGAAGGGTAGCGAGGGTCAATTTAAAAACACTAATAACTGTCGATGTACTTAAAGAATGAACAATAGGTTTAGTTTGAGGATTGAGAACTCTCTAAGTAAGACATCTTGGTTTTCGACATAAGTTTCAGAGGGAGAGCAACAACTCACGCTGTGGAAGTACATTGTTGGTGATTCAACTATGCCCTTTGTTTCTACATGCGAATAGTGTTTTGAGATAGGACAAAGCTCTTCTCTTTCTTCCAATTTCACCAGTTTTTTGAATAATAATCAGCTTCTGAGCGTGTATTCATTTTTGTTTAGTGAGACTTGTCAAATGCCGAAGATCCTAATTTTTTTGGGAGCTCAGAAATATTTAAAATGTGAGTTTCAAATCTTTTTGAATCTCCGTTTAACTGATATTTCAATGCCTTGTAGCATTATGCTGGGCATGATGTGTTTTCGTTAAAATTGTTATTCTTCAATATTCAATACATATTATGTTATTTATATTTATTCCTAAGGTTGCTATATTTTGCTTTTCTTCTTATAAAGTTGTGAATGTGGCATAAAATATTTTAAGGATGCTTTTTATTGATATTATTGCATTCATGAGGTTGGTTTATAAGCTCAAGCATTTTGTTCAACTCAAACTTTATTTAATGCCAACATCTGTAAACTGTTAGACAACACGAAAAGTACACGTTATAAACACACAATGCCTCCAAAAAAAGTAATATTTTTTTTTTAGAGTCGTTATAAATAATTATTGCACTGAGTTAATGGACAAATATTGAAAGTTTAATATTAAATGATCATGAATTTTATATTTGTTACGTTTCTGACAGCTGAATGTGCAACAATGACAGCCCACTCAGTGCAACAATGACAGCCTTCCTTACTTGATTGTCTACTTTCGTGTTACTTTTCACAGCCTTCGTTTCGTGATCTTTCTATAATTTTGTTTTCCTACCAAGTATGATATGAGGCCTCATTCCCTTCTATTTGTACATATATTTATTTGAATTAATTTTATTGTTTTACATTAAATAGGAAATGTCATTATTTTTATATTTATTGAAATAGGTTGTACATTTTATTTATTGTACTATTTTCTTTATGTATGATATAATCAACATTAGAATGTAATTTTCCATCATATATATCAATTGCCCTTTATAAATTATTGTAAATGTTGTTAACTATTACTTAAGTTGTCTAATGATTGCTAAAATATAATTTTTTTCTTAAAAAATGTTTTTTTTATTATTTTATCTTACCCATCTTTCGTCAGTTTTAATTGACAGAAGAAAATAATTGTTATCCGGTAGTTGAGAGGGCTGCCATATGGTTTCCTTGGAATAGTTAGTTATTTAGCGACTCATGCCCAGGCTTTAAATACAAGATCATATCACCTACTAACAGAGCACTCTTTCATCACTCTGGAGAACACGAGCTCGACTATACAACGGGAGTCCTACATTTTGCCTAAATCTTTAACGAGTACCTGACTTTGTACGCAGCTCTTAACGTCCCGTGAGAAGGACGGCGTGCTCAAGGTTTTTTCAGTTACCAGATTAAAAACCTAAGGGTCTCGGTTGGGTTTCGAGCCCGCTATCTTGAGCTCAGTAAGCATCCTTGGAATATAATTTGTTATTGCAGTATCTGAATCATTTTACAGCCTTGCAAAAGGACAGTTTAAGAAGTTATAAGATAAATAATTAAGTAAAAGTGCAAAAACTAGTCGGTGAATCACCACTATACAGTACTTCCCCACCATGAATAAATTACTTTTTTGCTCTCCCTCCAAACCCAATCGACCGTTAAGGCTACAACTCAATATTTGACTTACATAGTTGCTTCTGAACCCTTATACTAAATTTTGCGTCGGTACATTCATTACGTCGGCAGTTATTGGGATTTTTGAGTTGAGCCCCACCTCTGACCCAATTAATAAAAAAATACTTTTCATCTTTACTTATGATAGCCTTTCTTCGTATATGATCGAAGTCGGTCTATTGAGATTGCTGGATAGAAGCGTGTTTTCCAAAATAAGAGGATTCCGCGGAGTTGCGTCCAAACTAAGTCTTACATTTTCTCTATTGCTATTTTCTTAAGAACGAACCAATCATACTTTTGATCTTTACTTATGTTACATTTACTTATGTTAGCTTTTCTTCATATATGATCGAAGTCGGTCTATTGAGATCGCTGGATAAAAGTGTGTTTTCCAAAATAAGAGGATTCCGCGGAGTTGTGTCCAACCTAAATCTTACATTATATTTATTATAATTTTATACAATTTTTAAACGTTATTTATTATTTTTTTCTTCTTTTTCATTTTAATTTAATTTCTTTTTTAAATTTATCATTTATCAAATTCAATTATGGTTTATTATGCTAGTTGTTGGGGAGGAAAAAGTAACGTAATTTGGAAATAATTCATGGCAAATGTTTTATCGTTTCAATCTCTTCAGTTATATCCCAATATGGCTATCCTAGGTTTTCCTTCTCCTCCGAGGTGAGCGTCAGCTCCTAGGTTGCGAAATGTGACCTGAAATGGGGTGTTTTGGCGGTTTTTTAAAGATTTCATGATAACAACCCAATAAATCAACAAAGTTATTGTTATAAAAGTTGTAGAGAGTAAAATGAGTACCAATTTGATATATTTTGTTTCAGTTAAAACTGTACGAGCTCTTATCAAAATCGCACTAATTTGTTAAATTACCAAACATTTTTTTTTTCTACCTAAAATAATGCAGAAATGGGGTAAGAATAAGTAATATTTATTTTACATTATAATGGGTGCCTACATAAATATATAATTATATAAGTTTTTATAATATATTAATAATAATAGGGATAGAATGCAAGATACCTTTCTAGAATGGGAATGAGGGACCTCCTGCCCTGTGGGGAAGGTCCAGCTTCCCCTCCCACTATCTCCTTCAGAACCCCTTCCTGTACTTCTCATTGTTGTTGCCCTTTCTAAGCCCCCTCCAACTAGGTATTTAATATAATTAGTATTTAATTTCAGTATGCGAAGTGATCGACATGGTTTCTGGCTAAAGTCATTTTTCCTGTCCTCGTGGCTTCTTGATCATAGTACACATAATTTGTTCCGATGTAAACAACATGTCAGACTTGTGTGTAGTATGTGAAGAGTCGTTATCGGAGGGTGAGACAGTGACCGTGAAAACTAGAAGAATTAAAACATTGATTGAGCGCAGCAAGATAAGAAGTGATGAAAAGCATTTTATTTTTCAAAAATTTGAGACTGTAAAAATGCATGTTGCATGTCATAAATTGTATACTAGAGAAAAAAGTGTGACTGCAGCCATGAAAGCAGGTGAGAGTGAAGCACGAAAGGTGGTGCGATCAAGTAGAACAATTTTTGATTTCAAAACTAAATGTTGTTTTTGTGCTCAGGATGCCTCTGAAGATTTTATCACCAAACAAAAAGGAAAGCTTTCGCAGTTTGTGTTTGACAATGCCGAGGTTAATGTAGACACCATCTGATGGCTCTAATTCTTTTCATGCAATGGGGGGAACTCAGTGAATTACCCCTTCAACTTCTACTTCTTCAAGAGATGCCATTATTAATAGAGTGGGTGTTGTTCCAAGAGCCACTGTGGGAAAGGTGCTGTCCCATTGGTTACATTTCAAAAATCTGCGTCATCTTTTGGAGACATCATGGTTGAGGACCTCAGGGAAAATTGCTCTAGTGTAAACAAACGTTCTGCCAGCTGATTTCATGTGGATCCTTTGGAAATGGAAAGGAGCCAATGGCTTCATGGGGGGATAACATCCTCAAACCCCTTCTCTACATCACAAACACTTTTTCTTCCTTTCATAAATGCACCTTCAACAAATTATGACACAGTTTACACTGCACTTCTCTCTGCAGACAATAAATCCAAGTCCATTAATCAAAACGTTTGTTTTGTTTCATTCGATCAGCTGGGACATTATTGTAAATGTAGGGCAAAAATTCTTGATATCACTCTACGGTGGTAAAGTGATGATACATTTAATAATTTACGAGGCCATCTATTTGCAAAATCTCTTGTGAAAACCAACTTCAATTTGGCTACACTACCTCCAACGCAGGAAGCAGCACGCCAACACTGCTTTAGGGTCTACCTGCAAGTGCAAATGTGGTTAGGTAACTGCATGAATCCTGTAAACTGGGGTTGGCAAACTACCATGGTCTGGCTCCTGTTCCCAGCACCAAAGAATCTGCTCCAATGTCACTTTTGACAACTATATCCTGCAAATGCGCCAAAGAGTGTAAAGCGGCTTGTAGTTGCAGAAATAAAATGCTCAATAATTTGTGCAAAATGCAGAGGGCATTCATGTACGGATGCTCCCATCGAAGCAGATGTAGAAGATATTCCTACTGGAAACAACGATGACCTCAATGAGATGATCCTGTTGAGTGAAGAAAAAGACGACCCGAACAAAGGTGAAGAAATTGAAAGCGGACCAACGTTTCCTTCAAACCATGCGCGATTGAATCAATGAATTAATTGAAATATTATCTTATGTCGTCGTTGTCATTTAATTAAGCATAATATACCAATTTGATTCCAATTCTAGAAAGGTTTCTTGCATTCTACCCCTATTATTATTAATTTATTATAAAAACTTAAATAATTATATATTTATGTAGGCACCTATTATAATGTAAAATAAATATTACTTATTCTTGTCCCATTTCTGCATTATTTTAGGAAGAAAAAATAAATGTATGGTAAGTTGACAAATTAGTGCAATTTTGAAAAGAGCTCGTACAGTTTTAACTGAAACAAAATATATCAAATTGGTACTAATTTAAGCAGAATTTAACGCTCTACAACTTTCATAATAATAACTTTGTTGATTTATTGGGTTGTTATCAAGAAATCTTTAAAAAAACGCAAAAACACCACATTTCAGGTCACATTTCGCAACAGTGGAGGAGGAAAACCTAGGATAGTCATATTGGGACATAACTGAAGAGATTAAAACGATAAAACATTTGCCATGAATTATTTCCGAATTGGAGTACCCGGCAACTGGCATATAGTCCTTTGCCACCCAGAAAAAAATATACAATCTTTCAGGGATTTTATCTGAGCCTCGAATTCTATAATTATGACAATAAATTGAAAAACATGTCGACAGTATTTTTTGTAGTATTTTATCGATGTTACGAATCGACTTATGCTATTAGGTTTTGTGTATGGTTATATGCTCAATGTTAATGTTTATAAACCTGCTATATAGTTAAATATTTCTATATTTAATCCACAGTATTTTCAAGCTTGTATTATTCTAAAAATGAGTACTGTAAAGAATGGATCGTATGAAGCTTTAAAGATGTTGAGGGCATTGCCTCGAATATGTTTAACAAACATTAGGAACACTGGAGAACCTAAAAAAGTAAACACACATTTGTATTTTTTATATACTGTATATATGTTGTATTTTAAGACAGTGTTTTTATGCTCGGACATAAGGCCAAAAATAAAAATAAAAAAAGTAATAGATTTACTACACATTTTTATCATAGGAAATACAGTGCTTTCATTTAGTACAATAATACTTAATATTTTTTTATAGGAATGTCTCAAAAGTTGACAAAGAGGAATGAAACTTATACTCATCAATGTACATGTATTGATAAAATACACTTATTAAATTTGGCAATGAGCGAAAAATTAGTAATGTTGATTTCTAGAGCCCGAAAGGATAAGAGTAGTTATATTTTTTTCGGCTTAATTATGAATAATTTATTAATAATAAGGTAGATGTTATTTATGAAAGGTATAAAATAGCCAAACAACACTCAATCTGTGAAGTTCTCTTTATTGAATTTTGGCTTTATTCATAATTCAGAGAAACTGTCTAATATCTGTGTATTCTATGAGGCTTTAGATCGGTACGGAGAGCTTATTAACTTATTTTTCATTTTTTTCTCTAGCATAAACGGGGTAGAGGTCAACATGGAGGAGACAAGCATGGTTGCGGTAACAAAGGGTCTGGCCAAAGACAGAACTACATGAGAATTGGTTATGAAACAGGAAATAACCCATTTTATTTGAGATTCCCGATGGAACCATACTATAAAGGACATCAGTAAGTTTTATTTTTTTATATCTAATTTAACTAAAAACTGTAATAATGTCACCTGTTGATTTTTAGACAAATTGGTCAAAAAGTTGAAGAGTTTAGAGGGAGCGTTGATTAGTTGATTTCTAGTTCTTCGGGCTCAGGAATATTATTTATTAGGAAATTCATAACTATGTATATAATTTATTCTTTTTGCAATATATGTACTCTTTTGTTCAAGTATATAAATAAGCAAGGTACTATTTAAGTAGTCAAGCCAATGGATACTCAATTTTTTATTTATGTTGTGTAAAATTAATTATGGCGCTAGTAGCACAGAGGTAGCGTTATTGCCCATTGTGCTCAGGATCACGGGTTCGAATCCGTCTGAGGTCATTCTGCCTCTTTATCAGGGAGCTAACAAAACCTTAGCGGGCACAGACGGCCCCATTTAGTTTTTTTTTTTAATTTGTGTAATAATTATGTTGCTGCCCTCAGCAGAGCCCTGACTTATGAAGATGCCAAACATTATCTACAACAATTCCTGAACGCAGTCAACTTATGGTGTTGCAAATGGCGCATAAAAATGAACTCCACTAAGTCAACAGTGGTAACTTTCACATATAAAAAAAATATACCAAATCCAACCATCTTTCTTAATGACATGCAAATCCCTTGTTCAGAACGAGTAAGATACCTAGGACTAATATTTGACGCGAAGCTAACATGGTCCCATCCTGTCCAGCACCTAGTAGCGAAGACTCGCGGACGAATAACAAACTTGAAGTGTCTCCTCGACCACCGCTCACCCCTTGCTTTATCAGTAAAAAGACTGCTATATTTGGTGCTGATACGTCCGATCTGGCAGTACGCTTGTGGCCTATGGGGTTCAGCTGCTAAAAGCCACATAACCAGGATACAAACCACTCAAAATCGCGTCATGAGACTCATCACCGATGCACCGTGGTATGTTCGCAACACAGTTCTACATGCTGATCTTGAAATACCGGAAGTAGCGGAGGTCCTCAAAGAATCCTACATCCGAATGCAGACAACAATGGCCCACTACCCAAATCCACTGGTCCGGGAAATTGCTGAACACCCACCCACCTTTACCACTGGAACGCAGACTTAAAGAGAAGCGACCGCATGATTTTCTTCTCATCAATTAATCAAAAGACATTATCTAAGTTTCACAGCTAAGCCCCCGTTATCCGATACATATATTCCCCCCCCCCCCCCCCCCCTATATTATGTTCATTTTATCTACTTTAAAGTTACTTGTTTAGGGCAATTATTGAATTGTACCTGAGTTCATATCTCATGTTAATTAGGCCATTGGCCAGGTATTATTGTTATAGACAGCCCAACTATAATATTCATGTATAGAATAATAAAGTTTACAATAATTAAAAAATAAAAAAAAAAAATAATAATTAAGGGTTGTTAACTTGGAACCTGGTAGGTTTGCATGCGAGACGTTTTGTGCAATTATATGTACCTTAAAAAGAAAAGTTTCTTTTACGTTCTTGTTTTTTTTAATAACCTTTTTAAATCAAATTGTTAGTTTTAATTTAAAAAAAATAAATGTAACCTCATTTTTAAAGTTTTTGTTGTAATTGATTTGATTGCATTGATTTGCAGTTTAAGGAAACAGTACCCCCCTCTCTCAATGCAGCAACTTCAGACCATGATTGATACAAACAGGATAGACACCACAAAGCCTATAGATCTAGCGACGATCTGCAACACAGGACTGTACACTTTTCAACCGGATGAAAAATGTTATGGAGTTCATTTAACGGATGAGGTATTCTTTATTTTTATTTAGTTTTGTTTTGTGTTCCTCTTCACTCAGATTTGGAGAAGGAAAATTGGGCGTAGTTTGTATGTAACAATACATATGTGGAACATTGAGAAAACAAAGAGAAACAACGATCTAGCGACGATCTGCAACACAGGACTGTACACTTTTCAACCGGATGAAAAATGTTATGGAGTTCATTTAACGGATGAGGTATTCTTTATTTTTATTTAGTTTTGTTTTGTGTTCCTCTTCACTCAGATTTGGAGAAGGAAAATTGGGCGTAGTTTGTATGTAACAATACATATGTGGAACATTGAGAAAACAAAGAGAAACAATCAACTTTTTTTATTTCTTTGAGCATGAAAATGTGAAATTAGGTTCCATAAAATAATCTCACTTGTAGCATTTATTAGAAACGAGTAGTATTTTTCTTTCGTAATAACCTGCTAGTTTGTCGCAAAGAGTTTACAAACTGGTTGTCCAATGTTATACGATTTAGTTTCAAATTCATAAAAACATGGAGACCTATTCAACTAACCAGATTGACTGACATAAGGCTATTTTAAGAGAAAAATACACAACTAAGTAGTGACAAGTGTTAATATTTTATTTATATTGATACATGACTATATTTTCGCCCCCCTTCATGATTGAATTATCTAGTGTACTGAGTAAAATTCTTCTGAACTAAACATGAGGCAGCACAAACATGATCATTAGTAATATTTGTGACATTAACAACTAACATAATGCAAAGGTAAACTATAAATGGCATACGTACAATACCGTAATAATGACCATGTTGCTTCGTGTTTAGTTTTTGAGAATTTTACTCAGTACACTAGATAATGCTCTAAGAGGCGAAACAAATATAGTGAAACTATTGACAAGTAGTAGTATGTGTATCTCTTTCTCTTAGAGTAACCTTCTGACTAAATAAAACAAACTTATTTTTGAAATATTGTGTATTCCACCAAAGATATTTACAAAACTACCGGTTTCGGCCTTACACCATCTTCAGGTCTAGTTATGAACTAAGTCAGTTTGCAGAGTACGACCCTTCTAATATATCTCAGGGGAAAGGGTCCTATTTCAACTAGGGAATCCCCTGGCTGTACCGTTAGCTACATAATAAAATATTTTAACAAAAACCTTTTTTTTCGTATTTATTAGTCAAATGATATTTTTTTTATGTAAATAAATACGAAAAAAAGGTTTTTTGTTCAAATATTTCATGATGTACAGCCAAGGGATTCCCAACTTGAAATAGCACCCTTTCACCTGAGATATATTAGAAGGGTCGCACTCTGCAAACTGACTTAGTTCATAACTAGACCTGACGATGTAAGGCCGAAACCGGTAGTTTTGTAAATATCTCTGGTGGAATAGACAATATTTGATAAATAAGTTTGTTTTATTTATTCATTACAAGTTGCACAATATGTCCGCCTTCCTCAACTTACCGAGTAGAAGTTATCCTTCTGACAACATGAATTTTCACAGTCTGTCCAATTCTTGTAGTCAGGTCAGCATTGTGGTTATAAAGTAGCTTTATATATGTACAAAGTTTAATTTAATCGTGAGACTAAATTGTAAACCAAATTTACTCAATTTTGTGACGTATTTGCGGGTAAAGACTCCCTCTACCCGAAGAGATGAGGAAATGTCTTCCAAAGACATAAAAACCATCCCTGCAGTCAACATGTCACTAGAGGCTAATGAATCCCCAATAGACTGGGCAGAAGACCTCCCCACAGTAGCAGACAGCGGGTCCTGGACCCAAATCAACTCCAGGAAGAGGCCTGGAGCCAACTCTCCCACCAGTCAGTCCGTAAGCAAAAAATACTTAACTGACCTTTCTCTCGTTCACACACAAAATAGATTCGAACCGTTGAATGCTATTCAAGTAGATAACACCAAACCAGAACCGAAATTCAAAATTCCACCGATATTTCTCCATGATGTAAATAATTTTCAAGCCATTTTAAGCGATATAAAAAGGTTAGTCAGCGATCAGTTTGAAATGAAACAAGCTGGAAGTCGCATTAAAATACTAACTTCCACCATTCCCGACTTTCGCACTCTCACAAAATATTACGATGATCATCAAGTGCCCTATCACACCTACAGAGCTCCAGATGAAAAACGACTGTCTGTAGTTATAAAAGGTCTCCCTCTATCTATCACGGATAACGAAATCAAAAATGAACTTCTGCAATTAAACTATCCTATTTTTAAGGTCATGAGACTTTTAAATAAGCAGAAGGAGCCCATCCCCATAGCAGTGGCAGAGCTCGAAGACAACGACGCAGGACGAAATATCCTCAAGCTAGACCGTCTCCTATTCTGCATAGTTAGGGTCGAACCCAGGCGTAAACCACGTGGGATCCCACAGTGTACCCGCTGCCAGCGCTATTTTCACACCAAGAACTATTGTCGACTGCAGCCGCGGTGCGTCAAGTGCACCGGTAGCCACCACTGGACTGAGTGCCCCCAGGACAAGAGGACGGCCCCCCAATGCGTCAACTGTAACGAACAACACTCAGCCAATTACAGAGGTTGCAGTTTTTACAGGTCTTTCCAAGAGAGGAATCAAAGAGCAGCACCGCCAGTGGCCCCTCGCCTTCCTTCACATCCACAGACAGTGCAGCCTAGCACCAGCAAGTCGTCATATGCCGAGGCAGCAAAGGTAATAACGGCTTCCTTACCAAAGATGCATCCCAAACATAACATCTCACAAAACACATCATCACTTCTTCATACGCATACACCAAACACGAACAGCACACTTGAAAACACCATAGTCCAAATTGTGAATCAACTCATCCCTACCATAGTACAATTAATATTAAACTCCCTTAGCACCAACATAACTAGACTACATCCTGAAGTATGACGGACACAAACACAGTACTACCAACTGACTTCTCGCCTTACAGTTCATCACTCCAAACTTCATTTCTTTTAGCTCCTACTGACTTAACAAACCTGAAGATACTCAACTGGAACTCGAACGGACTTAAACAGAGACAAAACACTTTCACCGAATTCATTCACAGACATGACATCGACATCGCGTGTATTACTGAAACCCACCTGGTGGCTGAAGACAGACTCAGGGTTGGTGGTTACCAGGTTTACAGACATGACCAACGGACTCGGACGGGAGGGGTTGCAATCTTCATCAAACGGACCATCAAGCATTGCTCCATAGAGTTCCATAATCTCATCAACCTCCAAGCCATAGGGCTCAAACTGTTCAGTCACTCTGGAAACCCCATTCATATCATAGCCGCCTATCAACGACCCAGTACTAATCTTTTAGAGGTCGACTTGCTATCAGTCTTCTCAGGGATACCGACTATCCTGATTGGGGACTTAAACAGTAAACACAGACTATGGGGCTGCAGAATGACAAACAATAACGGAAGCAGACTTCTTCATTACTCCAACAGACTTGACATGCTAGTTATCCCTCCCGACGAACCGACCTTCTTCCCCACACAGCACAATTTTCTCCCCGACATCCTGGACATCTGTCTCATACAGAACATCAGATTCCCTTTTTTCCAAAAACCCCTAGTTGAGTTAGACTCAGACCATTTACCGGTTATAGTAACGTTCATTGAAGAATTTCAAAAGAACCCCCCTCTACCAAAATTAATAAATGGGAAAATTGACTGGGACGTATTTCGTGACCGACTAACAGATACACTTACTATACCTCTCAATTATAACTCTACAGACGACATCGACGTGCACATTGGACATTTTAATGACAGTATAAGGAGCTCAATCGACCTCTCGACGTACAAGAAGTACTCGGATCTCCGGCCTGGCCAGAGAACAGTCCCCCGACACATTCTCTCGCTAATAAAAGAGAAAAATAGATTGCGAAAATTATGGCAACGTTCTAGGCTACCCCAGGACAAGGTTGTCTTCAATCGCATGGCTCGCGCAGTCAAGTGGGAATTAGACAACCTCCGTATATCTAACTACCAACGACATCTAAGTGACATTTCCCCGGGAGATACTAGCTTGTGGACTGAGACAAAACGTATTTTGCGACGGCATACTCCAATACCTACGATTACAGACGGACATACACCACCAGCCATCACTGATAACGACAAATGCAACATATTTTCTGCCCATTTAGAACAAAAATTTACACTTCATAATTCCGCCAACTCACAAACAACAGACCTAGTGACTAACTTCATGACACAACACCACTCCACTGCAGAACTCCCGATAGAATACACAACACCACAGGAAGTCAGAGGAGTCATCAGAAAGCTCCCAACAAGGAAAACTCCAGGGGATGATCTCATCCCAAATCTGGTGCTGAAGAAGCTTCCTCCTAAAGGCGACGCCTACCTCACCAGCATCTTCAACGCATGCCTTCGGTTCGGCTACTTTCCTTCGGCCTGGAAGAATGCAATAGTCCTCCTTTTCCACAAGCCTGGGAAACCAAAGCATGATCCGGCCAGCTATCGCCCAATCAGCCTGTTGCCGACCATATCAAAAGTGTTTGAGAAAATTATCCTTCGACGGCTTTTGATTCACCTGGACTCAACGCAAACTATCCCGGAGCACCAGTTTGGATTCCGTTCGAATCACTCGACACTCCACCAGCTTCAGCGGGTCACTGAAGCTATTATCAAAGGATTCGAAAAAAAGGAGTATACAGCTGCAGCATCGCTAGACGTGGCAGCCGCGTTCGACTCCATCTGGCATGAGGGGTTGCTGTACAAACTTCACTTGACAGGACCACCGCAGTACCTTCAGAATATGATCTCATCTTTCTTGAGGGATCGCTCTTTCCAGGTCAGGATCAACGCCGCGGTCAGCAGACGGAGGACGATAGGTGCAGGTGTCCCTCAGGGAGCTATTCTCAGCCCAGTTCTTTTCAACTTATACTGCCATGACATGCCAGTCCCGCAGACCACGGTGCTTGCTACCTATGCGGACGACACTTTAATACTAGCACAACACTCCGATATTCACATTGCCACACACACTCTCCAATCAGCTGTCTCCATCATCTCAACTTGGTTTTCTAACTGGAAGTTAAAATTAAATCCTTTGAAATCATCAGCCAAAATTTTTTCTCTCCGCCGAATACGCCAAACCAACAACATCCAAATTGACAATACTGATATTCCCTGGAATACTTCACAACAAACATTAAAATATCTCGGTTTACACATGGACACAAGACTTACATGGCACACCCACATCTCAACAAAACTAACACAAGCATATCAAAGACTCTCACAACTGTATCCACTCATTAACCGCAACACTCCACTCCGCCCAAATTGCATCAAAATCTTGTACACATCACTATTACGGCCACTACTAACATATGCTTGCCCAATATGGTACAGTGCAAGCAAAACAGTAAAACGAAAATTACAATCATTCCAAAACAAAACCCTCCGCATAGGTCTCAACGTACCGTGGTTCGTGAGAGGCAGTATAATTCACAAAGAACTGGACATAGCTCCCATGGACACTGTCCTGCGATCTCTGACTGAGACGTTCCTCCAGAACCTGCCCCTCAGCCCTGGAGCTGTCCACTTCAATATTGGACAGCCCACTGCACATCGCCGACTGCGACCCAGACTCCCACAGGACATTTTAACTTAGATTTTAGTTTTATTTATCACTATTAATGTTTTTTTTTTTTTTTTTTTTTTTTTTTTTTTTTTTTTTTTTTTTTTTTTTTTTTTTTTTTTTTTTTTTTTTTTTTTTCTGTATTTTGTCATTTTTGTGAAAGGCACTTGAATGCCGGCCCAAATAAATTACTTTCTTTCTTTTCTTGTAGTCAGACTGACTGTAACGGTAGATAGCCTGAAACATTGATATTAAATATGTTTTAAACTGTTACTTGTCTGTCAACTTGCACAATATGAACTCTGTTTTACTTCTGTAGCCAGACCAAGTGTAGAGGAAATTCTGTCATCGGTCAGTAATTCAATGCTGAATTTTCAACGGAATTTTATCTTTTCAAACCCCGTGTCCAAAAATAAATATAAAAAAATCTGCGTATGTTTAATTTTATATGTACGTAAATTCAGAACCATATATAAACGTCAACTAGTGATTTTCAGACAAATCGCCCAAAGGTTAGGGGGATGATTAGGGTGTGGCTTAATACGGAACCTCCGATAACTGTAGTTGTAATGAATGTGTGGACACGAAATTTCATATTTAAATTGAAAACAATATAAGGACAGCGGAATCAGCCGAACGGATGGAGGAATCAAAAACCCTTATAACTAACGATGTTGAAGGTATCGATACAACATTTAGGAGGATTCAAGAGCTCCTATCTAAGTCCACTATTGCTTTTTAGCCCAAACGGTCGATTAGTTTCTGAGTGAGAGCCTATCTTTTTTTTTCTGTTTAGGGAGTGGACAGATTTAAAGCCAAGATCAACATAGAAGTACAGAGAGCCAACGAAGCAGTGATCGCAGCCGTAGAGAGGAATGGAGGAGTTATTACAACTGCATATTTTGATATTCACTCCCTTTGGGCTTTAAGAGACCCTTTAAAGTTTTTCAAAAAAGGTAATCTTTATATAGTTAGATAGCTATTATGATTCATACCCGGGCTTTAACTACAAGGTCATATCGCCTACTAACAGAGCGCTCTTTCGTCACTCTGGTGTACATGAGCCCGACTCTACTATGGGAGTCTTAAATTTTGCCTACCCTAAATTTTTATTCACCTAGGGCAGGGGTCTTTAATGAGTACCTGACATCGTACAGGCTCGAGACCATCCGAAGGATGGCATGCTTAAGTGTATTTTACCAGATAAAATAAACTAAGGGCCTCGGCCGGGTTTCGAATCCACGATCTTCAGCTCAGAAGGCAAGCGCGGCTACCGGCGCCCTCGGCAATTTTTATATAGTTATTTAATTTTTATATAGTTAGATATGTAAAATTCTAAGAAGTACGCAACTCTATATGGGTGTCTTTGTTCGTTCGGCTCATCAAATTGAGTTAGAAATGTCTTTTCACCATGAGCGTGATATGTCCAGGGCTTCACAATGTATATTTATATATGGACGTTTTCAATTTCCATGTAAAATAAAAATGAAAAATAGCTTCAGGTGTTTTTTTGTTTTTGTGACTCATGCCCAGACTTTAACTACGTGGTTATATCCCCTTCTACCAGAGCGCTCTTTGATCATTCTGGTAAAAGTGAGTCCGACTTTACTGTCAGAGTTCTAAATGTTGCCAACTGCGGTTGGAGGTCTTTAACGAGTATCCGACATCGCGCAGGCTCATGATCCTGGCTTAACGTCACTAGCCTTACAAAGGAGCTGTCCACAGTTTAATATTCACATTTCCTTTGTCTTGCAGAGGAAGTAAAAAATTCGGAGTATCTGATACGACTTTTATTTTTTTTCAGGGGAACCGTTGCCCCGACGAATGATGCCTTCCGAAGACGTGATCCTGTACTACTCAGATGCGAAGAACCGAGGCTACCTGGCGGATCCGGAGGTGGTGAGCTACCAACGACTCGTCCTGTCGCAGAAATTCGGGTACCCGCTTCCACCCTTGTCCCCTCAAGATCCCCTCTACCCAATGCTAACAGAACGGAAGGACCCCCGACAGATATTCTACGGACTGGAGCCTGGCTGGATCGTCAATCTGTCAGAGGAGGAAATACTCAAGCCTAAAGATGACAAACTTATTGAATACTATAGAAGCTAAACTGGTCACTCTCTAGTAATGTTATTATGTACATAGATATTCTAAATAAAATATTTTATTACCAAGTTTTTATTGCATGAAGGTATCATACCCGAGTTCAATTTTACAAGTTAAATATTTACAAATTTACTGTTGTCATACTTTCGATGGAACCCGTCACTGGCTGCTGGTCGAATACTGTGAGCGAGCACTTTCGATGTGAAGACATCATTTTCAAGCCACTGTTAATGTCGTACTCGTCGAAAGCGCTCGTCCGCAGTACTTGACCAGCACAGCCAGTGACGACGGTTTCCACCGATAGGTATGACAACAGTAACGTATTTACTGGCGGAATTAACCCCTTAGATTACATTTACAATTTTACAGAAAAATGTGATCAGATAACACACTGAAGGGTTCCGTAGGCGAACATTGTATTAATAGATACACATTTAGTAATTACAATGTCCTGAAATACAGTTTCTACCTAGGCCACTGCATTGTCATGAAAATTCGACGATTTTTTTAGTTTCGAACTTCGTTCACTACATTGACTGGATAGTATTTTTTTTTTTTTCACATGAAATTTATAATTGTGAATATTCATGACAACAGGGAAATATGAACGGACTGAAAACAAACATCACTTGAGTCTCTTGATGAAGCGGCTGGTCAGCACCACCGCCTCCTCAAGAGGTCACGGGGACAACGTCGTTTCAGTCGTCGAGGATGGTTACCCGGCAAGGATCGGATCGACATTCCTTCCATACTATTGTGTACAGGAGCCACATTTTAAGACTGCGTATGTCTCGGCTGGCAGAAGTTATGGACCATCATGGAGGAGTTGCATACTAAGAAAGTTTATAAGAATGGTCAGAGCCTGCCTGCAGGGTTTTTAGACAACGGAGCTATATTCAGTGTCGAGACAAGCTTGAAGCAGGGAGACTACCTGTCACCTCTTTAATTTGGTCTTGGAGAGAGTTGTGGGAGTTGCAGAAGAAGTAGGGAGGCGTGGAACTTGGGTAGGACATGTGGTAAGGAGCGACAACGCCACGAGAGTGGGGAAGACCCGCAGACATTGTCAAGTGGGAAGGACCAGGTGGAAAAGGCTAATTGGGCGGGCAAGATAATGGCGTAACAGGAAGTAAGCTCACGACAGGTATAATAAATAAATGTATGTAAAAAAATATATGTTTAAAAATAAAGAACTATATATAAAAATATTTACATAATTTCTATTAGTTCAATATATAAATAAAAATTCACTCTAGTCGGATGGATGTTGATGTTTGCGGTTATTGGAGAGACAATCTTAGAGAATGCTCATACCATGTCTGGTCTAACCCTGACACACAGATAGGCAGCAAATGGAATGACTGCTGAAAGAACATTGTTTTGTAAAAGCAGAATAAACAGTCATGTGAACCCAACGATTTTGAATAAAGAAACTTCTCTTGAGTAAAACTGCTTTGCAATTCAATAAGGTCATCCCTTTTGCATATCAGCATAATTCATAGACCACGAAAAGAAGAATCTATTAAAAATATTCTGAGTACATGTACACATAATTTTAAGTAGCAATGCAAACATTACTGCCCTTTAGATTTGAAAGAGAAAAGTTTATATAATTAATGTGAGGGACATGCAGAAACAATATTTTTAAAACTCACGCAAAAAAAAAAAAAAAATTTAATGTTTAATTCAAAAAAAAAAAAAATTTGAAATAAAGTAGTTCAAAAACATATATTATAAAAAAAAGCGGCGCTCTCCGCAGCACTCTACTACACCATGGACAAAAACGAAACGACAATATTAGTATGCAGACTTATTAGGAGCATTGAAATCGCTAGAACAAATGTACCCAACCCACCCAGTAGCCAGGAAGGTTATCCAGTACAAACACTATGCTCAGAGAAGTTGGGAAAGATGTCCAGGTCATATGGATTCCCAGCCATATCAATATCCTAGGAAATGAGCTGGCAGATAAAGCGGCGAGAGGGGCCCTAACATTGCACGAGATGAGACCGTCTTTTCTAACGAAAAGGAGATGTCTCGACCACACAGGATCAAACTTCAAGAGAGCTGGCAACAAATGTGGAACGAGATCCAGGATAACAAGTTAAAGTACATCAAACCAACAGTCCTACCCTGGTCCTCTTCAATCAGAAGTAAGCGAATTGAGGAAGCGGTAATAACAAGACTACGGATAGGCCATAGCAGGCTCACACACGGCCACCTTATCAACCAAGACAGGCCACCTCAATGCAATATCTGCAACAGTATTAAACACATCTTTGAAGACTGCAACATCTACACATACCTAGGTCCTTGGCGCAATGTCTCGGCGATGAAGAAACAGCGTATCAACCTAACGCTAATATTTCTCACGGAAGCGAACCTGATTAATAAAATCTAGTCGAAACTAAATAAAAAAATAAATATATATGAAAAAAGTGTTTAAAAAAAAGAAGGAAAACAATAGTTATAAATAAATAAAAAAAAAAAGAGTAAAAATAAATAATAAATATACAATATATAAGTAAAAAAAAGAAGTATATAAGTAGTAGTATATATAAGTAAAAAAAAAAAAAAAAACATTAAAATACTGAGTGCATGTAGTTGGTGACAAACAGGTTTGGTAAACAGTACCTAGTATCAATCTAGAGAGATCATGTAGGTGTAATGACCAAGAAGTGGAACATCTCAAAACACCAAACAACAACATGTACTATAAATAAATATAACAATCAATAAATATAAAATTTCAGATTATAACGAATAAGATAAGTGACTAGATAGAATATATACAGAATGTGGAATATTTTTACATAATATGTACAACAAAATAAGTTACAATTAATTAATTCTAAATAAAATAATTAAATTTCATATACCTATGTTTGCCCTTGGGCACTTTATTTTGGCCAATAGACGTAATGAGAGGATTTCCAGCAGAGTGGATGCTATCGAAGAATAGTTTGGAGGCTTTTATTATATTAATTCCTGGGAAACTCTATATTTTCAGGTCCTCGTGTATCTGAGAGATCCTAGTGTCTCCCAGAGAGGGCGCGAGCCAATCTCAGAGAAGCTCTTTGGATATCCTTTATGTTGGTGTCACAAGTGAGAAGGTCCAATCTGAGCAGGGTATGTCGGAGGAGACTGTGGTGGATGTTAAGGTGGGATTTTCTGTTCAGAAGAGGAAATTTTAATAATAGGCTTTGCCTATAGAAATAAATAAATCAGAGGCCACTGATTTTGTTATTTATATGTTGGGTGAAGGTCAGTTAGGTGTTCAGCTGAACCCCATACACTTGTCATTACTCAATTCACTTTATGCAAAATAGATATTAAACAGAGTCCATGAGATACACGGAGATGACTCAAAATATCGCCATGAATCCACTTTGGGACATTCTCCGTTAAGTTCTCTCCAGAAAGAAGAAAATGTGCTTAGTTCCGTTTCGCCAGAAGTCGAGTTCTAGCTTTTGCCTGAGTCCAGCTACCTTCACTCACATCCAAAACTTGAGGTCATTCAAGTGTGAGAACAGACCTGGGATATGCAGTGGTGTCGCGTAGCACTATTTCATTTCATCACCCAATATTCTCCAGTTTAATGGTGTCAAACCGATGTGCAATGAAAGACATACCCTATATATAATTCAAACATAATACTTTCAATCGTCTCCAATTGTATGTTTTGATTTAAGGTGATTTCTCAAACTTGAAAGTCCAACACATCTGTAGACACAATAGTCGCATTTCAATGGCTTCTCTTTCAGATGTTTGGACTGTACATGACGTTTTAAATTGGAAGGCTCAACACACCGATAGTTACAAAAATCACACTGTAATGGTTTCTCTTTCGTATGTTTTGAGAACATATGACACCTCATATTAGATGGGTGAACACATCGGTAAGGACATGATTGGCATTTTAAAGGTTTCTCTTCTAAATGTTTACTCCGTTTATGATAGTTTAAACTTGAAGGGTGAACACATTTATACGAACATAAATTACACTGTAATGGCTTCTCTTTGGTGTGTTTTGCTTGAATATGTCGTTTCAAATTGGACGGTTCAACACATCTATAAGAACAAATGGTGCAAGTGAACGATTTCTGTTTGGTGTGTTTCATATGGATGTGCCGCTTTAAATTTGAACAATTGACAGTAGTGTAGATGCAGAAAGTGCACTTGTACATCTTCGGTTGAGTTGGAGAGTACATGAGGATGTGAGGGAGATGACGGACGGCCATGTGCCTTCGTAGCTTCCCCAGCCTGCAGCAGGTACGTCCGCAATAGTAGCAACACAGAGGCCGCAATAGATCCGCATCATCTGCAACAAAACACACAATTATTACTCAAATATTCAATATTTCGTTTTAACTGACATTTCATTTCACTCCTAAACAAAAAAAGCAAATGTATGAGTGGTGCGGTACTCACGAGAATTGATGCGCAAACATCTGCTTTAGTTTCAAAAAACTTGCTGTTGTGCACTTACTTAAATTAAAATTTGTTTCATAATGATACTACTATAAGAAAAGTAGTATGAGGAATTAAACTTTCAGATTTATTGTTCTTCAATTTCTTTTATACATGAAATTATAGGTTTGTGATAGCTAAAATAAGATATATACAACTGTGTTTGGATTGTAAACTACCTAGTTTAACTTCAATTTAGTATTTGTTAAGTCGTGGCTGAAGATGGTAGCAATACCGAAAGTACTCCCATATTATATCCCTGGCTGTCGTGAAGAAATCGATAAGTCAAAACTGGCCACTTTTCAGTAGAGCACTGTAATGATTTGATCATTCTCCAAAATCCTGTAATTAACCTAAAGATACCATTTGGGCCAAAATATATACATTTCGGTGTCATAAAGAGGTTGTTAAAATTTTAAATGTGCAGTGTCATGTTTTGTTTGGTTTATGTCGTTTTTAGTTAAATAATTATGACTTAACTTGACTTGTCTCTTAAATAACACTTTACGATGCAAATACGAATTCCGGAAGAAACTGTTAAGTGCACTTACCTTATAAAAATAATAAAGAACTTCCAGTCAACTCCTCTTACCGGTTTCTTCTAGTGCGAATAAATTCGGACATAACAAGATAAATCAACTTGCCTATTTGTTAAAGAAAATACTTCGCGTGAACAACCTGTAAACTTGACATACAATAATTTCAGGATATTCTCGTATAAGGAATAATAAGATATAACGAGTTACTATAATTAAACCAAAAATAGTAGTTAACTGAAAATTCACAATCTGAGTATCACGCCTTTTAGGTAGGAGCACAACTTAACCAATTTTTCACAACGTAGATATTAATAATTGAGTATTGAAGGCACTGCTAACTCGTTTTCAAGGTAAATGGACTTATTGACTTCTTCACGACAACCACCGATATATTATCTGTGAAATAGACAATATTTTTTAAAAAACATTTCTTTATTTTTATGTTTAGTACAGATAAATATATAAATACACAGTATAAAGTACAACATAGATTGTCTACTTTCTGAAGAAATGTATACGTCAATTTCCATTAACAAAACATTATACTAATACTTATCAACAAAAATCAAAATAGATGAGTTAACGTAACAAACAAACTTATGATGTATATTCTGTAAAAGTTTTAGTAATATGCTAAGGCGTATAAAACAATGTTTATATTCATTTTTTTTTTTTTACAAACGACGTAAATACAAATGTATATGTATACAATAAAAATAAATGAATATTATTAAAATAAGTTTATTGCAATAACATAAAAAAATCAAAAATTAATAGGAAACACATTTCCTTTTGTCATGTAGAATTCTCGCTATAAAATAGTTATACGTTAAATTATACTCCTCTACGAAACCAAATTAAAAAAAAAATCATTCAATTCAACAGAAATGTTTTTATAACCACTTCGAAAAACCCACTTTAACGACTCACAAAACAAAACAAAGCAAAAAAAAAAAATACAAAGGAGAGAACAATGGACTCTTCTTTCAATATTTACTAATAACAATCATAAACAATATTGAACACAATCAATTCTTTAACAAATATTATTTTGTATACCTAAACAGTCTGCATAGTGCTGCTAACAAACAACTAAGACAAGACTCTAAATAAATTATAAAGAAAAAACAATATCTAGAATAACGTTAACCTATTGACTAAACTCCGTTCCATGAGCTATGGGCTGTATAATGTATTAATTCAACTAAAGTTTCACAGAGGCCCTTCTAGGGGCTAACATCATTACTGTATTTTCCTTTCCCGATGATTTAAAAAAATAGAAAATAAGAATAGAAAAATAATAAAGGACAATATGTTACCTGGATATAGCTCACGGAAAGAAGTGATCAAATTCTGGACCTTCCGTTCTCAAGAAAGCGCTAGTCTTCACTCCCTCCACTCAGTTTGTGTTTCCATTCAATCTGTTCCTGTATCTGTTTTCACACTTTTGTTATTGTAAACTGCATACATATCTCAACAATATCCTTGACAAACCCAAAACACGGATGTGTCCAGTCAATTAACTCCAAAATTACTTATCCCTAACGTGGATTTTCCCTCTAATCTCCCTTAATTGCTCTTAAATATCGCAATTATCTCCCTAAATTGCGTCTTATTCTTTATCTCTTTTTTTTTAAATATAAATATCTTCCATATAATCTCCCTAAATTGCGCCTCAATATCGCAATTGTCTCCCAAAATCTTCCTAAATTGCGTCTTATTCTTCATCTCTTTTTTTTGTTTTTAATATAAATATCTTCCATATAAACTCCCTGAATTGGGCCTCAATATCACAATTGTCTCCCAAAATCTTCCTAAATTGCGTCTTATTCTTTATCTCTTTTTTTTGTTTTTAATATAAATATCTTCCATATAAACTCCCTAAATTGGGCCTCAATATCACAATTGTCTCCCAAAATCTTCCTAAATTGCGTCTTATTCTTCATCTCTTTTTTTTGTTTTTAATATAAATATCTTCCATATAAACTCCCTAAATTGGGCCTCAATATCACAATTGTCTCCCAAAATCTTCCTAAATTGCGTCTTATTCTTTATCTCTTTTTTTTGCTTTTAATATAAATATCTTCCATATAAACTCCCTGAATTGGGCCTCAATATCACAATTGTCTCCCAAAATCTTCCTAAATTGCGTCTTATTCTTTATCTCTTTTTTTTGTTTTTAATATAAATATCTTCCATATAAACTCCCTAAATTGGGCCTCAATATCACAATTGTCTCCCAAAATCTTCCTAAATTGCGTCTTATTCTTTATCTCTTTTTTTTGTTTTTAATATAAATATCTTCCATATAAACTCCCTAAATTGGGCCTCAATATCACAATTGTCTCCCAGAATCTTCCTAAATTGCGTCTTATTCTTTATCTCTTTTTTTTGTTTTTAATATAAATATCTTCCATATAAACTCCCTAAATTGGGCCTCAATATCACAATTGTCTCCCAAAATCTTCCCAAATTGCGCCTCATTCCTTATCTCTTTCGTATCTCTTACGACTCACAAAACAAATCAAAGCAAAACAAAATTCAAAGGAGAGAACAATGGACTTTTTTATTTTTTCTAGCCTTTTTGTAGACAACAACAGCTGTTTTTGTACAAAATTCTTTTTACTACTTGTTCTTGGTATGTTGAAGAATATTTTTATCGAAAAAAAGTCGAAGTTTGTACGTTAGAACATTAAAAAAAAACGGCTCAAAAAAAGTGGTGTCCGATGGTAAACCGAAAAGGGCTTCGCCGGGATTTTTACATTTGAAATAGAAAAATTCTATTTTGCGCGAGAATTTTGCCTCTCTATTGATTTCAATGGGGATTTCGTTTTTCTGTGATTATTCCTCCGTGGTATGTTCGATTTCGGATTTTTTAGTAGTAAACCATCGTCACCGTGTCCACTACCATCGTTGCATATTTCAATGTGATCAACAAAGGGGTTTAGGAGGAGTACGAGTACAACGAAATACATGAGTCGCCTAAGAAAGAGCTTCGAAAACTCAGCTCAATAATAATATATTGAAATATTATATATTATATTTTTTTAGATTTACACTGCTATATTATTTTCTTTTACTACAAATTTTATTTAGTTACAAATTTAAGCTATCGAAACATCTTAACCTAAAAGTTTTTTTACCGAGGTTAGGTTAGGTTTTATGACTCATGCCCGGGCTTTAACTACGAGGTCATATCGCCTACTATCAGAGCGCTTTTTCGTCACTCTGGTGGACATGAGCCCGACTCTACTGTGGGAGTCCTAAATTTTGCCTACCCTAAATTTTTATTCATCTAGGGTAGGGGTCTTTAACGAGTACCTGACATCGTACAGGCCCGGGACCATCGCTTAACGTCCCATCCGAAGGACGGAGTGCTTAAGTTTATTTTACCTCCCAGATAAAATAAACTAAGGGCCTCGGTCGGGCTACGAACCCACGACCTTCAGCTCAGAACCTCAGAAGTCAAGCACGCATACCACTGAGCTACCGGCGCCCTCAGTTTTTTTTACCGAAAGATTTGTTATGTGGTCAGCATGGCAACGGGTGGCGACGCAACGATTTTTCCATGAACCAATTTAAAGGAAAGAACCGAAATACATCACGAAGAAATTTAGAGACCTGAAAATGAGAATAGAATCAACCAAATAGAAAGTAAACAAGACGAAAAACAAAATTTAGCAAGTCAAATCACAATAGAAGGAATGAAATGTAACCTGTACTCTTATCAGTAAAAAGAAAACCTAGTTAGTCGTTGGCAAAAATGTATAGAAAATAATGGAAAATATTTTAAATAAAATATATTTTATTTGTTAGTAATTTTTTTCATTTACTCGTACTTCCTGTTCAAAAAACCTCATTTCATGAGTGACGACCCAATACTTCAACCGTAGGTAATAATGTATTATACAGCTCCAATAAAAAGAAGAGCACTTCCCAAGAATAAAATTAGCTAAAATGCACTTGGAATACTCAGTGACTTTTTCCTGCGGCACTTAATACGACAAAACTTTCTGGAAGACATTCGGAACAGACTTACTCCATACAAAAGTTAACTTACATGGTCTGGTTGAAGGTACAGTTTCGATTATTACTTCTGGCTCGTGGTCCAGGTTATTTCTATCTCCTGCAGACCCTGGAAAACATCTATAATTAATTCTTACATCAAAATGAGACTAGCGAGAAAAACCATAAAGTTGAGTTGAATCGCTCAAGCACTTTACTCGAGCCAAATTGCGTCAACTTTAGCCTCTTATTCCCTTTATACGTATGTTTGGGCAAAAGGGGGAAAAACGAATTATTAAGGATTCTAAAATATTTCCAAATTTGATGAATATAAATATAGTTGTATTCCTTTTTCATTAGCAGTTCCTGTGTACATGAAGGAGAATCGTACAATGAGATGTTTTACAGTTATACTTGGCCCGACTAATCGTACAATGAGATGTTTTACAGTTATACTTGGCCCGACTAATCGTACAATGAGATGTTTTACAGTTATACTTGGCCCGACTAATCTTAATTAAAAAAAAAATGAAATAACATTCTATTTTAATTTCATTCTCTTCTATTACTGTTTTATATGTTCAATAGTAATTGAGATAATCAGAAAAATTACATACTCTTGGAAGCGGGCGTTATCAAGAGACAACAAAAAAAAAATACTAGCAAGAAACAACATAAAACTCGGTTTACAAACTCAAGCACACAATTTAGGAAACTCAACATTCACTGTTTTGGTTATCGTTGTACAGTTCGAGTCTCTTGAGTACTTTTCGCCCAAGTGAAATGGAAAGCATTGGAGTTGATTCAGTTTTGTCCACTATTGGTTCAATTTTCAGATGAATCAGATGGTTTTCGGAATTATCTGCTTAGCGACGAGAAAACATAATTTTTTAGTAGCATCTAAATGTTATCAACGAGGCAGTCATATAACTCTGATTTTGCGTCTTGGTCATTGTACTCAACAGATTTTATTTTTCAAAGACAAGGAAAACGTTTATAGATTTCTAAAAAATCAACAAGAAATTCTGTTGTTTTTTTTCAACATGCAAATTGAAGGTAAGAACAGAAACGATTAAATTTAAACAAACACATTCACAACACCACATACGGTTATCAGCGGTCAAAGAACGGGAGTGACCAAGCTTGCACGAAACTAACAAGCCGTTTATAAGTTCAGTTAAATGCACCAAACCACAAGTTAAATACCTAACTATCTAACAGAGCAGATTTTACTCAAGCTAAACTTTCAGGCTTTGCACAGCAGTTTCCACAAACTTACTTTCACCAATCAGACTGCGTAAATATCATGAGTAGCTATGTAAACCCTGTTTAACGTTGGGATAACTATCCAAAAACCACTCTGTTACCGAGCTGTATGTTTATGTTTATATTAGTATGTATGTAAGTACTTACATTCGTTGTAAGACATATCGTTCGTCTCAGCATATTCTGATCGGCACTCTGTATTACCTTTTTTCAGCTGAAAACAGGTAAAAAATATCATTAATATACTTACAGTAATCCCGGAACATATCTGAGGGTTACGTTACAACCTCCCACAAACGTTGAGTCTAAAAGAACAATGAGAAAACAAGGGTTAAATTTATCACGTTTCAAGAAAAAAACAATCAAAAAAATAAGGGTTAAAAAAAATCACTATTAACTTTTACTTGCACAACTAAACGAAGTATAGGGGATGTAATGTAATCTGTCAGAAATTCAAAGTTTTTACCGGAATTCCATGTTTTTCGATCCCTTGATTTTCACCTTCATTGGTGATGCAAACTTTTTTTTTTTTACATTCGGCATATGTTTTAAAGTAGAACCAACTAACGAAGGCTTAATTTGTTTGTCGAATTTATTAATCGAGTTCACATCCACTTTTGTTATTTCTATATAATAAAATAATAAAATTATTAGTTTACCGCTGGCTTCTGATGTCCAATGGTTGAGACGCTAAAAATGTGGCCACCTCGTCTTATCACTTGTATATTCGTTATATTAAGCCAAAAACATTTTATATCTTTCTATAAAATACAATAATTGTACCAAATATTGGTTTGAATTTGGGTAATTGATTTCACAATGATAAGAAAAGAGTAATTTGATAAACAGCAGCTATGTCGTCATCCCATCTTTCCGCCCCTCCTCCCCCAATCCCAACCCCCTCCACCTACCGCCCCAGGTTGTATTTTTTACATTTCAATATTTGAGGGGGTTAGAAGCAAAGGGATTATTACGATTCTGCTACCATTTATTACGAAATTAATAAAAAATTAATATAAATACGATTTCTGGCGTTTTTACATGTATTAAATAAGGTCGGACAGATCGTAATAAAAAATTAAAGAAGTCAGACAAGTTACATAAATTAATATACTATATTTGCTACTTACAAAAGACCACAGGGCAACAGCTCACACAGAGGAACAATAAAGAAACTGGATATAAAATAAAATGAACAGACTGTGCTTATACAAGAATTTACAATAACAAGGTAATAGTGAGTGAGACTATATAACTATATCAACTATATGTTCTATCTGTCTATCTGACTGTCTATATATGGCTCTGACTGACTATCTATGAGTGACTATCTATGACTGACTACATATATGTGAGTGACTGTCGTGGAATTAGAGGCGGGATATAGGGTTATAAATTATCATATATATATGGTGACAGGATGTAAGTGACAAAAATGTCATTTCGAGATAATTACCTTCAAAGTTATAGTAACATCGTAAATTCAGGTATTACCCAGGTATTTTCCACTAGTAACGGCATTACTGGTACTAACAATCGTTCTGATCATTAGCCAGTAGTCAGGGTAGGTGTCAAGGAAGATCTTAACACACATATCTCAATTTCAGCCGAATTGTCACTTACATCCCTTTGCCTCTAACCCCCTCATTTGTAAATTATAATTTTTAATTAGCCCACTAGCGCTCCCAATCGTCTAGATATGAAATTAATATTAATATTTAAGTGACTAGGTGGGACTTCTTAAGGAAAAAATAAATTACCCTAAAAACCATGGATCGAAACCCGGCATCTTTAGAATGAGAGACAAGCTCTCTAGTCCTGCGTCCATTGTGACATGGTTGTTCGATAATTTATAATCTAGGTATATAAAGTACGGACTTTCGAAGTGCATTATTACATTAGTATATTAATATCTTACTCTAACAGGTTCAGCCGTTTCTAGCCTTTTTCGCTAGAGGGGCCCTTCAAAATTTATTTTTATGGTCAATCTTATATTCCCGTAGCAATTGTCCGTTTTCCCTCTAAAATTATAATTTCCCTTCTTCCATTACAGTCCTACTTCCGTACAGTCATACCTCCCCAGATCAACTGTCCGCTCTCCCAGTAAGCCACTTCTTCTATTACAGTCCTACTTCCCCACAGTCATACCTCCCCAGATCAACTGTCCGCTCTCCCAGTAAGCCACTTCTTCCATTACAGTCTTACTTCCCCACAGTCATATATCCCCAGATCAACTGTCCGCTCTCCCAGTAAGCCACTTCTTCTATTACAGTCCTACTTCCCCACAGTCATACCTCTCCAGATCAACTGTCCGCTCTCCCACTAAGCCCCTTCTTAGTTGGCATAGAGATCTCCTGTTGTGAAGTGATGCTATGAGGGTTCGCCGCTGGGTGTTTTTCCTATCTCAAGCTTTTCATGTCATATTTATTTTTATTATGTTTGTATAGTATATGTCAGCCCAGCCGCTGGTTGTGCATTATTTGCATAGTTGTGGCTTAAGATAAATAAATACAAAAAAAAAATATATTGAAATGTAAAGACGGAATTGGAGGTATTCGTTAGGGATGGGAGGTTCTCGGTGACTCACCATGATACAGTGGTAGCGGGGGCTACCACTGATAGCTAGACTACTGATAGCTCAGTACATCTGACTCTGGAAGACCTGTCATCTCCCGGCCTTACGGTCACACTCCTTGCCCTCTACCGCAGCCCAGCCGGCTCACCTCAAACCTTTGTTGACAGCCTACTACGGCAGCACCGAGGAGACCAGAAACTCTGTTATCATTGGGGACATGAACATCCCAATCACTGGTCCCTGCAATTACCTACATGTTAGAGAAAAATACCTCAACGAGCTCCACCACTCTGGGTTTGTCTCAGCGGTTAATGTGGTTACGCGGCCTTCCCCGTTCGGAGGAAGTTGTATTGACTATATTTTCGTTAGATGTAAGGCACTTGTCCCTGAGGCGGGCGTTATCCGCACGTCTATCACAGATCACTTCTCCACATTCATCGTACTGGGACATCAGACGAAAAACAGAGATAGAAACAACGACTTACTGACTAAAAATAAAACTAATCATGACAAACTAAATGACCTGCTAGCGGATGAAAAATGGGAATCAATCTTCAAACAAACGGACACGAATAACGCTTTAGTCGAGTTTAATACAAACTTGACATCTCAACTAAACAGACTATCAAACTACCCTCATAACCAGACCAATCAAACCGTGGATTACTGTCGGACTTGTGATTTCTGTCAGAAAAAGTGACAAATTATATAAACTGACAAACAAACAGCCGAACAGCCTTAAACTAAAGTCATCCTACAAAAAATATCGAAACGAGCTCCACTCAACATTGAGGCTAGCTAAGGAGGCTTACTACCGTGACCAGCTAGATGCATGTCGAGGGTCCCCGCGGAAATTCTGGTCCATTGTCAATGATCTGTCAGGCAAACCCACAAGGAACCGGACCCAATTAAAGAACCTCCTCCCTGACCATCAGGCCAACCTGTAGCTACTGTGAACAGGTTAAATGAATACTGCTGCAAAGTTGGACAAGAACTAGCTGATCATATCAGTGCTAACTGTTTCCCACCTCCCCCCATCAATCATATCTAACTAACAGAACACAATATGTCTCAGTTGAGGGTGTGGAGAGTGACACGAAACAGATAGACTATGGGGTCATCCAAGACAGTACCTTGGGTCCTGTTCTATTTCTCATCTACATAAACGAGATAACAGTATACGAACCGAAGGAGGGTAGGATAGTGTTATTCGCAGATGATACTGTGGTGTTGTACCGTGGACGGTCCTGGCGTGAGGTGTTCCAATACGCTGAGCTTCACTTAAAGGACATACTTGGGTGGCTTTTTCTAACTCTCTCACACTTAACGTAACAAAATGCAAATACATAACATTTTCGCTGACATCCATTAACCCTGAATATCCCTTAAAAATCCATAATTGTGACTCCACCCTATGCTCTTTCCTGCCTACCCCTCGAAAGGGTCTCACAATATAAGTATCTAGGAGTCTGGGTAGACTCTAGATTAAATTGGGCGTTTCCCATCCAGCAAGTAACTAGGAAAGTAAGGACTATGCTTTTTGCATTTAGAACCCTGCGGGAAGTCTTACCTGTCAAGGATCTGAAAAATATCTATCATGCATACATAGGTTCAACGTTAGACTATGGGATCATGGCCTGGGGCGGTTCAACAGCTTCAGCTGTAAAGCCGCTGGTGACCGCCCAAAAACTAGTTATAAAGACCATTTTGAAAGTCCCTGCTACATTTCCTATTACGCAAGTTTTTTCTGTTTTCCCGTTCTCCCGATCCAGCATATATACCACAAAAACCTCCCTAGACAGCTTTTCCTAAATGCTTCATCTACACTCTGTTCTGTTCCTCACCGATACCCGACACGAACCCCTCACTCCACCTGTACTATCGTACGCAGACCACTCACCACTTGGACGACCAAACAGACACCGTTTATTATAGCAACTCTTTTCAATAATTTGCCCAAAGATATAAAACTAGAAATAGAAAACCAGAGAGGTTCTCTGAGGAGGTACATGACTAGGGTCATGGAGTGGGTCACCGGACTGAGCTCGGATCAGGTTGAGTGTTTGTTAAGTTCTCTCTACTCTGACTAGCACGACGCTCTGTTCTGCTCTCTTCTCTACCTGCCCTGCCCTGCCGCGTTCCGCCCCATGTATGCTGTTGTACTCTGCCAACTTTGTTATAAACTTCCGTCAAGGTATCCCTTTTATGCCGCAGTGTTGCCAATGTCCATATTCTCAACAAGTGTAATATTGTTTATTTCATTAATGCATTAAGTTGCACATTTTTATCTAATGAAGTAACATCTGCTGCTTGACCAAACTTCCTAATATTTCATTTTACCTGTCAGATTCCAACTGGATGACAACAGCAGGCAGGCCTTAAAAAAACCAACACCAAACTACTGGGAAACAAATGTGATCAAATCGCACAGTGAAGGGTTACATAGGGGCAGATTTACAGTAACAATTATAATTATCACCTAATTCTTGTGATGGAAGTTTTCTCGAACTTGCTCATAGAGATCCTTTTTCGTGTAGATTTGTGAGCTACCACGATGGGCTTGCTACCTATTGGGGACAAAGCGACAGACACACGAACGAAAACAATAGGGTTTTTGGTTTACTAACAAAATTCTTCAGCTTTTCTTATCAATGTGTTTCGTAGCAGCCAACTTCCAATTTGACCCTCAATAAGGTAAATCATAAAGAAAATACTTTATGAAAGAATCACACTGAGATAACAAAATATATTCTTCCGAAATAATTATGACTTTATTTGTTTACATTATTGATTACAGTTTAACATAACTATTAATTAGAGATAGTTATTATGGAATCATCAACCCTTACTCTCTTTTTAAAGGCCCTTGCAAAACACCTTCAGCACAGTCCTCATCTGAGATTGGTATCTCGGCTGCTATCTCCCTGAAGACACAACACTCGATGTGTCCCTTCGTGTAGTCTGCTGAGGTCGGTGGCCAACCGTTGTCTTCGCAATTAGTGTTGCACAAATCCGGCAGTATTGTCACACCTAGATTTACTGGAGGCATGTGTAGATTGAAATATATAATTCTCCGAGTTTTAAGATTTTTTACCTGTATCCATTTATACTTAGGAACGGGTTGTCCCATATAGTCTCCAAAATTTCCTATAGTACCGGAGGATATTTGCAGGTCCGCACCATTCGTTATTGCTAAGTTCCTGATAGTGTTGTAGATCAGAAGGTCGTTACCAGTCACAATTGTATACCATCCTAAATATATACTTTTAACATTTTTTAATACTGATTCATGTGACTCAAGGATGAAGTCTGCCTCAGGAGCTAAATTATGTTCAACGATCACACAATTTTCTATACTGAGAATGTCCTCCGCTTTGTCCAGAAATGTCTTTTTAACATACTCTTCGAAGTCATCCTCCTTCTTGAGTGTCTGGTCGGGGTATATCAATCTATCATAACCCTCTCTCATTTCCGTACCATGAAGTACATACGAAAGATAGAGGGTTTTGGAGTCTGAGGTAGAACAAGTTTCAAACAGCGGTAAAAATATATCATTTACTTTATATCCATATTCCTTGATGTTTCCTCCATTTTCTCTATGACCGCACGACTTACCTGTATTGACTGTGAACCGAACCTTCTTAGCACAGGTTACCTTTTCAAGTCCATAGCCCGCAGGTTTATCATCACTGACCAACAAATTTGGTTTCCCACATTGGTGCCCCGTAATGGATACATCCTCAGAAGTTTCAGTAAAATGACAAGCAGTGTATATTATCTCATATTCTGCTAGACCTATACGAAAATTGTATGATGAATGTGGGGGCATTGGTTGAGGAATGGCGAACCTAAAACCGTTTTTTGTCCTTAGAAGATAAAGTGGTTGGTACACTTCTTCTTGAGGCCACAGTTTGAAGATGAAACGCTTTATTTTGTCCAGAAAACTGTCCTCCCCTTCTATGAAGTTCTGAGGTAGTCGATTTATGTCGAATGAGCAGAAGGGATTTTTGGGTGCAGCAGTAGATACTGCTACGACGGCCGATGGAATGTAACCCATCGGTATCAGGCCCACAAACAGAATGATGAAACTGAACATTGTGTTGATCACAGTAAAATATTCTACTGACAACTAGATCCTGGCCTGACTTGGTCTCGTAGATATACTCACTAAACTGACGTGGCCTCTTCTAATATTCTATATTAGGTGGGGGCCATGACGCAAACTATGGCGTCTTTGGTCCAACTGCTCAAACAAACCGACTGTTATGCGACTGAGGCCCTTACGTTTTTTTTATCTGCGAAGTACCAAAATATTGAGTACGCCATCCTTGGAATGACAAAAAACTTGTTCAACTTTTATATTATCTAATTTCACAAAATTGATACATAAACTGTATCGGGGGGAGTCCTTCCCAACATAACATTTACAAATATTTGAGTTGACAATAATATAATAAAATTAAAAAAAAACTATAATAGTTAGAAAAAATAAAAATAAACTATAGAATGTGGTTCATAGTAGAATACGAATAAGTACACAAATAATGAATAAACATGCGCACACTCTTTGTAATACTTATTATAATAGATATATATATACATATACTAGCAGTATTACTCGGTGTTGCCCGGAGAACTTCTACTTTTACTCATAATAGCTCTCATGCGAATCTTAGGCAATGCATCGATAGTGCTTTCATGACGTTGCAATTTTTAATCAGTCACATAAAAAAGAGGTCATCGAATCCCGGAAAAAGGCGACGTTGAGGCCCTAGTTTATGCTTAGAAACGCTGGTAACCACAGCTAGTGTTGACCGTGCAACGGTGGACCTCCTAGGTAATAAATGTTTCGGAAAGCCTCCCTTTTGAAATTAAAGGCGCCATATAACCCATTTTTAAGAAAGCTACATGTGAAATTTTTCAGCATTAATGCACCCCCCGCCGTTCAGAAATTTGACGCCTATTGTTCAATTTGGCTTTTAAAAATGCTACATGTTAAATTCCATGACAATCTGACCATCTGTTAATGATCTAACACTATCGTTATATGCTCAGGGCCCCCCACAACCCCCTCCCTTTCAACATTTTGAATCGTCACATAGCCAATTTTTAAATTTTGCTTTTAAACTACTAAATGTGAAATTTCATGACAGTCCGATTATCCATTTATGAGTTAGCACTATTTTTATGCTTTGCCCCCCCCCCCCCCCCCCCCTCTTACAGCCCTCTCCCGTTACAAATTTTGCGACGTCACGCCCTATTTTTCAATTTGGCCTTTAAGAATACTACATGTGAAATTCCATGACAATCGGACCATTAGTTAATGAAGTACCACTATCTTTATGCTAAAGGTAGGGCCACACTATGGACCAGCCTTGGCCAGTAACACTTGACAAATATTTGGCTCCACTTGGCCTCGCCCCCTAGGATTGGAGACCGAGGAATACTGGCTGTCTACACAATGGACAAGGTTGGCCAAGTATAGTTCATTGGCAAATATTGATACATCCTAGATACCTAACCTGAATTTTTTCAAATTGTAAATTTTATTTTATTCAATTGTTGTTGTATTGTATTATATGATGGAATGTGACAACGATATGGCGTTAATTGCAGCATCTGCTTTTCTGTTACTAAAAAATCAGAAAATATCAAATGATGTTTGCAGTTCAGTCCATACATCATTTACTTTTGTTCGATTTTTGTGCTCCGGGTGTTTTGAGTTCCACAAGATGGGAAAACTTTCATACAGCTCTATAAATCTGAGAGTTTTTTCATTGCTCCATTCCATTTCTATAAAAAAAAGTCATAAACCCAATATAAGTAAGAATTACGTCCTTTCAAATAAATCATTATTTGAATAGTTACTAGATTGAACATTGACTACATGATAACTTGAAATTTAAAACAAAAGTATGTAAAAAATATGTACTTACTTGTTCAATTTTCAATTTAAAGATTTTAAACAAATATTTAATTTATGAACAATTTATTTATCTTCATAATAAAATTTAGATCATCCTTTTTGTAGCTGCGACGGACTCAGTCCAGCTGACTCCAATCATGTCTTGTTAGCCTGTCCTTTAACTGCCCTCCACAGAGACCAGCTATTTCATAGCTTAATATCCCATCGTGTAACCCTACCAACCGATATCAGATTAATAATTAGTAGAGTTAGAAATATTGAGATCTTAGACGCTCTTTTCAGTGTTATTTCCGCAAATAGTATAGTTTTATAGTTACTCCGAATTTAATCCTAACTAAATCTTCACTTGTAAAATTATTTAGTCCCTTGTTTTCAGTCCCCCCCTCTTGCAAAATTTCTAAATTAACTTATTTAATCCATCCTTGCCAAATTTGTACCTCATTAGTGTCTTGGCTGATATGCATTGACCACAAGGCCAGAACGGGGAAAAAAAACAATTTATTGTATAAAAAAGTAACAACAAAACGAAACACTTTAAAATTATAACCTTGGAAATGTGTAACCTTCTCTTGAAAGCTGGGCCAGCAGTGTAGCCAGGTGCAAAAGATACTTGCCAAATGTAGGCGGCTCCTTTGACTTGTCTGCAACGTGGGCAATATTTGTCGACCTGCCTGATATGGGCCAGTGTCAAATATTGGGCGATATTGGTCATTGGTGTAGCGGCCACACTACTTGCTCATCATGGACCGGAGCCACTATTGGGCCAGTCTGGCCCATACTGCCGTCCTAAGCAAGAAGGACTCATCTCCAGTTTCATGAACTTTCGGGAAAATGAAGAAAACTAAGAATGTCTCTAGCGGTTGCGTTTTTGCAAAAATATTTTGGGTAAAGCCAATTCTAGTTTACTTTTGTCGTATTTAAGCTCCCAATATATGAAAAAACCGAAATTAATTATTATAAGTAGTTTAAAATGGACATAAGTCTTTTGGCACTATGACATGCCTAAGCAAGAAGGACTCATGTCCACAATCAGGGATTTGAGTCCTTTTTAACTAGTTTTCTGCAGTTCATCGCAGCTACCTATACTAGGTAAAAAGGACTCAAGTCGCACTCTGCGCTTTTAGCTAGCAGCACCCCCCCCCCCCTTTTCCTAAAATTATTTGGGTTTGAAATAAATATATCATTATAATAAAATTTGTTTTTATTTACTTTATATATGTATGTATATTAGTCAAGAGAATAGACTTCTAACTCTAGCACCGTCATCTGAGGCAATAATACAGACTGGTTAATATTATGTAACAGGTGGGTTGCCATATACAAAGCAAAAAAGACTTAACTCCAATAAAAAAAGGACAACTCCAATGCAAGGCGGAGTTGAGTCCTTTTTTGTAAAGAATAATTGACCTAGTACAAGGCAAAAAGGACTCATCTCCAAATTAGGTGGAGTTGAGTCCTTTTTGCTAAGTATGAGTGACTTGAGTCCTTTTTGCTTAGGTGAATAACCCTTTTTGGACATAAGTCCTTTTTTCAAATGAAAATTAATAATATTTCCCGAATCTTCCGTACATTTTCAATTACACCATTAGACGCGCCATGTTAAGAACTATAAGATTATGAAAAAAAAACAAAAATTGAATTTTTGGGAGTTAAGTCCTTCTTGCTTAGGACGGCAGCATAGTGTAGCCCTACCTTAAGGCTAGTACAGACATGCGAGCAACGAACCGAGCAGTGCTCGGCTCGTGATCAGTTTTCAACGAGCACACTCCAAGCCGAACAGAGTCGAGCCGAGCACTTGGATGCTCCACAACCATACTAACGAACATAACCTGCCCAAGTTAACCTGAGTTTCAGTCAACAGTTGTGGGCATCTATTTATACATTACAATCGTTTTACTACTATTATTATTATTACGACAAAATGAATATGAAATAGGTTTATTAACAAGCTTGCCTCTTCCTGTGGCTGTACACAATGTATTTCTTTTCTTTTTTTCTCTGCGAAAGACCTACCCCCACAACCCGCCTCCCGTTCAAAATGTTGTGACGTCACATACCTTTTTTTTACAATTTGGCACTTAAGAATACTAAATGTTAAATTTCATGACAATCCGACCCTTCGGTTAATGAGCTACCACTATCTTTATACTTAGGGAATGTAGATGTGTTCTTTGATCCGTTCTTTAAATGTACGTTCTGATTTCTACGTTTAAATCAACACAAAGCTAGGCCTCACTTTAGAACTTTGTGCTGACGATGGCGTGGTTACACTTTATGTATATATTTTAGTGCAATTAGACAATAAAGAAGTTCTATGTTTTTATTAATATTATTAAATTCCCTAAAATAATTAGATGCAACTTGAACTTTTGATATTTCATGGACTCTCCTTATTCATGCGACACAATTATTTTTCAGTTTCAATTACAAATTTTAGTATTGTATAAAAGCAATTTTTCCCGAAAGAAAAAAAATAAAATACAGTATTTCGGTTTTTATTTAGACGATTTACAGAATAGTGAGAGGGGTGAGATACCTGGCATCGTGTTGGAGATGGACCGATCCCGGCTGTAGAGGAATCTAAATTATTTTTAAAACGATTACCTACGTTCAATGGCATTGCATCTACGTTTGCGGGTTCGAATCCGTTCGAGTCCTTCCTTAACATACCATTTACAAATATTTGAGTTGACAATAATCTATATTAATAAAGCTGAAACGGGGTTTGTTTGTTTGTTTGTATGTTTGTTCCAGCATCACGCCCAAACCGCTGGACGGATTTTTATGAAACTTCCCATGTAGCATTCTTTTGAGCCCGATTGAATAATAGGCTATGTGGCGTCCCAAAATTTTGATCGGGAGGGGGGGTTGTAAGGGGGGCCTAAGTATATAAATAGTGCTAACTCATTAACTAATGGTCAAATTGTCATGAAATTTCACACGTAGTCTTTTTAAAAGCCAAACAGGAAAAAAAGGTGTGTGGCGTCCCAAAGTTTTGAACGGGAGGGGGGGGTTGTAGGGGGGCCTAAGTATAAATATAGAGCTAACTCATTAACTAATGGGCGAATCGTCATGAAATTTCACATGTAGTATTTTTAAAAGCCAAATAGGAAAAAAAGGTGTGTGGCGTCCCAAAGTTTTGAACGGGAGGGGGGGTTGTGGGGGGGCCTAAGTATAAATATAGAGCTAACTCATTAACTAATGGGCGAATCGTCATGAAATTTCACATGTAGTATTTTTAAAAGCCAAATAGGAAAAAAAGGTGTGTGGCGTCCCAAAGTTTTGAACGGGAGGGGGGGTTGTGGGGGGGCCTAAGTATAAATATAGAGCTAACTCTTTAACGGTTGGTCGGATTGTCACGAAATTTCACATGGAGTATTCCTGAAGACCAAATAGAAAAATAGGCGGGGTGAAGGCTCAAAATTATTTACGGGAGGCGGGGGTAGTTGGGGGGCCTAAGTATAAATATAGAGCTAACTCATTAACTAATGGGCGAATCGTCATGAAATTTCACATGTAGTATTTTTAAAAGCCAAATAGAAATATTAGGTGTGTGACGGCCCAAAATTTTGAACAGGAAGGAGGGTTGTTGGGGGGGCTAAATATACATATAGAGTTAGCTCATTAACGGTTGGTCGTATTGTCACGAAATTTCGCATATATTATTCCTGAAGGCCAAATAGAAAAATAAGGAGTGTGGCGTCCCGAAGTTTTGAACGGGTGGCGGGGTTGAGGGGGGGGGGGGGGACTAAGTATAAATATAGAGCTAGCTCATTAACGGTTGATCGTATTGTCATGAATCGGATTGTCATGAATTTCACATGTAGTAGTAGTAACTATGTATTCGCTGTGGGGTTCACTGTTGCAAGACATTTACTAGCTGTGATGTCCAGCGTTCCTAATATCGTACTAGCTGTGGGGTCCGCTGTTGCAAGGTACTTACTAGCTGTAGTGCTCAGCCCCAGCGTTCCTAACTATGTACTGGCTGTGGGGTTCGCTGTTGCAAGGCACCTATAAGACATTTACTAGCTGTAATGCCCAGCGTTTCTAATTACGTACTAGCTGTGGGGTCTGCTGTTGCAAGGCGCTAGCAGTGTGGCCCAGCGTATTTCACTCGTAGGTACTAGCTGTGGGGTCCGCCGTTGCAAAACTCATACTAGCTGTGATGCCCTGTGGTTCTAACTACATACTATCTGTGGGGTTCGCAGTTGCAAGGCACCTACTACCTGTAGGGCCCAGCGTTCCTAAAAACGTACTAGCTGTGGGGTCCGTCGTTGCAAAAGCATACTAGCTGTGATGCCCAGGGTTCCTAATATCGTACTAGCTGTGGGGTCCGTTGTTGCAAGGCATTTACTAGCTGTAGTGCCCAGCGTTCCTAACTATGTACTAGCTGTGAAGTTCGCTGTTGCAAAGCACTTACTAACTGTAATGCCCAGCGTATTCAACTACATACTAGCTGTGGGGTCCGCTGTTGCAAGGCACTTAATAGCTGTGATGCCCAGCGTTCCTAACTTCGTACTAGCTGTGGGGTCCACTGTTGCGAGGCACATACTAGCTGTGGTGACCAGCGTTCCTAACTACGTACTAGCTGTTGGGTCCGCCGTCGCAAGGCACATACTAGCTATGATGCCCAGCATTCCCAACTACGTACTAGCTGTGGTGCTCAGCGTTGCAAGCCACATACTAGCTGTGGTCACAAACGTTCTTAAGTACGCACTGACTAGGACGTCCAGCGATGCTAAGTATTCACTAGGTGTGGCTTCCGCCGTTGAAATGCGCATACTAGCTGTGGTGCCCAGGGGTCCTAAAAACTTACTAGCGTTACAACAGCTGAAGGACTATAAGCCTTATTCCGTATGAATAATTGAAAATTATAACATCATGAATGTACTGTCGAGGAACTGAATAGCGTTATAGAAGATATTGGGAGAAAAATCAAAGTTCCCCGGGCAACGCCGGGTATAACTGCTATAGATTTAATATTTGTTAAAACTGATAGAGAACGACCGGATTATCTGAATCCTACACAAAAAACAAAATAAAAATGTTTTTCAAAAAATTCACGCTATTTAACGGTTTATAGGCTTAATAATTGTTAAAACTGATACGACAGAATCCGACGGACGACGTGCTCAAGGCTTTCAACCTAAGTAGAAATTGACCTACCCAGGTTTATTTACATAACATACGTCTCATTATCGAGTACCTCACATTCGAAAAAGCCCTGGATCATTGCTTAATGTCCCATCCGAAGGACGACGTGCTCAAAGTTATTTTTAGCTTTCCGATTAAAACATCTGACCTAAGTGCCTCAACTAGATTTCTAAGTGGCGATCCTGACCTCGGTAGACTCCATTCTTGAAATATCTCGCTTTTTAACGGTTTATAGATTTAATATTTGTTAAAACTGATAGAGAACGACCGGATTATCTGAATCCTACACAAAAATCAAAATAAAAATGTTTTTCAAAAAATTCACGCTATTTAACGGTTTATAGGCTTAATAATTGTTAAAACTGATACGACAGAATCAGATAAATCCGAAAAGTCCCATCCGACGGACGACGTGCTCAAGGCTATTTTCAACCTAAGTGAAATTTCACCTAACCAGGTTTATTTACATAACATACGTCTCATTATCGAGTACCTCACATTCGAAAAAGCCCTGGATCATCGCTTAAAGTCGGATCCGAAGGACGACGTGCTCAAAGTGTTTTTTAACTTCCCGATTGAAACATCTGACCTAAGTGCCTCAACTAGATTTCTAAGTGGCGATCCTGAGCTCGGTAGACTCCATTCTTGAAATTTCTCGCTTTTTAACGGTTTATAGATTTAATATTTGTTAAAACTGATAGAGAACGACCGGATTATCTGAATCCTACACAAAAATCAAAATAAAAATTTTTTTTCAAAAAATTCACGCTATTTAACGGTTTATAGGCTTAATAATTGTTAAAACTGATACGACAGAATCAGATAAATCCGAAAAGTCCCATCCGACGGACGACGTGCTCAAGGCTATTTTCAACCTAAGTGAAATTTCACCTAACCAGGTTTATTTACATAACATACGTCTCATTATCGAGTACCTCACATTCGAAAAAGCCCTGGATCATCGCTTAAAGTCGGATCCGAAGGACGACGTGCTCAAAGTGTTTTTTAACTTCCCGATTGAAACATCTGACCTAAGTGCCTCAACTAGATTTCTAAGTGGCGATCCTGAGCTCGGTAGACTCCATTCTTGAAATTTCTCGCTTTTTAACGGTTTATAGATTTAATATTTGTTAAAACTGATAGAGAACGACCGGATTATCTGAATCCTACACAAAAATCAAAATAAAAATGTTTTTCAAAAAATTCACGCTATTTAACGGTTTATAGACTTAATAATTGTTAAAACTGATACGACAGAATCAGATAAATCCGAAAAGTCCCATCCGACGGACGACGTGCTCAAGGCTATTTTCAACCTAAGTGAAATTTCTCCTACCCAGGTTTATTTACATAACATACGTCTCATTATCGAGTACCTCACATTCGAAAAAGCCCTGGATCATCGCTTAAAGTCGGATCCGAAGGACGACGTGCTCAAAGTGTTTTTTAACTTCCCGATTGAAACATCTGACCTAAGTGCCTCAACAAGATTTCTAAGTGGCGATCCTGAGCTCGGTAGACTCCATTCTTGAAATTTCTCGCTTTTTAACGGTTTATAGATTTAATATTTGTTAAAACTGATAGAGAACGACCGGATTATCTGAATCCTACACAAAAATCAAAATAAAAATGTTTTTCAAAAAATTCACGCTATTTAACGGTTTATAGGCTTAATAATTGTTAAAACTGATACGACAGAATCAGATAAATCCGAAAAGTCCCATCCGACGGACGACGTGCTCAAGGCTATTTTCAACCTAAGTGAAATTTCACCTAACCAGGTTTATTTACATAACATACGTCTCATTATCGAGTACCTCACATTCGAAAAAGCCCTGGATCATCGCTTAAAGTCGGATCCGAAGGACGACGTGCTCAAAGTGTTTTTTAACTTCCCGATTGAAACATCTGACCTAAGTGCCTCAACTAGATTTCTAAGTGGCGATCCTGAGCTCGGTAGACTCCATTCTTGAAATTTCTCGCTTTTTAACGGTTTATAGATTTAATATTTGTTAAAACTGATAGAGAACGACCGGATTATCTGAATCCTACACAAAAATCAAAATAAAAATGTTTTTCAAAAAATTCACGCTATTTAACGGTTTATAGACTTAATAATTGTTAAAACTGATACGACAGAATCAGATAAATCCGAAAAGTCCCATCCGACGGACGACGTGCTCAAGGCTATTTTCAACCTAAGTGAAATTTCACCTAACCAGGTTTATTTACATAACATACGTCTCATTATCGAGTACCTCACATTCGAAAAAGCCCTGGATCATCGCTTAAAGTCGGATCCGAAGGACGACGTGCTCAAAGTGTTTTTTAACTTCCCGATTGAAACATCTGACCTAAGTGCCTCAACTAGATTTCTAAGTGGCGATCCTGAGCTCGGTAGACTCCATTCTTGAAATTTCTCGCTTTTTAACGGTTTATAGATTTAATATTTGTTAAAACTGATAGAGAACGACCGGATTATCTGAATCCTACACAAAAATCAAAATAAAAATGTTTTTCAAAAAATTCACGCTATTTAACGGTTTATAGGCTTAATAATTGTTAAAACTGATACGACAGATTCAGATTTATCCGGAAAGTCCCATCCGAAGGACGACGTGCTCAAGTCTATTTTCAACCTAAGTGAAATTTCACCTACCCAGGTTTATTTACATAACATACGTCTCATTATCGAGTACCTCACATTCGAAAAAGCCCTGGATCATCGCTTAAAGTCGGATCCGAAGGACGACGTGCTCAAAGTGTTTTTTAACTTCCCGATTGAAACATCTGACCTAAGTGCCTCAACTAGATTTCTAAGTGGCGATCCTGAGCTCGGTAGACTCCATTCTTGAAATTTCTCGCTTTTTAACGGTTTATAGATTTAATATTTGTTAAAACTGATAGAGAACGACCGGATTATCTGAATCCTACACAAAAATCAAAATAAAAATGTTTTTCAAAAAATTCACGCTATTTAACGGTTTATAGGCTTAATAATTGTTAAAACTGATACGACAGAATCAGATAAATCCGAAAAGTCCCATCCGACGGACGACGTGCTCAAGGCTATTTTCAACCTAAGTGAAATTTCACCTAACCAGGTTTATTTACATAACATACGTCTCATTATCGAGTACCTCACATTCGAAAAAGCCCTGGATCATCGCTTAAAGTCGGATCCGAAGGACGACGTGCTCAAAGTGTTTTTTAACTTCCCGATTGAAACATCTGACCTAAGTGCCTCAACTAGATTTCTAAGTGGCGATCCTGAGCTCGGTAGACTCCATTCTTGAAATTTCTCGCTTTTTAACGGTTTATAGATTTAATATTTGTTAAAACTGATAGAGAACGACCGGATTATCTGAATCCTACACAAAAATCAAAATAAAAATGTTTTTCAAAAAATTCACGCTATTTAACGGTTTATAGACTTAATAATTGTTAAAACTGATACGACAGAATCAGATAAATCCGAAAAGTCCCATCCGACGGACGACGTGCTCAAGGCTATTTTCAACCTAAGTGAAATTTCACCTAACCAGGTTTATTTACATAACATACGTCTCATTATCGAGTACCTCACATTCGAAAAAGCCCTGGATCATCGCTTAAAGTCGGATCCGAAGGACGACGTGCTCAAAGTGTTTTTTAACTTCCCGATTGAAACATCTGACCTAAGTGCCTCAACTAGATTTCTAAGTGGCGATCCTGAGCTCGGTAGACTCCATTCTTGAAATTTCTCGCTTTTTAACGGTTTATAGATTTAATATTTGTTAAAACTGATAGAGAACGACCGGATTATCTGAATCCTACACAAAAATCAAAATAAAAATGTTTTTCAAAAAATTCACGCTATTTAACGGTTTATAGGCTTAATAATTGTTAAAACTGATACGACAGATTCAGATTTATCCGGAAAGTCCCATCCGAAGGACGACGTGCTCAAGGCTATTTTCAACCTAAGTGAAATTTCACCTACCCAGGTTTATTTACATAACATACGTCTCATTATCGAGTACCTCACATTCGAAAAAGTCCTGGAACATCGCTTAAAGTCCCATCCGAAGGACGACGTGCTCATAGTTATTTTTCACTTCCCGATTAAAACATCTGACCTAAGTGCCTCAGCTAGATTTCTAAGTGGCGATCCTGAGCTCGGTAGACTCCATTCTTCAAATTTCTCGCTTTTTAACGGTTTATAGATTAAATATTTGTTAAAACTGATAGAGAACGACCGAATTATCTGAATCCTACACAAAAATCAAAATAAAAATGTTTTTCAAAAAATTCACGCTATTTAACGGTTTATAGGCTTAATAATTGTTAAAACTAATACGACAGATTCAGATTTATCCGGAAAGTCCCATCCGAAGGACGACGTGCTCAAGGCTTTCAACCTAAGTAGAAATTGACCTACCCAGGTTTATTTACATAACATACGTCTCATTATCGAGTACCTCACATTCGAAAAAGTCCTGGAACATCGCTTAAAGTCCCATCCGAAGGACGACGTGCTCATAGTTATTTTTCACTTCCCGAATAAAACATCTGACCTAAGTGCCTCAGCTAGATTTCTAAGTGGCGATCCTGAGCTCGGTAGACTCCATTCTTGAAATTTCTCGCTTTTTAACGGTTTATAGATTTAATATTTGTTAAAACTGATAGAGAACGACCGGATTATCTGAATCCTACACAAAAATCAAAATAAAAATGTTTTTCAAAAAATTCACGCTATTTAACGGTTTATAGGCTTAATAATTGTTAAAACTGATACGACAGAATCAGATAAATCCGAAAAGTCCCATCCGACGGACGACGTGCTCAAGGCTATTTTCAACCTAAGTGAAATTTCACCTAACCAGGTTTATTTACATAACATACGTCTCATTATCGAGTACCTCACATTCGAAAAAGCCCTGGATCATCGCTTAAAGTCGGATCCGAAGGACGACGTGCTCAAAGTGTTTTTTAACTTCCCGATTGAAACATCTGACCTAAGTGCCTCAACTAGATTTCTAAGTGGCGATCCTGAGCTCGGTAGACTCCATTCTTGAAATTTCTCGCTTTTTAACGGTTTATAGATTTAATATTTGTTAAAACTGATAGAGAACGACCGGATTATCTGAATCCTACACAAAAATCAAAATAAAAATGTTTTTCAAAAAATTCACGCTATTTAACGGTTTATAGACTTAATAATTGTTAAAACTGATACGACAGAATCAGATAAATCCGAAAAGTCCCATCCGACGGACGACGTGCTCAAGGCTATTTTCAACCTAAGTGAAATTTCACCTAACCAGGTTTATTTACATAACATACGTCTCATTATCGAGTACCTCACATTCGAAAAAGCCCTGGATCATCGCTTAAAGTCGGATCCGAAGGACGACGTGCTCAAAGTGTTTTTTAACTTCCCGATTGAAACATCTGACCTAAGTGCCTCAACTAGATTTCTAAGTGGCGATCCTGAGCTCGGTAGACTCCATTCTTGAAATTTCTCGCTTTTTAACGGTTTATAGATTTAATATTTGTTAAAACTGATAGAGAACGACCGGATTATCTGAATCCTACACAAAAATCAAAATAAAAATGTTTTTCAAAAAATTCACGCTATTTAACGGTTTATAGACTTAATAATTGTTAAAACTGATACGACAGAATCAGATAAATCCGAAAAGTCCCATCCGACGGACGACGTGCTCAAGGCTATTTTCAACCTAAGTGAAATTTCACCTAACCAGGTTTATTTACATAACATACGTCTCATTATCGAGTACCTCACATTCGAAAAAGCCCTGGATCATCGCTTAAAGTCGGATCCGAAGGACGACGTGCTCAAAGTGTTTTTTAACTTCCCGATTGAAACATCTGACCTAAGTGCCTCAACTAGATTTCTAAGTGGCGATCCTGAGCTCGGTAGACTCCATTCTTGAAATTTCTCGCTTTTTAACGGTTTATAGATTTAATATTTGTTAAAACTGATAGAGAACGACCGGATTATCTGAATCCTACACAAAAATCAAAATAAAAATGTTTTTCAAAAAATTCACGCTATTTAACGGTTTATAGGCTTAATAATTGTTAAAACTGATACGACAGATTCAGATTTATCCGGAAAGTCCCATCCGAAGGACGACGTGCTCAAGGCTATTTTCAACCTAAGTGAAATTTCACCTACCCAGGTTTATTTACATAACATACGTCTCATTATCGAGTACCTCACATTCGAAAAAGTCCTGGAACATCGCTTAAAGTCCCATCCGAAGGACGACGTGCTCATAGTTATTTTTCACTTCCCGATTAAAACATCTGACCTAAGTGCCTCAGCTAGATTTCTTAGTGGCGATCCTGAGCTCGGTAGACTCCATTCTTCAAATTTCTCGCTTTTTAACGGTTTATAGATTAAATATTTGTTAAAACTGATAGAGAACGACCGAATTATCTGAATCCTACACAAAAATCAAAATAAAAATGTTTTTCAAAAAATTCACGCTATTTAACGGTTTATAGGCTTAATAATTGTTAAAACTAATACGACAGATTCAGATTTATCCGGAAAGTCCCATCCGAAGGACGACGTGCTCAAGGCTTTCAACCTAAGTAGAAATTGACCTACCCAGGTTTATTTACATAACATACGTCTCATTATCGAGTACCTCACATTCGAAAAAGTCCTGGAACATCGCTTAAAGTCCCATCCGAAGGACGACGTGCTCATAGTTATTTTTCACTTCCCGATTAAAACATCTGACCTAAGTGCCTCAGCTAGATTTCTAAGTGGCGATCCTGAGCTCGGTAGACTCCATTCTTCAAATTTCTCGCTTTTTAACGGTTTATAGATTAAATATTTGTTAAAACTGATAGAGAACGACCGGATTATCTGAATTCTACACAAAAATCAAAATAAAAATGTTTTTCAAAAAATTTGCGCTATTTAACGGTTTATAGGCTTAATAATTGTTAAAACTGATACGACAGATTCAGATTTATCCGGAAAGTCCCATCCGAAGGACGACGTGCTCAAGGCTTTCAACCTAAGTAGAAATTGACCTACCCAGGTTTATTTACATAACATACGTCTCATTATCGAGTACCTCACATTCGAAAAAGCCCTGGATCATCGCTTAAAGTCCCATCCGAAGGACGAAGTGCTAAAGTTATTTTTAACTTCCCGATTAAAACATCTGACCTAAGTGCCTCAGCTAGATTTCTAAGTGGCGATCCTGGTAGACTCCATTCTTCAAATTTCTTGCTTTTTAACGGTTTATAGATTTAATATTTGTTAACTGACAGAGCCATAGAGTGTGCTGGTTTCGGATTATGCCAACGTCAGCACAACGTTCAGACTGACTTTAAATATGGTGACACCGATCCACTATGGAAGAAAAATGCCAAAAAAAAAAAGATGTATGTATAGATATGAACAAAAATTAAAACTTGTGTACATTGTGATATAATCTATATTAATAAAGCTGAAACGGGGTTTGTTTGTTTGTTTGTTTGTTTGTTTGTATGTATGTTTGTTCCAGCATCACGCCCAAACCGCTGGACAGATTTTTATGAAACTTCCCATGTAGCATTCTTTTGAGCCCGATTGAATAATAGGCTATGTGGCGTCCCAAAATTTTGAACGGGAGGGAGGGTTGTAAGGGGGGCCTAATTATATAAATAGTGCTAACTCATTAACTAATGGGCCAATCGTCATGAAATTTCACGTAGTATTTTTAAAAGCCAAAGAGGAAAAAAAGGTGGGTGGCGTCCCTAAGTTTTGAACGGGAGGGGGGGTTGTGGGGGGGCCTAAGTATAAATATAGAGCTAACTCATTAACTAATGAGCGAATCGTCATGAAATTTCATGTAGTATTTTTAAAAGCCAAATAGGAAAAAAAGGTGTGTGGCGTCCCAAAGTTTTGAACGGGAGGGGGGGTTGTAAGGGGGGCCTAAGTATAAATATAGAGCTAACTCATTAACTAATGGGCGAATCGTCATGAAATTTCACGTAGTATTTTTAAAAGCCAAATAGGAAAAAAAGGTGTGTGGCGTCCCAAAGTTTTGAACGGGAGGGGGGGTTGTAAGGGGGGCCTAAGTATAAATATAGAGCTAACTCATTAACTAATGGGCGAATCGTCATGAAATTTCATGTAGTATTTTTAAAAGCCAAATAGGAAAAAAAGGTGTGTGGCGTCCCAAAGTTTTGAACGGGAGGGGGGGTTGTAAGGGGGGCCTAAGTATAAATATAGAGCTAACTCATTAACTAATGGGCGAATCGTCATGAAATTTCACGTAGTATTTTTAAAAGCCAAAGAGGAAAAAAAGGTGTGTGGCGTCCCTAAGTTTTGAACGGGAGGGGGGGTTGTGGGGGGCCTAAGTATAAATATAGAGCTAACTCATTAACTAATGGGCGAATCGTCATGAAATTTCATGTAGTATTTTTAAAAGCCAAATAGGAAAAAAAGGTGTGTGGCGTCCCAAAGTTTTGAACGGGAGGGGGGGTTGTGGGGGGGCCTAAGTATAAATATAGAGCTAATTCTTTAACGGTTGGTCGGATTGTCACGAAATTTCGCATGGAGTATTCCTGAAGACCAAATAGAAAAATAAGGTGTGTCGCGTCCCAAAGTTTTGAACGGGAGGGGGGTTGTGGGGGGGCCTAAGTATAAATATAGAGCTAACTCATTAACTAATGGGCGAATCGTCATGAAATTTCACGTAGTATTTTTAAAAGCCAAATAGGAAAAAAAGGTGTGTGGCGTCCCAAAGTTTTGAACGGGAGGGGGGGTTGTGGGGGGACCTAAGTATAAATATAGAGCTAATTCTTTAACGGTTGTTCGGATTGTCACGAAGTTTCACATGGAGTATTCCTGAAGACCAAATAAAAAAATAGGCGGTGTGACGGCTCAAAAGTTTTTACGGGAGGGGGGGGGTAGTGGGGGGGCCTAAGTATAAATATAGAGCTAACTCATTAACTAATGGGCGAATCGTCATAAAATTTCACATGTAATATTCCTAAAGGTCAAATAGAAATATTAGGTGTGTGATGGCCCAAAATTTTGAACAGGAAGGAGGGTTGTGGGGGGGGCTAAATATACATATAGAGTTAGCTCATTAACGGTTGATCGTATTGTCATGAATCGGATTGTCATGAATTTCACATGTAGTAGTAGTAGTAACTATGTATTCGCTGTGGGGTTCACTGTTGCAAGACATTTACTAGCTGTGATGTCCAGCGTTCCTAATATCGTACTAGCTGTGGGGTCCGCTGTTGCAAGGCACTTACTAGCTGTAGTGCTCAGCCCCAGCGTTCCTAACTATGTACTGGCTGTGGGGTTCGCTGTTGCAAGGCTTCTACAAGACATTTACTAGCTGTGATGCCCAGCGTTCTTAATTACGTACTAGCTGTGGGGTCTGCTGTTGCAAGGCGCTAGCAGTATGGCCCAGCGTATTTAACTACGTAGGTACTAGCTGTGGGGTCCACCGTTGCAAAACTCATACTAGCTGTGATGCCCAGCGTTCCTAAAAACGTACTAGCTGTGGGGTCCGTTGTTGCAAGGCATTTACTAGCTGTAGTGCCCAGCGTTCCTAACTATGTACTAGCTGTGAAGTTCGCTGTTGCAAAGCACTTACTAACTGTAATGCCCAGCGTATTTAACTACGTACTAGCTGTGGGGCCCGCTGTTGCAAGGCACTTAATAGCTGTGATGCCCAGCGTTCCTAACTTCGTACTAGCTGTGGGGTCCGCTGTTGCGAGGCACATACTAGCTGTGGTGACCAGCGTTCCTAACTACGTACTAGCTGTGGGGTCCGTTGTTGCAAGGCATTTACTAGCTGTAGTGCCCAGCGTTCCTAACTATGTACTAGCTGTGAAGTTCGCTGTTGCAAAGCACTTACTAACTGTAATGCCCAGCGTATTTAACTACATACTAGCTGTGGGGTCCGCTGTTGCAAGGCGCTAGCAGTGTGGCCCAGCGTATTTAACTACGTATGTACTAGCTGTGGGGTCCACCGTTGCAAAACTCATACTAGCTGTGATGCCCTGTGGTTTTAACTACATACTATCTGTGGGGTCCGCAGTTGCAAGGCACCTACTACCTGTAGGACCCAGCGTTCCTAAAAACGTACTAGCTGTGGGGTCCGTCGTTGCAAAAGCATACTAGCTGTGATGCCCAGGGATCCTAATATCGTACTAGCTGTGGGGTCCGCTGTTGCAAGGCACTTACTAGCTGTAGTGCTCAGCCCCAGCGTTCCTAACTATGTACTGGCTGTGGGGTTCGCTGTTGCAAGGCACCTACAAGACATTTACTAGCTGTGATGCCCAGCGTTCCTAATTACGTACTAGCTGTGGGGTCTGCTGTTGCAAGGCGCTAGCAGTGTGGCCCAGCGTATTTAACTACGTAGGTACTAGCTGTGGGGTCCGCCGTTGCAAAACTCATACTAGCTATGATACCCTGTGGTTCTAACTACATACTATCTGTGGGGTCCGCAGTTGCAAGGCACCTACTACCTGTAGGGCCCAGTGTTCCTAACTTCGTACTAGCTGTGGGGTCCGCTGTTGCGAGGCACATACTAGCTGTGGTGACCAGCGTTCCTAACTACGTACTAGCTGTGGGGTCCGCCGTTGCAAAACACATACTAGCTGTGATGCCCAGTGGTTCTAACTACGTACTAGCTGTGGGGGCCGCTGTTGCAAGGCACTTACTAGCTGTGATGCCCAGCGTTCCTAACTTCGTACTAGCTGTGGGGTCCGCTCTTGCGAGACACATACTAGCTGCGGTGACCAGCGTTCTAACTACATACTAGCTGTGGGATCCGCCGTTGCAAGGCATATATTAGCTGTGGTCACAAACGTTCTTAAGTTCGCACTGGCTAGGACGTCCAGCGAAGCTAAGTATTCACTAGCTGTGGTTTCCGCCCAAAATTTGGATGGCCCAAAATTTTGAACAGGAAGGAGGGTTGTGGGGGGGGGCTAAATATACATATAGAGTTAGCTCATTAACGGTTGATCGTATTGTCATGAATCGGATTGTCATGAATTTCACATGTAGTAGTAGTAGTAACTATGTATTCGCTGTGGGGTTCACTGTTGCAAGACATTTACTAGCTGTGATGTCCAGCGTTCCTAATATCGTACTAGCTGTGGGGTCCGCTGTTGCAAGGCACTTACTAGCTGTAGTGCTCAGCCCCAGCGTTCCTAACTATGTACTGGCTGTGGGGTTCGCTGTTGCAAGGCTTCTACAAGACATTTACTAGCTGTGATGCCCAGCGTTCTTAATTACGTACTAGCTGTGGGGTCTGCTGTTGCAAGGCGCTAGCAGTATGGCCCAGCGTATTTAACTACGTAGGTACTAGCGGTGGGGTCCGCCGTTGCAGAACACATACTAGCTGTGATGCTGAGCGTTTCTAACTACGTACTAGCTGTGGGGTCCGCCGTTGCAAAACTCATACTAGCTGTGATGCCCTGTGGTTCTAACTACATACTATCTGTGGGGTCCGCTGTTGCAAGGCACTTACTAGCTGTGATGCCCAGCGTTCCTACCTTCGTACTAGCTGTGGGGTCAGCCGTCGCAAGGCACATACTAGCTGTGATGCCCAGCATTCCCAACTACCTACTAGCGGTGGGGTCCGCCGTTGCAGAACACATACTAGCTGTGATGCTGAGCGTTTCTAACTACGTACTAGCTGTGGGGTCCGCCGTTGCAAAACTCATACTAGCTGTGATGCCCTGTGGTTCTAACTACATAATATCTGTGGGGTCCGCAGTTGCAAGGCACCTACAAGCTGTAGGGCCCAGCGTTCCTAAAAACGTACTAGCGGTGGGGTCCGCCGTTGCAGAACACATACTAGCTGTGATGCTGAGCGTTTCTAACTAGGTACTAGCGGTGGGGTCCGCCGTTGCAGAACACATACTAGCTGTGATGCTGAGCGTTTCTAACTACGTACTAGCTGTGGGGTCCGCCGTCGCAAGGCACATACTAGCTGTGGTGCCCAGCGTTCCTAACTACGTACTAGCTGTGGTGCCCAGCGTTGCAAGGCACATACTAGCTGTGCTCAAAACGTTCTTAAGTACGTACTGACTAGGACGTCCAGCGATGCTAAGTATTCACTAGCTGTCGTTTCCGCAGTTGAAAGGCGCATACTAGCTGTGGTGCCCAGGGGTCCTAAAAAATACTAGCGTTACTACAGTTGAATTCCATATGAATAATTAAAAATTATAACATCATGGATGTACTGTCGAGGAACTGAATAGCCTTATAGGAGATATTGGGAGAAAAGTCAAAGTTCCCCGGGCAACGCCGGGTATTACTGCTAGTATAATATAATAAAGAAACTATAATAGTTCGAAATTGAAAAAATAAAATAAAAATAAGCTATATAAGGTGGTTTATAGTAGAATACATTGCATATATATATAAGAAATAAGGCCTATATGACAAAATATCAAAGTACACGAATAATAAATAAACATGCATACACTCTCTATAATACTTATACTGGAAATCGCGTATAACGACATCGGATATAACGACGAACCGCCTTCAGCGACTAAAAATGTCTGCCCCATGCTATCTTTATATAGGTAAAATGAACTGGATGCAACGACGGATCGGTTATAACGACGTGTTATTTGAAACCGTGGGCATAAAAAGATCGGTTATTTCGACTATTGTTCCGGACGTTGGAAAAAAAAACTCAATTTCCGGCGAAAAGTAAACATAGAAAGATACAAAGTACTCGACCAGCAGCCAGTGACGACAGTGTGGTAGGACAACAGGAAAGAAGCATAGCGTTCTAAGAAAATAAGTGCCCTTCCCTTGTTAAAATATAATACAATTTTATTAACACTTGAGACTTGACTAGTCTTGTTTTAACTTTCAAACACGAACCATACAGGCTCACGGTTCTTATTTATTAATTTAAAAAGTGTCTAAAAGCAAATATTTTTCACTGGAAGACAAATTCGTAATTTGTACACGAATGGAGAGTGGGGAGACAAATGCACAAGTGGCCAAGGAATACGGAGTGAATCATTCGTCAATATCTACGATTTGGAAAAACAAAGATGAAATTGAAGGGCCTATCGGCGATGGCAAATCGATTAAGTCAAAAAGAAAAGAAGAAAGTGTACCTTAATGGATGCAACCAAAGAAGATTCATCCAAACTGCAAACAGTGTGTATTTCCTCATTTTCAGCTAAATTTATACTAAAGTTGAATACTGAATAAGGAGGCATTATTTGAAGATTGAAGTAACTATAACCTTCTTTTGTCTTTAGAAGATAAAGCGGTTGGTACCCTTTCTTTGAGAACACATGGACGAAGAAACGCATTATTTTGTTCAGAATACTGTCCGAATGAGCAGTGGGGATTGTTGGGTGTACCGGCGGATTCTCCTACGACGGGCGATGGAATGAAACCCATCGGTATCAGGCCCACAAACAGAATGATAAAACTGAAACCATCCCTATAAACCGTTTAAAAGGGAGAAATTTGAAGAATGGAGTTTACCGAGTTCAGGATCGCCATTTAGAAATCTAGCCAAGTCAGTTAGGTCAGATGTTTTAAACGGGAAGATAAAAATAAATTTGAGCACGTCGTCCTTCGGATTGGACTTTAAGCTATGATCGAGGGCCTTTTCGTATCTCAGGTACTCGGTATTGAGTCGTATGTTACGTATCTAAACCTGGGTAGCTGAAATTTCACTTAGATTAAAAATAACCTTGAGCACGTCGTCCTTCGGATGGGACTTTCCCGATACATCTGAATCTTTCTTTGGTTGACCATCTTCGTTTCTGGATGCTGCCTATCTACCAACATAGCTGTATTAATTTGTTTTTCAGAAAATATGTCAAAACGGTACCTCAAAGCCCACTTATATTCCACATTTCTTCCTTGATAATTTTAGTTGGAACCAAACGGTAACTTATTTTATCATACATATGGAGTCTATCGAGCTCAGGATCGCCACTTAGAAATGTAGCCAAGGCACTTAGGTCAGATGTTTTATTCGAGAACATAAAAATAAATTTGAGCACGTCGTCCTTCGGATAGGACTTTAGGCTATGATCGAGGGCCTTTTTATAGGTCAGGTGCTCGATAATAAGTCGTATGTTATGTAACTAAACCTAGGTAGCTAAAATTTCACTTAGCACGTCGTCCATCGGATGAGACTTTCCCGATATATCTGAATCTGTCTATCAGTTTTAACAAATATTAAATCTATAAACCGTTAAAAAGCGAGAAATTTGAAGAATGGAGTCTACCGAGCTCAGGATCGCCATTTAGAAATCTAGCCAAGTCACTTAGTTCAGATGTTTTAATCGGGAAGATAAAAATAAATTTGAGCACGTCGTCCTTCGGATTGGACTTCAAGCAATGAACGAGGGCCTTTTTGTATGTCAGGTACTGGATAATGAGTCGTATGTTATGTATCTAAACCTGGCGAAAAGGCCCTCGATCATAGTTCAAAGTCCAATCCGAAGGACGACGTGCTCAAATTTATTTTTATCTTCTCGATTAAAACATCTGACCTAAGTGACATGGCTACATTTCTATGTGGCGATCCTGAGCTCGATAGACTCCATATGTATGATAAAATAAGTTACCGTTTGGGTCCAACTAAAATTATCAAGGAAGCAATGTGGAATATAAGTGGGCTTTGAGGTACCGTTTTGACATATTTTCTGAAAAACAATATAATACAGCTATGTTGGGAGATAGGCAGCATCCAGAAACGAAGATGGTCAGCCAAAGAAAGATTCAGATGTTTCGGGAAAGTCCCATCTGAAGGACGACGTGCTCAAATTTATTTTATCTTCCCGAATAAAACATCTGACCTAAGTGACTTGGCTAGATTTCTAAATGGCGATCCTGAGCTCGGTAAACTCCATTCTTCACATTTCTCGCTTTTAAACGGTTTTTAGATTTAATATTTGTTAAAACTGATGAACAACCGGGATATCTGAATCCTACACAAAAATCGAAATAAAAATGTTTTTCGAAAAAAGTCGGGCTAAATACCATTCTTCTAATTTCCTACTTTTTAACGGTTTATAGATTTAATATTTGTTAAAACTGATAGACAGATTCAGATATATCGGGAAAGTCCCATCCGAAGAACGACGTGCTAAAGGTTTAATAGACCTAAGTGAAATTTTAGCTACCCAGGTTTAGATACATAACATACGACTCATTATCGAGCACCTGACATACAAAAAGGCCCTCGATCATAGCCTAAAGTCCAATCCGAAGGACGACGTGCTCAAATTTATTTTTATCTTCTCGATTAAAACATCTGACCTAAGTGCCTTGGCTAGATTTCTAAGTGGCGATCCTGAGCTCGATAGACTTCATATGTATGATAAAATAAATTACCGTTTGGTTCCAACTAAAATTATCAAGGAAGAAATGAGGAATATAAGTGGGCTTTGAGGTACCGTTTTGACATATTTCCTAAAAAACAAATTAATACAGCTATGTTAGTAGATAGGCAGCATCCAGAAACGGAGATGGTCAACCAAAGAAAGATTCAGATGTATCGGGAAAGTCCCATCCGAAGGACGACGTGCTCAAGTAATTTTTAACCTAAATAAAATGTCACCTACCCAGGTTTAGATACATAACATACGACTCATTATCGAGTACCTGACATACGAAAAGGCCCTCGATCATAGCTTCAAGTCCAATCCGAAGGACGACGTGCTCAAATTTATTTTTATCTTCCCGATTAGAACATCTGACCTAAGTGACCTGGCTAGAATTCTAAATGGCGATCCTGAACTCGGTACTCCATTCTTCAAATTTCTCCCTTTTTACCGGTTTTTAGATTTATTATTAATTAAAATTGATATACATATAACAACGGTGATATATGAATCCTACACAAAAAACGAAATAAAAATGTTTTTCGAAAAAATTCGGGCTGAATACCATTCCTCAAATTTCCTGCTTTTTAACGGTTTATAGATTTAATATTTGTAAAAACTGATAGACAGATTCAGATATATCGGGAAAGTCTCATCCGAAGGACGACGTGCTCAAAGTTTAATGAACCTAAGTGAAATTTTAGCTACCCAGGTTCAGTTACAGAACATACGACTCATTATCGAGCACCTGACATACGAAAAGGCCCTCGATCATAGCTTAAAGCCCAATCCGAAGGACGACGTGCTCAAATTTGTTTTTATCTTCCCAATTAAAACATCTGAGCTAAGGGACGTGGCTAGATTTCTAAATGGCGATCCTGACCTCGGTAAACTCCATTCTTCAAATTTCTCCCTTTTTATCGGTTTTTAGATTTAATATTAGTTAAAACTGATATACATATAACAACAGTGATATATGAATCCTACGCAAAAAACGAAATAAAAATGTTTTTCGAAAAAAGAACCTGGGTAGGTGACATTTTATTTAGGTTAAAAATTACTTGAGCACGTCGTCCTTCGGATGGGACTTTCCGATACATCTGAATCTTTCTTTGGTTGACCATCTTCGTTTCTGGATGCTGCCTATCTCCCAACATAGCTGTATTAATTTGTTTTTCAGAAAATATGTCACCGGTACCTCAAAGCCCACTTATATTCCACATTTCTTTCTTGATAATTTCAGTTGGAACCAAACGGTAACTTATTTTATCATACATATGGAGTCTATCGAGCTCAGGATCGCCACATAGAAATGTAGCCGAGGCACTTACATAGGTCAGATGTTTTAATCGAGAAGATAAAAATAAATTTGAGCACGTAGTCCTTCGGATTGGACTTTAGGCTATGATCGAGGGCCTTTTTGTATGTAAGGTGCTCGATAATGAGTCGTATGTTATGTAACTAAACCTGGGTAGCTAAAATTTCACTTAGGTTCATTAAACCTTTAGCACGTCGTCCTTCGGATGGGACTTTCCCGATATATCTGAATCTGTCTATCAGTTTTAACAAATATTAAATCTATAAACCGTTAAAAAGCAGGAAATTTGAAGAATGGTATTTAGCCCGACTTTTTTCGAAGAACATTTTTATTTCAATTTTTGTGTAGGATTCAGATATCCCGGTTGTTCATCAGTTTTAACAAATATTAAATCTAAAAACCGTTTAAAAGCGAGAAATTTGAAGAATGGAGTTTACCAAGCTCAGGATCGCCACTTCGAAATATAGCCAAGGCACTAAGCCCAGATGTTTTAATCGAGAAGATAAAAATAAATGTGAGCACGTCGTCCTTCGGATTGGACTTTAGGCTATGATCGAGGGCCTTTTTGTGTGTCAGGTGCTCGATAATGAGTCGTATGTTATGTAACTAAACCTGGGTAGCTAAAATTTCACTTAGGTTCATTAAACCTTGAGCACGTCGTCCTTCGGATGGGACTTTCCCGATATATCTGAATCTGTCTATCAGTTTTAACAAATATTAAATCTATAAACCGTTAAAAAGCTGGAAATTTGAAGAATGGTATTTAGCCCGACTTTTTTCGAATAACATTTTTATTTCAATTTTTGTGTAGGATTCAGATATCCCGGTTGTTCATCAGTTTTAACAAATATTAAATTTAAAAACCGTTCAAGAGCGTGAAATTTGAAGAATGGAATTTACCGAGCTCAGGATCGCCACTTAGAAATGTAGCCAAGGCACTTAGGTCAGATGTTTTAATCGAGAAGATGAAAATAAATTTGAGCACGTCGTCCTTCTGATTGGTCTGTTCTGTATGTGACGTAGTCCGTGATGTGAAAGTGTAGTTTGGAAGTTAAGTGTGTCTCAGTAATGAGTGCTATGTCAGTTCGTTTGTCATTTAGAAGTATTTCCAGTTCGTTTTTATGGGAGATCAGCCCATTGGCATTCCATAGTAGGAGTGTTAGCTTGTTGTTTGTGTGTGTTGTGTGAATCATTTTGATAGTTTTGGAATGAGCTCTGAAACAAGTGTTGTGAGGAGGGTGATGAGGGGTGTGATGACAGATTTGAAATCAGAGAGAAATGAGGTGATCGTGTTGGCGATGTCGATACTACCTGAAGCAGGCATGGGAGGGGGGACCGTCTCCGAGGAGGCCGCATCTCTGTAGCTCCTCTCCGGCCGGACCCCAGCAGTAGGGGGTACGTTAAAAATATCTTGAGCACGTCGTCCTTCGGATTGGACTTCAAGCTATGATCGAGGGCTTTTTTGTATGTCAGGTACTGGATAATGAGTCGTGTGTTATGTATCTAAACCTGCGTAGCTGAAATTTCACTTAGGATAAAAATAACCTTGAGAACGTCGACCTTCGGATGGGACTTTCCCGATATATCTGAATCTGTCTATCAGTTTTAACAAATATTAAATCTATAAACCGTTAAAAAGCTGGAAATTTGAAGAATGGTATTTAGCCCGACTTTTTTCGAAAAACATTTTTATTTCGATTTTTGTGTAGGATTCAGATATCACTGTTGTTATACAGGGTGTATCGCAAGCAGATGACAATACTCGGGGGGGGGGGGGGGGGGGGGGGGGGGTGAATGCCCCACTCAAGTACGCTAAGAAACCGGGGTAATAAAAATCCGTTTCAACTTAGTGTAGAAATAAATGAGATTTTAAATTTTTTTACGATAACCACGTTTTGTTAGCAAAATGTCTGTAAATATCACTTTTTGATTAAGGTAAAGTGAAATCTGACTACACTGTCGTAATCTACGTTAAATTTCCTAATAGGTGACATGTTTTTTGACATGAAAATCGAAAAGAATAAAATAGGAGGCTTACGTTTATTTCAAAATGAACACCTGTTTAAATTTTTTGGCAAAGTTTCAGTTTACCGTAATTAATTTTCTCCATTTGCTAGGATGTTCCAAATTCACCAAAAGTTAGCAAAAATATGGCTCTTTAAAAATACCTAATGTTGTTCTCTTTATTGTCGACCATAGCCGGAATGAGACAGTAGAAAAGATGAAAAACATGGGTAAACCTAACATACGCAAAGCGAGACTTTTTATAAAATTAACTAATTCATTATTTCAAAAAACTTGATATTATTTTTAGAGATAAGAAAAGTTTTGTAAATGTATTGTGTTGAAAAAATTATAACAACATGTTTTGGCAAATTTTCAATTTACCGTAATTTGTTATCTCCCTCCATTCGCTAGGATGTTCTAAATTCACCAAATTACTATTATTCTCTGAAATATTAATTAATTATTTTCTCTGAATAAATAATGTTATATTTGTTTTCCCTAATGTTGGCTTCTGTCGACGATTAGAGAGTAAAAAAAATAAAAATAATCCTAATCTGTTCAATGGATTTTGAAACTGAAAACAAACGTTAGACGTATTAGCTAATGTAAACATTATTAGATCCAATAAACAGTTTTATGCAAAGATTCGGTTGAGAGACATTAGTCTAAGAGAATCATGCCGGTTTTTTTACACAGCGCGGGAATACGTAGACATGATTTATGCTTACGGGGCTGCTGGAGGCAACGGTCTGCTAGCAGAACAAATTTACCGTAATCTATTCCCAAATCGACAAAGATGGCCGGATCGGCGAACTATAGAAAATGCCTATCGGATTATGGGAGAAACTGGTTAGATTCCAAGACAACCTGCTAATTATGCCGGTCGACCACGAAGGGATGTCGATGATATTTTAGAGCGGTTTGACAATGATTCGTCCACGAGCACCCGGCGCGTTGGATATCAACTTGGTATATCTCACTCTACTGTTTTTAGGCCCCTTAGGGATGACGAAAGGCGTCCGTATCACCTTAAAACTATCCAGGAGTTGCTGCCTCGTGATTATGAATCAAGAATGGAATTTGCTCAGTGGTTTGTTCAACAGTGTCGTACAGATAGAAATTTTCCTGCTCGCATACTGTGGACCGATGAATCTACATTTACACGTGCTGGAATCTTCAACTCACGCAACTCTCATGTCTGGTCACAAAACAATCCACATGCTGTAAAGGACGCACATTTTCAATACCAGTTCAGTGTAAATGTGTGGTTGGGTGTTTTAGGGAGGTACATGTTGCCCCAGATTATGTTACCCCATCGACTGAACACAGTTGGCTTCCTTACTCTGCTGCAGAATGAAGTATCTCCACTCCTAGAACAAATCCCACCAGAAGCTAGAGAAGGATGTTGGTGGCAGATGGATGGATGTCCAGCATAATAATTCCATAATGGAAGAGTCATAACGGAATGGATGAACGAAAACTTCCCTCGGAGGTGGATTGGACGGTATGGACTTGTGAGATGGCCGGCACGGAGTCCTGACCTCACGCCTTTACATTTTTCTGTGTGGGGCACTCTAAAGTCCCTCCCTTGTGTACAGCGTACCTATTAATGATAGGGACCAATTAATCGCGAGAATTCAAGAGGTTTGTGAGGAGATGAGATCAAACAGGCTTGAGATTCAGCGGTCCACCACATCCGTTCTAACGAGGAGTCAACTGTGTGTACGAGAAAAAGGAGGTCAGTTTCAGCAATTGTTATAATTTTTCCAAAACAATGTACAATACAAAACATTTTTTTATTTCTGAAAATTAATAATGGATAATTTCAATTTTTTTTAAATAATAAATTAATTTTATAAAAAGTCTCGCTTTGTGTATGTTAGGTTTACCCATGTTTTTCATCTTTTCTGCTGTCTCATTCCGGCTATGGTCGACAATAAAGAGAACAACATTAGGTATTTTTAAAGAGCCATATTTTTGCTAACTTTTGGTGAATTTGGAACATCCTAGCAAATGGAGAAAACAAATTACGGTAAACTGAAACTTTGCCAAAAAATTTAAACAGGTGTTCATTTTGAAATAAACGTTAGCCTCCTATTTTATTCTTTTCGATTTTCATGTCAAAAAACATGTCACCTATTAGGAAATTTAACGTATATTACGACAGTGTAGTCAGATTTCACTTTACCTTAATCAAAAAGTGATATTTACGGACATTTTGCTAAAAAAACGTGGTTATCGTAAAAAAATTTAAAATCTCATTTATTTCTACACTAAATTGAAACGGATTTTTATTACCCCGGTTTCTTAGCGTACTTGAGTTGGGCATTCACCCCCCCGAGTATTGTCATCTGCTTGCGATACACCCTGTATATCAGTTTTAACAAATCTTAAATCTAAAAACCGTTTAAAAGCGAGAAATTTGAAGAATGGAGTTTACCGAGCTCAGGATCACCACTTAGAAATCTAGCCAAGGCATTTAGGTCAGATGTTTTAGTCGAGAAGTTAAAAATAAATTTGAGCACGTCGTCCTTCGGATTGGACATAAGCGTCTATGATCGAGGGCCTTTTCGTATGTCAGGTGCTCGATGATGAGTCGTATGTTATGTAACTGAACCTGGGTAGCTAAAATTTCACTTAGGTTCATTAAACCTTGAGCACGTCGTCCTTCGGATGAGACTTTCCTGATTTATCTGAATCTGTCTATCAGTTTTAACAAATATTAAATCTATAAACCGTTAAAAAGCAGGAAATTTGAAGAATGGTATTTAGCCCGACTTTTTTCGAAGAACATTTTTATTTCGATTTTTGTGTAGGATTCAGATATCCCTGTTGTTCATCAGTTTTAACAAATATTAAATCTAAAAACCGTTTAAAAGCGAGAAATGTGAAGAATGGAGTTTACCGAGCTCAGGATCACCACTTAGAAATCTAGCCAAGTCACTTAGGTCAGATGTTTCAATCGGGAAGATAAAAATAAATTTGAGCACGTCGTCCTTCGGATTGGACTTTAGGCTATGATCGAGGGCCTTTTCGTATGTCAGGTACTCGATAATGAGTCGTATGTTATGTATCTAAACCTGGGTAGTTGAAATTTCATTTACGTTAAAAATATCTTGAGCACGTCGTCCTTCGGATTGGACTTTCCCGATATATCTGAATCTGTCTATCAGTTTTAACAAATATTAAATCTAAAAACCGTTTAAAAGCGAGAAATTTGAAGAATAGAGTTTACCGAGCTCAGGATCACCACTTAGAAACCTAGCCAAGGCACTTAGGTCAGATGTTTTAGTCGAGAAGATAAAAATAAATTTGAGCACGTCGTCCTTCGGATTGGACATAAGCGTATATGATCGAGGGCCTTTTCGTATGTCAGGTGCTCGATGATGAGTCGTATGTTATGTAACTAAACCTGGGTAGTTGAAATTTCATTTACGTTAAAAATATCTTGAGCACGTCGTCCTTCGGATTGGACTTCAAGCTATGATCGAGGGCCTTTTTGTATGTCAGGTACTGGATAATGAGTCGTATGTTATGTATCTAAACCTGGGTAGCTGAAATTTCACTTAGGTTAAAAAAACCTTGAGTACGTCGTCCTTCGGATGGGACTTTCCCGATATATCTGAATCTGTCTATCAGTTTTAACTAATATTAAGCCTATAAACCGTTAAAAAGCGAGAAATTTGAAGAATGGGATTTAGCCCGACTTTTTTCGAAAAACATTTTTATTTCAATTTTTGTGAAGGATTCAAATATCCCGGTTGTTCATCAGTTTTAACAAATATTAAATCTAAAAACCGTTTAAAAGCGAGAAATTTGAAGAATGGAGTTTACCGAGCTCAGGATCACCACTTAGAAACCTAGCCAAGGCACTTAGGTCAGATGTTTTAGTCGAGAAGATAAAAATAAATTTGAGCACGTCGTCCTTCGGATTGGACATAAGCGTATATGATCGAGGGCCTTTTCGTATGTCAGGTGCTCGATGATGAGTCGTATGTTATGTAACTAAACCTGGGTAGTTGAAATTTCATTTACGTTAAAAATATCTTGAGCACGTCGTCCTTCGGATTGGACTTCAAGCTATGATCGAGGGCTTTTTTGTATGTCAGGTACTGGATAATGAGTCGTGTGTTATGTATCTAAACCTGCGTAGCTGAAATATCACTTAGGTTAAAAATAACCTTGAGAACGTCGTCCTTCGGATGGGACTTACCCGATATATCTGAATCTGTCTATCAGTTTTAACAAATATTAAATCTATAAACCGTTAAATAGCTGGAAATTTGAAGAATGGTATTTAGCCCGACTTTTTTCGAAAAACATTTTTATTTCAATTTTTGTGAAGGATTCAAATATCCCGGTTGTTCATCAGTTTTAACAAATATTAAATCTAAAAACCGTTTAAAAGCGAGAAATTTGAAGAATGGAGTTTACCGAGCTCAGGATCGCCACTTCGAAATATAGCCAAGGCACTAAGCCCAGATGTTTTAATCGAGAAGATAAAAATAAATGTGAGCACGTCGTCCTTCGGATTGGACTTTAGGCTATGATCGAGGGCCTTTTTGTATGTCAGGTGCTCGATAATGAGTCGTATGTTATGTAACTAAACCTGGGTAGTTGAAATTTCATTTACGTTAAAAATATCCTGAGCACGTCGTCCTTCGGATTGGACTTCAAGCTATGATCGAGGGCCTTTTTGTATGTCAGGTACTGGATAATGAGTCGTATGTTATGTATCTAAACCTGGGTAGCTGAAATTTCACTTAGGTTAAAAAAACCTTGAGTACGTCGTCCTTCGGATGGGACTTTCCCGATATATCTGAATCTGTCTATCAGTTTTAACTAATATTAAGCCTATAAACCGTTAAAAAGCGAGAAATTTGAAGAATGGGATTTAGCCCGACTTTTTTCGAAAAACATTTTTATTTCAATTTTTGTGAAGGATTCAAATATCCCGGTTGTTCATCAGTTTTAACAAATATTAAATCTAAAAACCGTTTAAAAGCGAGAAATTTGAAGAATGGAGTTTACCGAGCTCAGGATCACCACTTAGAAACCTAGCCAAGGCACTTAGGTCAGATGTTTTAGTCGAGAAGATAAAAATAAATTTGAGCACGTCGTCCTTCGGATTGGACATAAGCGTATATGATCGAGGGCCTTTTCGTATGTCAGGTGCTCGATGATGAGTCGTATGTTATGTAACTAAACCTGGGTAGTTGAAATTTCATTTACGTTAAAAATATCTTGAGCACGTCGTCCTTCGGATTGGACTTCAAGCTATGATCGAGGGCTTTTTTGTATGTCAGGTACTGGATAATGAGTCGTGTGTTATGTATCTAAACCTGCGTAGCTGAAATTTCACTTAGGTTAAAAATAACCTTGAGAACGTCGTCCTTCGGATGGGACTTACCCGATATATCTGAATCTGTCTATCAGTTTTAACAAATATTAAATCTATAAACCGTTAAAAAGCTGGAAATTTGAAGAATGGTATTTAGCCCGACTTTTTTCGAAAAACATTTTTATTTCAATTTTTGTGAAGGATTCAAATATCCCGGTTGTTCATCAGTTTTAACAAATATTAAATCTAAAAACCGTTTAAAAGCGAGAAATTTGAAGAATGGAGTTTACCGAGCTCAGGATCGCCACTTCGAAATATAGCCAAGGCACTAAGCCCAGATGTTTTAATCGAGAAGATAAAAATAAATGTGAGCACGTCGTCCTTCGGATTGGACTTTAGGCTATGATCGAGGGCCTTTTTGTATGTCAGGTGCTCGATAATGAGTCGTATGTTATGTAACTAAACCTGGGTAGTTGAAATTTCATTTACGTTAAAAATATCCTGAGCACGTCGTCCTTCGGATTGGACTTCAAGCTATGATCGAGGGCCTTTTTGTATGTCAGGTACTGGATAATGAGTCGTATGTTATGTATCTAAACCTGGGTAGCTGAAATTTCACTTAGGTTAAAAAAACCTTGAGTACGTCGTCCTTCGGATGGGACTTTCCCGATATATCTGAATCTGTCTATCAGTTTTAACTAATATTAAGCCTATAAACCGTTAAAAAGCGAGAAATTTGAAGAATGGGATTTAGCCCGACTTTTTTCGAAAAACATTTTTATTTCAATTTTTGTGAAGGATTCAAATATCCCGGTTGTTCATCAGTTTTAACAAATATTAAATCTAAAAACCGTTTAAAAGCGAGAAATTTGAAGAATGGAGTTTACCGAGCTCAGGATCGTCACTTCGAAATATAGCCAAGGCACTAAGCCCAGCTGTTTTAATCGAGAAGATAAAAATAAATGTGAGCACGTCGTCCTTCGGATTGGACTTTAGGCTATGATCGAGGGCCTTTTTGTATGTCAGGTGCTCGATAATGAGTCGTATGTTATGTAACTAAACCTGGGTAGTTGAAATTTCATTTACGTTAAAAATATCCTGAGCACGTCGTCCTTCGGATTGGACTTCAAGCTATGATCGAGGGCCTTTTTGTATGTCAGGTACTGGATAATGAGTCGTATGTTATGTATCTAAACCTGGGTAGCTGAAATTTTACTTAAAGGTTAAAAAAACCTTGAGTACGTCGTCCTTCGGATGGGACTTTCCCGATATATCTGAATCTGTCTATCAGTTTTAACTAATATTAAGCCTATAAACCGTTAAAAAGCGAGAAATTTGAAGAATGGGATTTAGCCCGACTTTTTTCGAAAAACATTTTTATTTCGGTTTTTGTGTAGGATTCAGATATCACTGTTGTTATATATCAGTTTTAACAAATATTAAATCTAAAAACCGTTTAAAAGCGAGAAATTTGAAGAATGGAGTTTACCGAGCTCAGGATCACCACTTAGAAATCTAGCCAAGGCATTTAGGTCAGATGTTTTAGTCGAGAAGATAAAAATAAATTTGAGCACGTCGTCCTTCGGATTGGACATAAGCGTCTATGATCGAGGGCCTTTTTGTATGTAAGGTGCTCGATGATGAGTCGTATGTTATGTAACTAAACCTGGGTAGTTGAAATTTCATTTACGTTAAAAATATCTTATATTTACTTATATTAATATATATTTTTTATTCAAGCATTTGATGCGTCAAAATTTACCACTAAATACATTTCAAAATTCTTGTCTGAAAACTTTGACGCTTTTCGCTAAGTCTGTGTTTTAGCTGGGAAAACGATCGCTCGACGCTGACGCTTGTGATGGGGCATTTTTTGAAGCTGCTTATAATGTCAGGTTGTAGATCCAATCCAATAACTTCACCATTTATGGCCGCATTGTACTTTTTGAGTTTGTTACATCCGGGATTTTTCTGAAAACATGTAAATTTCTCGACATTTTCAAACTAACTTACATATAAATTTTCTAACTACAACAAAATATGCAATTTTGTGGAGTATGAACCTAAAACGTACAATTTTGCCAAAACAATTGAAAACGTGGAATTTTGTACAAAATAAAATGTATGTATATTAATCAGGATGCTTTTATTCGTAAAAATTAAATTGTTATTTTCAAGGAAGCGAAAAAAATGCAATTGCACGGGATTCCGGGCTCTATTTATCACTATTGTATTCTTGTCTTCCTTCATAATATAAAAACTTTAGATAATATAGTGGAAACAAATCGATACTGGATGTTATCGATGGGTTGATATTTGCGAATTGCTTCATTCATGTGTGGACATTTCATAAGTTTTGACTCAAATATTTGTACATTTCAAACATAATTTGATTTATTCAGAAATGCCGAGCAAAAAGAAATACAACGCGAGATTCCCTGCGGTAAGTTTAGTTGTAATGTTCTTTAATCATTATATTGTGCACCTATGAGATGTTTCGCATTTATTTTTAGGGTCGAATAAAAAAGATAATGCAGACGGATGATGAGGTTGGAAAAGTGGCTCAAGCAGTCCCAGTTATAATCTATATCCTTTTTAAATCTTGATAGAATTCTTTTGTCTGTTTATTTTTTAGTGTTAAATACTATTTAATCTCATGTTATAATCTATATCCTTTTTAAATCTTGATAGAATTCTTTTGTTTGTTTATTTTTTAGTGTTAACTACTATTTAATCTCTCTCTTTTTTCATTATAATTTTCTTAATTAAGTTTACCTAGAACTTTAGAACTATTTGTGGAGTCATTGATTACCAAGACGATGGAGATTACTATGATGAAGAACGCCAGAACTTTAAGCCCTCACCATATGTAAGTTTTTTTTTTAAATTTCTTCTAAGTGAATTGTGCGAAAGAAAATTCAAATGTACATCAATTTCAAGGTAGGCACTAAATGCTTTCATATTGGTTGGATTTAGCACATTTTCAAAATGGCGGAATACTTCAGAGAAAATGAAAAAAAATCAAACTGGTCGTAGACAAAATAAAAAGACGATTATTTTTTTCTTGTTTGTGCCTCACACAGTGACCTTCAAGATCAGTTAAGTTGAACCACAGTGGCGACAAAAACTGGCTTCTAGATATCAAAAATCCACTTATATTCTATCATTTAAAAAAATAATCCAATCGATACTTTTATAATTAAATTTGTTGGTTATTACTCGAACGTATTTTGTATTATGTTTAATTGAGCGAGGTCATTGAGGTTAATTATCAATAGTTGTGTTGCAGATGGGCATATAAATGTTCGTGTCGGCAAATTCATTATATAGGGCGGCTTTCGGGGATTTTTACTAACATTTTCAAGTGTAGACTACTCATTGTATAATGGAATGTAAAAAAAAAAAAGTTTACATTGAATCAACTGCGAAGAGCGAATTCTAGATTGTTGGTGGTTTATTGTATGTGATGAATGTTTTTTGAAATTAGAGATATTTCTAAATGTAAATGTGCCACTCTTTAGGGAGTTACAATTATTTTAGTCGTAACTTTTAGATATTACTAAGTTTATTTAGTTAAAGGATATTCCAAGCTTCCGTAATAATGCGGAAAATATTAGACCTTTCGAAAATTCATTCCTTACAGGAAATTACCCCTTAATTTTCTAGAAAAAGAATGGTACGAATGATGAAGTAACCCAACAAAAGACGCACATGGTATATCCTCAGGATACTATTTATCATTTACATCCAAATGTGTCTCATGTATACAAATTCCCAAAAATCCCCTAACGGAAGCCACGCGGCACTTGTTCAGGAATATCGCAGCTCTCTCGATCCCTGATTGTATGTAGGTCATTCAAATTCGAAAGAAATTCTAACATCCCCTGAAGAAGAGTCCATAGTATGTCTGTGGACCAAAATGTATAGGCTAAGTTCTCAAAAAGTGTCGCAGTAGTTTTGCATGAATATTGTTTTATAGTTACATTGAATTTCCAACCTGTCATAATTTATTATTTTCTTCTGTTGCATTCATAATTTCAATGTTGATTTTACTGAATGAAGAATGTTATTGTTATTATATCCGACTTGCGTTTTTCTCCGAGATTTGAGAAAGAACCTTCGTGGGAGGGGCTACAACGTTCCTAGATCCATATACGCATATCGTAGCGTTTCAAAACAGGAGATAGGACCTTCGTGAGAGGGGCTACAACGTTCCTAGATCCATATACGCATATCGTAGCGTTTCAAGACAGGAGATAGGACCTTCGTGAGAGGGGCTACAACGTTCCTAGATCCATATACGCATATCGTAGCGTTTCAAGACAGGAGATAGGACCTTCGTGGGAGGGGCTACAACGTTCCTAGATCCATATATGCATATCGTAGCGTTTCAAGATGAGAGATAAATCCTTCGTGGTCGCAGCATGAATCCGCATACAGATGCGCATTCTCCAACATGTCAAACGGTTGCTTTTTTCTGAAAAAGTCAATGGAATCTATTTTGTAAATAATTTGATGCTCTTAATTTTCGGCAAGAACTATATCCTCCATATTAACAGGTGAGTAAAAAATACTGTTTTGCTGCAAATTTACGGCGTACCCTATTTTTACGAGACGATATTTGGGGTGGGCGGGACGCATTCTAATTAAAGATGCACATCTACCTGAAGAAAAAAAAATATTGATACACAAAATAAACATTTCACAATTTTTTTAAAAATTATTAACCTTGTGTCTGTTTTTGACAGGAAACAGTGCATCCTCTCAGAGAGTCGGTTCGACTTCTTGAGGGACCTGGTGAGGAGTGTCACAGAGGGGACCGCCTCCGACGAAGAGGTTGGATCTTTCTCTGATAACTCCTTATCTATACAACCAAATCAAAGGTAAACCTCCTGTTTCACTATTGTCTCTATTCCACTCACCTCTAATAGACTGTTGCAGCAGTGGAGTTTCTGACACCAGGGCAAGGTTTTCCCAACCTTGAAAAGTTGGCAGTACACAAGAAATATGTACATTCCCAATTTATTGTACAAAGACAGTATTACATCTGCAAAAGGAAAGTGGCAACTTGGAACTTGCCAACGAGCTACACAACTGGCAGACTTATCCCGACTATTCTCGTCGCTCATTAGATCCCGACTAAAGCTAGAATCTTATTCTATCGAGAGGGTATTTTATTTTATTTGAAACCAGCTGTTTTACCTATTGCTAGTAAGTTACTCATGCCCGCACTTTAACTGCGATCTCATATTAACTTCTACCAGAGTATGTTCTGGTGGACATTAGCCCGACTCTACTGTAGGAGTACTAAATTTTGCCTATCGAGGTCTATTCACCTAGGGTAGGGATCTTTCATGAGTACCTGACATCGTACAGGCTTCGTTTGTCGTCCCATCCGAAGGACGGCGTGCTGAAATTTTTACAGATTGTTAGTATAATTTAAAATATTTTAATTGAATATTACCAGTAAATATATCGGAAATAAACATAAGACATCAGATAAGCAAGACTGCCTCTTCCCTCCGCTCCAGCTCATTTTAAGCAATTTAGGCGAAAAAAAATAATGTACTTAAAATGTTTAAAATAGAAATGTCTCTTATATTGAATGAGCAACCTTTTCAAGTAGCAACAGAAAGCATGATACAATGTTTTCAGTTTCCAAGTAAATCCCTCTTCTATTGAATGATTTTGAAATCGAAAGCTAAAAACCACTTGCATGATCTCCGTTTAACCCCTAACGGTTAAAACCAAATTGTTTTCAAAAATACCCCGTGTACAGACAGCCAACTCCTTACAATGTCATTTTTATAGATGACAAAAATCTTTATAGATTTCTTCTATTTCTCGTTTCATAAAGCAGAGTCACCCCTTAGCTACAACAGACGCTAGATTTCCCCTTTGGCTACAACAGACGCTAGACTTCCCCCTTGGCTACAATAGACGCTAGACTTCCCCCTTGGCTACAACAGACGCTAGATTTCCCCCTTGGCTACAACTGGCGCTAGACTTCCCTCTTAGCTACAACAAACGCTAAACTTCCCCCTTGGCTACAACAAACGCTAGACTTCCCCCTTGGCTACAACAGACGCTAGACTTCCCCCTTGGCTACAACTGACGCTAGACTTCCCCCTTAGCTACTACAGACGCTAGACTTCCCCCTTAGCTACAACAGACGCTAGATTTCCCCCTTGGCTACAAAAAACGCTAGACTTCCCCCTTAGCTACAACAGACGCTAGACTTCCCCCTTGGCTACAACAAACGCTAGACTTCCCCCTTAGCTACAACAGACGCTAGACTTCCCCCTTAGCTACGACGCTAGATTTCCCCCTTGGCTACAACTGACGCTAGACTTCCCCCTTAGCTACAACAGACGCTAGACTTCCCCCTTGGCTACAAAAAACGCTAGACTTCCCCCTAGGCTACAACAGACGCTAGACTTCCCCCTTGGCATCATTAGTATGAGATATCTCGACTCTGGCAAAACAATCTATCTTACTTCGTAGAATCAGATTTGTCAGTTCCCTAGGAAATTACTATTTATGTAGTATTCCTAGAACATCTGAATAGGCAATAGGCAAATAATTAGGTATGAAAGAAAAATATAAATCAGATGAGGCTCCTTTTTATAGAATAATAGGCACGAGTATGCACCACTTGTCAACGAATTGATTGACTCCATTCGTAAAAAAAATACAAGTTCTCTCAGAAGGACGAAAATATAATGACAATTAATACAGGGGGTGTGGGTTTATCATTTGCAAATTACTAATTTTTATTAAAGTGCAGTTATTGATTACTGAGATACAAAAGTTAGCTGTTTTTAATGAATGCAATTACATACTTATTTATAGGTTTAGGTTTAGGTTTTATGACTCATGCCCGGGCTTTAACTACGAGGTCATATCGCCTACTACCAGAGCGCTCTTTCGTCACTCTGGTGGACATGAGCCCGACTCTACTGTGGGAGTCCTAAATTTTGCCTACCCTAAATTTTTTATTCATCTAGGGTAGGGGTCTTTAACGAGTACCTGACATCGTACAGGCTCGGGACCATCGCTTAACGTCCCATCCGAAGGACGGCGTGCTTAAGTTTATTTTACCTCCCAGATAAAATAAACTAAGGGCCTCGGTCGGGCTACGAACCCACAACCTTGAGCTCAGAAGTCAAGCACGCATACCACTGAGCTACCGACGCCCTCAAACTTATTTATATATATTACTTTTTAAGAATAAATAAAATGAAGGATTTAGAGTTGAGTTTCAATTTAAAATTGAAAGTGAAACACTTTTATTAATTGTAAGTAATTTTTATACATAATTCGATTTGAAATAGAACAAATGTGTTATATATGTTGCAGTCAAAGTGTGACTTCCAGTGAATGTATACACAAAATAGTCAATGTATACATTAACTAGCCGTTTTAGTGGAAGTATCAATTGATTATAAAAATGAACACTATTGCTAGAGAAAATGTATACATTTACTAGACAATGTATACATTTTCTAGTGTTCCTTAGTGAAAGTATAAATAAATGAGAAAAACAGATTTTTGTAAAAAAAAAAACTAAAACTAAACTTCAAAATTTATTTTACAATATAAATATCTAGGAAAGATGCAACAATAACATAAAATATAACATTTATAAACAATATTAAAATGGATCTTTTGAATATGAATGAAAAAATAAATATACCTATTTATTTCAAGAAAAATAAAAAATATACATATATCTCAACAAAAATGAAAAATATTTTAAGAAAAAATAAAAATGTTTTTAAGAAAAAAAAATCAAAAATATTTTAAGAAAAAATATTAAAAAAATATGAAATCATTTATTACAACATTTCAAATTATGGTGACACTTAGAGTTGCATAACACTTTCTTTTTTAAGCATATACATTTTTTAGAGTTGCACCTAGTCTTACAGTTGCATTTCGGAAAACCTTGCCCAGTGCCACAAGACTGCTCATTTGTAACAGTTCTGAGCGGCACCGCCTGAGTTATAGGAATATTTTCGCTTGAGAGTATATTCTCAGGACAAACACTGAATTGAGATCGTGCATATAAACTTTTCAGGACCCCATTTTTCGTACCAAGCTGAAAGTAACCATCATCAGTTTTTTTCCTAACACATGCCAATATTGAACGTGCATCGCCTCTGCCCCTATCAACATCAGGAACTTTGACCCTCACTGTTGCCCCTACGTCGGCCTGTGGGTGGGTAGCATCAGACATAACTTTCATTCGCTTGGCCTGTTTTTCTAGATTTTCCTTGGCATCTTCTCTATGATTTGCAATTTTGTCTGTTCGACTGCAAAGTTCACAAATATTATTGTTATTGTTACCTGCAATGAATGGCACCGAACATACATTACAACTTTCAATTTCTTCCACATTAATACTTGTATTTTCCAAAGAAAGTTGTGACTCTTGCTCAATTACTGGTTCGGATAATAGAATATTACGAGTATTATCCTCTTCAAAAGTTGCTTCAATTGAAACATCCTGCCAATCTTTTTCTATAGTTTGTTCTTGGGTTGATAAATTTCCTTGTTCAGTATGTTGTTTTCTAAGTCTTCCTCAGTATTTATATCCTGAAAAACATCTATTGGTAGTGAGGTTGATGCAAGCCCCACTCTCGCTTTCTGCCCAAACATTGCCTCATATGGACTTCTTTTTATACCTGCATGAAGAGCTTTATTTTTCATGAACTGAACAAAACGCAACCCTTTACTCCAACTACTGCATTGTTCTTGTTGCATCCATGTGTTTAACATATTCTCAATGTCTTGGTTGGCACGTTCGACACTACCCTGGGATTGACTATGCCGTGGTTTCCCGTGAACTATTTTTAACTCGGGCCACAGTACTTTTAACTCTTCTATTATACGGCTAACGAATTCCCGGCCGTTATCCGATTGCAGAATACAGGGCGCACCAAACAATAAAAATATATCTAGCAGTTGTTTAGCAACCTCAACTGACTGTTTATTTTTAAGTGCCCTTAAAATTACAAATTTGGTAAGATGATCTTGGTAGACCATAATACATTTGAACTCACCATCTGCTTGAGATTGGAAATCTATCAAATCCACTTGGCATCTAGAATTGAAATGTGATGAGATTATAGGTTTTACAACTATTCCTTTTTTTTCGCAATTTCTTTTTTGTAGACAAGGCTCACACAAATTTAGAAATGTTTGTATATCTTGTGCTGTTATATTTTTGTACCTATGTTGTATTTCCCTTTTCATTCTATCTCGGCCCTCATGTCCAATACTTTTGTGGGTATCATATAATATCTCAAAAACATCCTCCAAAACTGCATAATACAGAATGTCATCACCAACAATTGGGACAATTAGCGTCTCTTTATTGTTGATGCTTAAAACATCATAGTGTTTCAAAAGCCAATAATAACGATTCACTTTAATATTACTTGTTTTGGCTTCTTTCACTTCATCTAACAATGCCATATATTTTTCTTTGGTCATTTGTGAAGAGTTATGTTTCTTTCCTCGCTCACTTATTAATTTATAAAACTGTATTTTCATAGTACTTACATCCATTAATTTATATTGATATAATTGTACACAATTTAAATAGTATTTCATTATTTTAATATTTAATTAAAACAAATACGTAACTACAACACGAAAACTGTTTGTTGACAAGAAAAGGTTATACTACTGAAAGGTTATGTTATAATTTATAAAAGGTTACTTTTAACTGTTATTGTTAACTGGTACTGGTACTTTTAGGCTTACAGCGTTAATGAAATAATGACACTAACTGGTTAAAGTAACTGTTTTTGGTTCGTAACAGTTCTAATGAACTGTTACTTGATTTTTTACGCGGCAAAAAGTTATTGCCGCCAAATGTACACTTTTACTAGTAAAAGTGTACATTATTAATGCTAGCTATTTATACTTTCACTAAGGCATAGACGTAAGTGTATACATCCACTAGTGAAAGTATGCATATTTTAGTTTATGTACACTTCGACTAGATCAAATGTATACATTGACTAGTTTGTGTATACATTGACTGAATTCATACTTTGACTGCAACATATATAATATTAGTTAGAACAGTGAATAAAAGTTGTTTTATTGTAATGATCAAGGTATTCTATAAAATAATAATATTTCCTGAAGTTATTGAGCTCAGTTATTTTCAATCCTCAATTCAATAAAATTAATTATATGTGGCAATTGTTCGTTTTGTTATGTAAAATATATTTTTATGATTCATAAACGTACATTATTTTTTTGGGTTCCTTAGTTTTTTGAAAACCGAAAACGGGGAAAGGTAAAGGTTTAGCGATCTCTGTTTATCTGTCTGTTCGTCTCTCTGGAGACCGAATTGAGCTAGAAAGTTGCGATTTTTTTTTCTTTTTAATATCCTGTAGTACATACGACCCAACGCTAGGGAAATTATGAGCGACTTCCCCAGAAAGTTTCCTTCCCCTGCGCAATTAGTGTGTCATATGAAAGATTACTGTGAGTAGATATGAAATATATTTTTTTCTCGTAATTTTATATTCAGTCTGGCGTTTATGTGTGATTAGAAACATCCTTCTTCAAGTGCCCCCCCTCTCATCTCCAAGTCTATTGACACTTAAAAATCTGAAGAAAAAAAAATCTCGAACATATATCGCATCGCTCGTTGATATGGTTCCTGATGGATTTTTTAAAAATTGTTTTCAGAAGAGATTCCAAGGAGGTTGAGATGAAAGAACCTGAGGAAGAGGCTTCCGTCCCGCCGGCAGCTGCTCCCCCCTCCCAGGGACTCAACTTCTACAGAGAAACAGAAATATCCGTGGAAACGGTAGCTCCTGCCACCTACTGTACTGCCCCCGCCAAGAGGAAGGAAGAATCATCCGACTCAGACGAGTATGACACCTAAACCATCCTACGATGCGAGTATCTTTATTGGCCAGTTCTATAGTATGTTATATTTTCAGGATTAACATAGTTGAGAAATTACTGGAAATTTTATTCAACTTTTTTTTCTTCTGATTCACTTCGTTAATTTTAAGTAAGCAACTAAAGAGAAGGATCTGTTTAATTGGCGTCTGGAGAGAAGCAGGACTTCTAGTTACTACATTTAGTTGTTACACGCCCCAGGCCTCTAAAGTTGGGCTTAATATATTCTTAGATTTAAAGTAAATACATTAAATTGATACCAAATACAGGGTGCTTCTTTAAGCGTTTGTTATATTATTTGGTTATTTCGAAAGTGATGACAGTTTTTTTGTTGCAAGAGCCCGTGCTTTTACGAGGTCATATCCTCTACTATCAGCGATCTCTTTCGTCCTCTAGGAAAAATGAGCCTTATTCTGCTGTGGGGATCTTAATTATTGTCTACCCAGTTTTAATTAACTAGGGTCTTTAAAATTTAATCACCTGACATTGAACAGGCTCAAGGCCTGGATGGCTTTCTTAAGGTTTTTTCTCCTCCCAGGTAAAAAAAAAAAACTAAGGGTCTCGGCTGGGTTTCGATCCCACGATCTTGAGCACAATAGTCAAGCAATAAATTTACAAAAGAAAAAGCAAAATATCTACATTCCTTACATACCTTTTACATCTGTTAGTATTAAGAGGTAAGCAATTTAAATATTTACAAGCGAGGTGTTTGCATGATTATAGTGGAGAACTACTAAAGAAAAAACTGTTATTACTTTTCGAAGAACCAATTATTAACTGAATTATGTACAGTTTACCAAAAATAGTGTGTTTTAAGTTAAGGCATCATTGCTCACACGTCATAAATCCCTGACTTTTTAAATAAGGCTTATTTGATTCTCTGACTACTAATGGACAAAATAATATCAAATAAGACTATGTTGTTCAGTTGTGCTCTGAACTCTCGAGATGGGGATTCAATTTAGAACGCAACACACTTTCATGCCAGATGCACTAGTAGTGTATTAATGTTTCATTGCATTTGATGTACAACGTAGATGATGTGTGTTTATGCATGTCCTTAAAAAACGCAATGGTTGCCACTTTTTCTCTTACGTCAAGGAATTTTGATTAACTTGTAAGTTGTGACCTTAAATACTTCCTTGCGGATAGTTGATCAATGCTTACAACTGCCGAATAGTCAATAGCTGGTATTGTCCAAGTAATGCAGGTAAGCTGTATCCATGGCCGCTAAAGTCCTTTTTATGGGGAGGGGGGGGGGGGAGGGGAGGGGAGAGAAAGAAAAATATAAAAATTAGGTAGGCATGAAAATTTTCCCATGAAATGTATTTAACAAATCGAGGTACATAATACGAACAAAGTAGGTCAAAAAATCGTCAATAAAGAAACATAATATGTATTATATACATATTTACAGTAAAAAGCTAAGGTTTTGAAAAATATTTGTCGATTTTACTTTGTCTTAGATCGTTCGAAAGCATGTTTCGAATGTACCCCTCGTATCTATAATGATCGGCAAAGGTCTGACCATAATGTTTTTAACAAACAACACGCACTCCACAATGACCCGAGTACAACTGAATAGCTTACTGTTTAAAACTCGCGGGGGTTCGGTTCAAAAATCAAAGTCTTCTGAGAATTATGTAATTATGGCTTTACTCTTTCCGTTTTTCAGAGAATAGTCAGAAACTAAAACTGTTTACGCAAGTGTTATTTTTCCCCGAATACCGACCTTCCGAGAAACATCCTATTTTCCTATCTCGAAACCTCATTCTGCGTTCATAATTGAACCCTTAAACCGGACATTCATTGCTAATGGTGACAAGTCCATTTAAACATTTAGAATGGAAATGCCAATTTGTTTCTTATACACCGAAATGGTCTGCCATTAACCGTTCTGTCCCATCCACAGCGTGTTGGGTTAGATTTGTTAAAGCAAATGCGCATAAGAGCTTATATATATTGTGTCGATGCTTGCATGGATAGAAGAAATTTCAATACAAATAAAATAATGTAGAGCAAGACTTTATGGTATCAAATAAAAAAAATATAAGGGCGTCACATATCTTAATATTTATTTAAAATATATATTTTTTTTAAACTTAAGCATTAGGGTTAGTAAGCGTGGTTTATACACAAATAGACATATAATAAAACAATAAAATTATAGACTTGCATGTCGAAATCATCTCCTCTGATGGTCCCACGGATAGACTTCATCTAAAAAGGTGACTCGTGGCTTGATACACTCCTCATTCGTCTTTCTTTTTCTTCACCACTTGATCAAGCACAACCCACTCTCTGCATCACTTCCAGTCTTCATTACTTGTCCTCTCTATACAACTTACTCCACACTTCCACTTCTCATCACCAACCCTTCACTCTCACTCCTGGACATCCACTCTCTCTCACTCTTCACTCTGCTTTCTCAACATCGACTGTCCGTCTCCCCTCGTGAACATCGCCCTACACCATCTTTCTACAATTAGCCATTTCTTACTCAAAATCTAATTTTTTTTACAATAATATTAATATTTAAATACTTAAACCATTTAATTTTCCAATACATCATATTTCTTTTTAAATGATAACATTCAATTGATAACCCTCTTGATTTCTGCACCTCTGTGTCTGGACACTTAAGGCGTGGCTTTCTAATCAGTCAGACCTCCCACTTTTACACAATCTCTTTATATATATATATATATATATATATATATATATATATATATATATATATATATATATATATCGTTCATCTGAAGGCATGAAGCAATCGATATGGATGGGATCTGGGATCAAATTTACCTGGATGGGTTGCTCTCGCCCAAAGAGAATATCAAAAGGTATTAAAATTTGTTCTTGAAGGTTATCAAATTTTGGTGCTAACTGCCCTGTCCTGCGCAAAATATGCCGAAGCCACTGTTGTTTGGCACCCTCCTGAAGGAATCCTCCAACAGGCAAACAATAGCTCCAATAAACGAGGGTAAATGATATATTGAGATTTATATTAGAGCATCTTTGTGACCATATGCTAACGTAGTAATATTATCTGATAGTATTATGCGTTTGTCATTGTTCGATGACAGCATTATATTTTTTATTATACTTGTGTAAACCTCGTGTTTGAATGAAGTTATGGAGTGAAATGTTGTAAACGTAGTTGTTGAATCGTGTAATGTATCTAAAAAGTTTCTAAATGTTAGTTTTCTTAGCGATGATTTTTTCATCCCTTTTACTTGTTCAAGTTCATGATCCCTTCGTATTGAGTACATTTTGGGTCGTAATGCGACACACCCCACTATATATGTTTTTCACTCATTTCGTCTATCATAACTCATAAAACCTTTTTATTCTCTACTAAATAACATATATGATTAACGGGATAGTCAGAGAAATAGAAATGCTTCTTAATGTCTAACATGTCAGAATAAATATCTGACGTTTTTATGTGGTACATAAGGGAGTTCGTATCTGAATAAAGAAGGATTAGGTTCGGAAGGGTTGTGATTTTTTAATTTTGGATTGTTCGCAAGACTATACCTTCGAATAACTTGCGTGTAACCTTTGAGTCCCCTCTCAAACATAGGGTACATGTCATAATTTGTAAGGAGTTCTAACTCTACTTCAGTATATTTAAGTATGCACTGATATGTAAAGCCAGGCAGCGTAAAGCTCCATAGGGGATCTAGTTCATAGGTTTTTATCGCAAAAGTCCTGAAATTTTTAATAATATCAGCCAAAAGTAACGTGTCTACGGTAAGGTATAGTTGTATGTATTCTTGCAAGGTCTGTATGTTAAACTCTTTCCAAATATGTTGTGCGAAGTTTTAGTCACTATCAGATACATGTTCACCGGTTAGAATGTTGAAAAAGCTCTCTTTAGGTGGCAACGCAGTTTCAACTTGGCAATGGAAATGCCAATTTGTTTCTTATACACCGAAATGGTCTGCCATTAACCGTTCTGTCCTAACCATCGCGTGTTGGGTTAGATTTGTTAAAGCAAATGCGCATAAGCTCTTATATATATATATATGTTGACACTGACGTGATGATCCCACCCGTCCTGTAATACAATTGCATAGAGTACCACATATATATATTAATTCCCTTAGCCCACAACTACTCATCCTAAATCGTTGTAGACTTTAAGAAATGCAATATTTCTCAATTCTCTCTCAAAAAAAAAAAAAAAGATATGTTAATTTATGCAAGCCGACTCCCTCTTCTAATAATTAGGAAATATCGCAGAGTTTGACAGCTGAAGGCTGAATACTTGTATTAGGTTAGTTATATCAAATATCTGAGAAGGTTGAAATAGAAAAAAAAAAAAAATCTAAAATTTAACTATATTTATTATATATTTATTGCGTACATTTCTTTGTGAGCTCTATCCAAGAGTAGTTTACCCATTTCCTCGTCACATTGTATTAAATCAGACTAGATGATTGTCAACTTTTTTGTACATAGTGAACATTTCAAATATTTGTAATATCTTAAAAGTTCTTTATCTTTGTGACAAGTAATATGAACATTTGTCGGGCTTAATGTGTATATAGGTCTTTCTTTTGCGCAGTCCTCACAGATTTTCATTTCTTCTTCGGTGAAATACTGGCAGGTCAAACAACGATACTGCCTTCAATCTATTATTGATTCAACAGCAGGCATTTTCTGAAAAAAAATAAATAAATAAGAATATATAGAATAGCGATCAGTTTGTGTATAAATTGAGAAAAAATAAAATAAAAAATTCTGCACTAACCAGTTAATCAAAAACAATAATTAATTGGTCGAGCCAAAACCGTTATGACCCCGTTCAGTGAAAGGTAGCGACTGAAAAATATATTAAATGAATTATAATATAATTATGAAATCACAGATACAAGTTTTCAAATTATAGAGACGATTTCCTTCCATAACTATCTTAACTTGTGTTAATACTGGATACGACACCCTTTCACATATGAGGCGCATAAAAGCAGAGGGGTGTAAGTACCAAAATTTCAATTTTTAATAATTATGCCCTAAAGTTGGCTTGTTTTTGTAAATTCCTGTTGAAACTGTACCTACTTTTGTTGATAAGAACTTGTTCAACAATTAATTGTGTACCTTTGGATAAAATATCATAGGCTATAAAAAGTTTGTCAAGCCAAAGTATTTTTTTTTTCAATGCCATGCATTCACTTACATCCTTTTGCCTCCAAATTTGGAACTTACATCGCTTCCAAATGAGGTTAGGTTAGGTTTTATGACTCATGCCCGGGCTTTAACTACGAGGTCATATCGCCTACTACCAGAACGCTCTTTCGTCACTCTGGTGGACATGAGCCCGACTCTACTGTGGGAGTCCTAAATTTTGCCTACCCTAAATTTTTATTCACCTAGGGTAGGGGTCTTTAACGAGTACCTGACATCGTACAGGCTCGGGACCATCGCTTAACGTCCCATCCGAAGGACGGCGTGCTTAAGTTTATTTTACCTCCCAGATGAAATAAACTAAGGGCCTCGATTGGGTTACGAACCCACGTTCTTGAGCTCAGAAGTCAAGCACGCATACCACTGAGCTACCGGCGCCCTCAACTTCCAAATGAATATGGATCGTTGTTAGTAATAACCATGGGAATAATAACGTCAGCTATTAATTGAAAATTTTTATTTTTATTTTCAAGAAAAGCTGAAATTAACCTAGTTTTATCAAATAACTAAAATAGAGTCATAAATGCTAAAAATTAATGTTCTTATTCTGATTCTCACAGAAAGTCGTGTTCCAAGTCGGACATTGAGATCTCTCCTTCAGAATTTGTCGAGAATATTACAGCTAGGTACTTCATTGATTCTTTGTATATTAAAGCGACCTCTATGCATTCCAGGTTTTAAAGTAAGTGTTAAATGTAATTCAGGCGCATCTATACGCGCAGTTATACCTATTGTTCGCAAAAGTCTGTTGCTGCATTTGGACTTTTTCGTTCATAATTTGATATGATTTAGCAAAAACATTAACATTTCTGAAAAGTGAATCTAAATTTTGCATAATTTGAAGGTTAATATTTGAAGACCACAAGGGAAAAACGCTGTAAGTCAATTTTTCTAAATATTCAGAATTCAGAAAACTGAAACTTTATATATTGAGAAATGGTTGACACATAATAATAATATAATCGAACATATTTATTATCTTAATTTATTTATTTATTACTCTGGCAACACAACTAAACAAAAATATTACATTTTAATATAAAATTAAAGAATAACTTTTTCAATTTGTACATCAAAATGTTCTAGCCGTAAACAAATTCATAATTTTCCTCATTCTCACTGTCCATGGAAGCACCATTTGCTCGAGTGTTCAGAGGTACAGGAAAATTTTTGAAGTAGGTGTGATGGATTGGAGGAATGTAAGCAGAAGAGACAACATACATGTCTGCTTTCTTTTTGTCACTCACAGCTCTGCGCGACTTATGGAGACAGTCTTGTTGCACATTTTGTAAAGACTGTACAGCTCTCCCTATCCCTCTCTTTTGCAAGTTTATTTCACGAAAACAAGTGTTAGTTTCGCTAAATGTTTCCGTGAAACGAATTGTAATGGGTAAACCCTTTTCAAATCTCAACCAGCGTATCTTCAACCAGTTCACAGGATGTCCCTCTGTGTCCGTTTTTCTGTTGGATATTGCATTTTGCAATGGCTTGCTGCTCAGGAACTTTTTCTAGGCATCAAAACTACTTTGAAATGAGGCTTCTTCCTCTTTGCTGATTGTATTATCTGGATCCAACCCTGTGGCCCATAGATATGTTGATTTTTCTGGCTCGCCTTTTCAATGATGCCAAAGTCAGCATCATTTGGCAAGAAGGAATGCCCAGATACTAAGAATTTTAAATCTATTTTTTCCACATTCATTTCTTGAATCTTGAACTAATTTGAGAAGAGTCAGGGCCTTTTTAATGTTCCTATTTTGTCCAATACATGCATCTGAATATAAAATGATGTGCTTGTATTTCTGTGCATTTTCTCTTAAGTGCTTACGAACACAAGATGCAGGATCCTCAGAACCCCTGCCTCCTTCTGTCTCGTCCCAAACATACATGTAGCTAGTGGAATCATTGAAGGAGTGGATTCCAAAATCGTATACATATAAATTGCGTTTGTAATACGCTACAGAGGTAGACAGTTTTGGAAAAGGCAATGCCTTTTGAAGGTCAAAGGTGCAAACATACGTCTCATTAGAGGCTAAGTTACTGTCATCTTTAAGAAATGGTCTGGCTTGCTCTGCACGAATTAAATGAAGTTCCTTCTGCACTTCTAAGTTCTTCTTTTTCTCAGGATCCTGCTCACTTATTTATTTTATGTAAAAGTTCATCACACAACCTGCAAGTGTCCTTTGAAGGAACCTTAAGGTGGAGATTGAATTTTGTTGAAAAGACATGGTAATAGTATTTTTCTTTCACAGGGTGTTTTTTCTCTTCAGCACATTTCTTCACAAAAAGGTCATACATTTTTTTAATGGTCAAGTTAGGATGCAGATATTTTTTGTTGGCATTATCCTTTCTTGTATAATGACTCTGGTAACAAGGGAAGGATTTGATGCGGGCAATAACATCAGAATCATCTATTTTGTTTGATATTGCTCTGCCTCTGCTGTCAGTAACTCCAAAAACTTCCTCTTTACTGAGACATCTGTATAGTCTTCCCCAACTTATTTGTAATATCGCTAGGAAAAATTTCCTACAGACTCTCAGATGTTCATCTTTATTTGGAATAAAATAGAGAAAGGTTCTAGATTTTTCTGAACCACTGCCAGTTCTTTGACGTGATCTCACTGTCTTTACACTCTGTACTATACCACGTAAGAAAACATTCTGTTTAGAATAATCTGCTAACATCCAAAATGAAGTAAACAGTTTCTCCAAAACCGACTCTGAAGTTAATTCTAAACATTTTCTTGGACAGTGGCAGTTGAAATGTCTTTTCTGGGACCGAAACATGGTTTTTCGTAAAGTATGCCAAGACTTTGGGTTGAGAGCAATAAAACTCGAACTTTTTAGAAATAACGGCCACTCTAACTTACATCTTCAAATCTATAGTTTTTGAAGCCTTTGATCTTTACACTTTCCCTACTTTTCTGTAAAACTATACTTTTGAATTCCGTATGAATGGTAAGTTTTTGAAATAATAAACATTAAGTGATTTCGTATTAAAAAGTTTCCAATCAGTCCCCAATATTTTCACATCACCAACTTTTTTCTATATTTCATAGTATTGTTCCTTGGATGTTATCGTTACATTTTTTCTGAGGATCTTCTCAACACGATCTGCCGGGAGGAAACTATGTCCTCTGACAGGGAAGTAGAATAGTATATTTTCAATGCTTGACTTTGTTGTATACAAAACGTGCAAAAGCATGTGAAGGTTTATGTTATTCTTATTTTGGGCAATACACCCATCACTAGAGAACCGCAAAGTTTTTATACCTTCAAGGTCCATTTTGTTTAGGTGACAATGTAAGGCCGACGATATTTCAGTGCTGCCTTTGCCTCCTAACTCTTCAGACCAAGTGTAGAATGTTGAACTCAGACCATCCAAACTCGTTATGCATAAGCTGTAAAAGTTGAACTGCCTTAGGTAGCTTTCACATCGGAGCGACATGCGACGCAACACGTGTTGGACACATTTGTAGGACAAAAGGCTTTCACACCAAAGAGACAAGTGTTGCATACACGTTGTACCAGTAACCCCGAACTATTGGACGCTAGTCAGTTGAAGTTGCTGTTCATAATTATGTCTTCATCATCATCAGACGATGATGTGATGATATTGATGAGTGCGGTAATGAGTTCTAGACGAAAGGCTCAAAGAAGAAAACGCCGAATGTGGGTGCACCTCTACTGAAGAAATAACGTGGAAAATCACATCCCTTACGTGATTTCAGAACAACTTCTGGCACACCCCGAGAAATTTCAGCAGATGTACAAAATGAAGATAGAAACGTTTCAGAAACTGTTGAGTATTATGAACGATCATCTTCAACCAGAAGATACCAACTACAGAAGGGCTGTCTCTGCCCAAGAAGGACTGCTCATATTTCTGAGGTAAGGAGACCTCATTGATGAGCTCGAGAATTCTCCGTTTCAATTTTCTGATTTGTGACGGGCTGAAGTGGGCTATATCGGGCAAAATGCTCCGGAAAAAATCTAGATTGGGAATGGATTCTTTCCGGTTCCTTTTCGTAGCCAATTAATCGGTGACAGCCCTTTCGAATTCGTTTGGTGGTGGCACACTTGATCGTGGGTTTCTGGGTGTTGAAGATGGCGTTGGCACAGAAGGAACTGGATCAAGCGGGGCATCAGAATGGAGACTACTTTCTTCATCAATGGACAAGCTGTCGTCTGATGAGGTGCAGAGTTGTGGAAGGCTATCTCATTGGGGTTTTGATTTTATATGCGGCAAAATGAACTGCATAAGATCCCACAAATAGTATGGTTTCTCGGCTGCAGACCCTGTTTTGGATTTCATGTATCTTACGAAGCAAGACCTGAGGTTTCTCCACCTCACATTGCATTCTGCCTCTGAAAAAGAATTTTAAAGAAAGTTGCATAAACACACCGAATAAAACATAGGTTCTTATGGAGATATTGTTGGAATCGATCAGTTATTAGTGACAACATAAGAGAAGGCTAAGAAACTGTTGTCACTACTTGAGCCTACATATATGGCTGTGCCAACTGAGCATGCCTGGTTGAAAAGCGCTGGGAGATTTGCAGAACTATGGAACGTTCCGCATTGTGTTGGGTGTATTGATGGTAAACACATGCGAATTAAGAAACCAAAGAAATCAGGTTCTCAGTACATCAATTACCATGGTTACTTCTCCATCATTCTCATGGCTTGTTCAGATGCAGACGGTTTTTTTCATTTGGATAAGCGTGGGGGATTTCGGCCGTAACAGTGATGGGCGTGCTATAACGTCTTGTGAATTTTATGACCTGGTGGAAAACAATAAACTGTACATTCCTTCTCCGAGATCTCTACCTAACAAGCCTCAAGAAAATTTTCCATTTTACTTCATTGGAGACCAGGCTTTCCCACTACGGCCTTATTTAATGAGACCATACCCAAGGAAAGCAAGCAATATCGACTCAACAATTTTCAATTATCGTACGTCAACTGCTGCTCTAAAACTAAAGTAGTAAATGCATTTCTTTTCTTCCGTTTTAGGCATGAGAAGATAGACCGGCTGCAGCTTCTGCAATCGGATTAACGTTACCCTCTATTCCCCTACCTCCAAAAAAATAAAAAATAAATAAATAATTAAAAAAAAGGTTATAAATAAATAAAAAAAGAATAATGTAATAAACATTTATTGTAATAAAAAAGTACATAGTCGTCATTTCATTGTATTTTCAATGCCCATTATACATCATAGTTGTAAGAGTAAACGTTTTGGGATATCTTGTAACTCTTCTCTAGTTATGAACCAAATATCAGTCAAAGGCTTAGAAAATACTTGACCCATGGTGATAGCAAGTTGTAGATCAACTGAAGTGGTGGAAGATTCATAAACCTTTTTCAGCGAACCAAAAACATTTCGGGCTGTTTTTTATGAAACGTGTAGGGACAACATTTTTGAGATGAATCCATTTCCAGCCCGCAATAGATACATTTAACTAAATCTCCAAAATATCGGATAAAACCATTGAAGCCTAATAGAGTAGATTTGAAGAATTGAATGTTTTAAGTCGTATTTGTTCATTATGAAAGTCCACTTTTGAAGGGTTTAATTTGATCCAGGTATCTTTAAAGACGGACAATCAAAATCCTGCAGTTCGTAAACCGGTAGTGCAATTAGTTCTTCAAGGAATTTACATTTCTCTAGTCCTTTAGCCCATAGGACGATGTAGCGGAACACTGGTGCTCTTCTAGGCGTGAATAGTCAATAGGACCAAATGACCTGTCAATATTGTGTATGACGGGGACGACTTAAATGTGGGTGGAGAGTGGTTTTAGGGCATACCCGGCTTGTTTGAGTTGTTGTTTCTAAAGTCTCCTAAGGTCTACACTGATGCGGATCTGATTGCTTATAAGACTATTCTAGAGAAAACCAATGCACATAGACAAAGTTACAGCAAAGAAAAGGGTATAAATCATAACAGGGGAGATAAATATATGAAAATTATTTGCTCCTAAGCCTGCATCTAAATATATTAAACAAAAAGCAAAAGTCGGAGTAGGTATCGATTGGATGCAAGATGGTCAGTTTTCATATGTTTACTGGGATGACCCAAATCAGTTAGTTGGCTTAGATTATTATATGCATCCTCGGTTGCAGGGCATTCATGACACAGTAACGAGATAGCTTCTATCATCGACGAATTACGTGAGGCACGTATTATTTATTGAACAGAACACAATTCCTATATAAGCACGTTAAAGTTGTTAAATTTTATTAGTTGTCATGATTGACAAATTCGGACGATATGTCGCTAAAAACATTATCGTGAACAAAAGAAGCTGATGAAAACCCTCCAGTCCCTAAAAGAAGATTCTAAAGTGAAGATAATACTCGATGAAAACTTCATAGATGTAGGAAAAAGGATTATCAATGTTAAAACTCCTACGAGTGAGAACGACGCCACTCCTAAATCGTATGTAGATAACTTGGGGATATATTTAATTAATTTAGCCAACTGGCCGGGAAACTATATTATATAGTATACATCATATGCGTGTTCATTTGTGCACGTAAATAATGTTCAATGATATTACACGATTCTGTTCTGGACAATAAAGGAAGAGCGGTGTGAGCATAGTATGTAACTGTTGATGCTGCCGATGTTAAAGCTATAATGTCGTTTAGTGTATATGTTGTTAGTGTGGTACGGTACAATTTAAGTGCAATTGTGAAGCGGATATCACGTTCTGTTACATGACGAAATATAGAATTGCGCCATACTGATGAAATGGTAATATCGTTTTCCGGTGTTATGACATTCTTGAGGAGCCACTCCAGGATCGTTGCTGCGGCTCGTTCTGAATATACCGGTCGCCACGTGAAATTATCTGCTCCGCTAGGTTCATGAAGCGATTCAGGTGGCGGATTGCCGGAGCGTCGATGACGTCTGTGAGGACTACTTCGACACCCTTCGTCGCAGTTCTCCAACGTTGTTGTTTGGGTACTAGTGCGGCTTCGCGAAATGGCATGAGATTTTCACGAGATGTGTACCACGCGTGGTTTCCGAGCGAGACAAGAAGCCGTTGACGCCCTTCCAGACTACTATACTCTGCGATATTGCAGAGATAACTTGTTGAGAGGGTGGTTGCGGTTGAAAAAACCCTTCGTTTAATTGCCCGTCGTCTTCGCCGGGACGTGCTGCCATGTGTTCGGAATCCACGGCATCTGCAGGTACGGTTGGAGTACGGGCAATCATGGACGGCATGGACGTGGATACTATCGTTGTCGGTATGTGCCCACACGAGTCCGAAGTTGATGGGGCGGGGTTTGATGGATTGGACGATGTTAAATATTCTCGTAAGGAATGCTTCAGTTGACTCACGTCGTCGAGGGAGCCAGATGTCGTGGATAAGGTACCGTCGACATTGTCTATGTAGTGTTTGATATTGTCTTCGGGTGAGCCGTCCTCCTTCACTAAACACGTAGACAGGGTTGTCGTCCAAATATCCAGAATGTCGAGATTGTCCAAAGTCCGCATCAGCGCTGAGGCTAGACGAGGCAAGAGAGTCCTCAGATGCATCAGAGTGATCGTCCCACATAGAATGTAAAACCGAAGTATTGCCGAAGCCTCGGCCAACGGTATTTCTTTCTTCTTCGCTGCTGCTATGTGACGAGGGGTGGTCGATTTCCGTTTCTGTACCGTCACTGGCGGTGATGGTGTCTCGAGATGTGGGGACAGTGGACATTGTGAGTCCTGGGGTCCGGCTGGACATTTCCCACAATGACAATCAGGGTTTCGTTCTATATCTAACATAACACACGGCGCGAATGTACTAGACACGGGTACGGGGTAAAAGATTCAACTTCAAAAAGAATTGAGAAGCGGAGCCAAAGGACTCCTATGACGTGGTTTCAAAAGGGTTTATGGAATCAGTAACTTTTGTCAAGTCACCTGACAGCAAGAGTGCTTTAAAAACCTATATATATGATGCACACAAGACTCGAATAACAAACGTGTGGAACCCCGTTCAACCTCTCAGCTACCTCTTACAATTGCTAAAAAGTTATGTCACCAGGGAAGAGATCCGTGAAACAAATCGTAGTGGACGAGTTGCATAAACCGGCGAGCATTAATTATAGGAGATGAAAAACGATAATAAAAGGAATTCATGACCTTTGGCAAATTGATCTTATTGAAATGATACCATATAGTAAATAAAATAAAGGGAATCGCTATTTATTAGCAGTTATCGACGCATTCTCGAAATATGCTGAAAGGTTTTTATTAAATATATTGACTTGTTGCCTTTCACAATAAATAAAAAAAAATGAATAAAATTTTGAATAATAAAAAAAAATTTAAGTTAATTGACTCTATAATTTCAAAAATAAAATAATCTACCATATGGTTGAGTGAAGCTCTTAAAAAAAAATGAAAAACATATGTTATAAATAACTCTGTAAAATTTTCAAACTACGTTACTTGCACCAATCCAAAAATCCAAAGGTCTCCCGGTGTGATTCTGAAAATTAAGATTATTAAATATTGTGTCCCGATAACGATTGGCGCTTATCGCAAAGGTGTTGATTCGCAAGGCCTATGAGTTTTGAAATGTGAATTTCATTGAGAGAGATTTTGGGGAATTAAAAAGAAATTAAAACATGGTTATGAATTTACAAAAATTGGAAAAATTTATTTATAATTTGCTGATCAGCCATTTAAAAAAAAATATAAAGGTTACTCACGTTCATGACGCCATTGAACTAAATTAAAAATTAACATTATTTACATACAAATATTAAACAAAAAAATTTACATCCTCCATCAGTTCGCCTCTTTTCAATGTTACTTTACATTCTATTCCACTTTCCACCACTTTTTCAAGAGTTATAACTTTTAAATTAGACACCTCGGAACACAGGTTTGTCCTATACAAAGACTGGAGGACAACCGCCTTACACCTTCGAAATGGTAGCTTGATATTGTCTTTCCGTCGCTGTTTTGTTTTCTTGAACTTGATAATTTTCAACTTTACAAAGTTTTTTTTGCGTCTTCTTCCTTCGTTTCTTTTTCTTCTTTCTTATTAAATATTCTTTTAATTTTCTGCGGTTTTGATTTTCAATTGGACTCCTACTTTTTTCAAAAACAGTATTCAAACTTCGGTGAAATACACTTTCGGATCATTCTACAGCCTTGGATTGGATCCGTCCTCTATGATTGGATCATTTTTGGAACAGGCTTCCTTTTCAAAATTTTGAGCTGGCTTTTCTTTCTGATGTGGGCAGTTTTTCTCTTCTTTTTCTTCTTTAATCTTTTCTTAATAATTAACTGTCTTGTTCTAAAAATTTTCACAACTTTCTACCGACTCGTTTTTTAATTATTGACCTTTTCTTAATTTTGCTTATATTTTCCTGAAATTTTCTTCATTCTTCTTCTTTTTAGCTGTTTCATTTTGTTTCTGGGTGCTAAATTAATCCCTTCTGAAAATTTAGTTTCCTTTTGAAGTCGGTGGATCTTGTAATTAATGTTGAAAATGTTGGTTGATGACTGTAAGGTTAGGCCTTCAGCCACCTTTTCTTCCTTTTAAAGTTATTCTTACTTTCTTTTTAAACTTGTTTTGTTCTTCAGATTTCCATTTTCTTTTCTTCTTTCTTAATTTTCTTTCTTCTTTTACTTTGATTTTGTCTTCTAAATTCGGTTTAAAATAAATGTATAGTGGCTTCTAAATCCGTTGCCTTGGCAACGGGCTTGTTTATATTACATTGCCTTCTCCTATTTTTTCTGGAACGAAAATTGTGTTTCTAGAATCACAATTTTTGTTCCAAAGGTTCCCTCTTCATCTGTTTTATCCTGGTCCTTTTTTCGCCTTCATCCACTCCTGTCGTCCTCCAATTGGTCGTCGTGAACCGGCACTTTTGGGTGTCTCTACGCTCACAAACCACCTCAACAAAAATTCATCTCGCACCTGTCACTTCACTTCATTCCCCACTGTCATTCAAAAAAAAAAATTTTTTTTTTTTTTTTTTTTTACATCCACAAAAAAAATATCCTTACAACTAATTATACTGTGCTCAGTCCTTTACAATTCGGACGAGCGGAAGACAAATAAAATTGTCTTTTAAATTTCATATATAAAAAAAATATTGAACATATTATTATCTAAATGCAAATTTTACTGTAATTAATATCCTTTGGACATATGTCCCAAAACAAACCAAATTTATATTTAATTATAATATTGCCGCTTCACCACTTAATATCTTTGCTTACTTTCCATCTTTCTTTCTATCTTAATCTCAAAAAAAATTTATATTCTACTTCAAATCATAAATAAAAAAAATAATAATTGGGTTGCTTTTCTAAATTCAGTTCCTCATTCCTCATCATCATTTTCTAAATATTTCTTCACATATCTTTGGTTCAAATAAAATTCAACTTCCTATGTCAACTTCTCAAGTTACAAAATTCCCCCCTACAAAGTATAAATATTCCTTATCCCATTATTTCGACGTTACCTAGGCCTTCGCCCATTCCCTAACTCCTCCTATAGCTCAAAAAAAAAAACAACTTCAACTTCCTAATCTCAAAAAAAAAATCCCTAATAACTCCTTATATCATCGTAGATTATAATTCTCATATATCGTCGCAGAAAATGTGGATCCTCCCTTCCTTGGGTAGGCTATCTCACAAAAAATATAAATATCTAGCTATCTATTCTCTAATAGCTCTAACTTCCAAATAACTTCCTCAATATCTAAGTTTTCAGTAACGTCTTGTAAGTCTCAAAGAAAAAATTATCCCCATGTATTCTTATTATTTTATTATTAATCATATTACATCCCCTTTTATCTCAAACAAACATATCTAGATGAAACTATTTATAAAATTCTTAATTCTTCCCGCGAATAATCATCATCTTTTCATTCTCTACCCTTAAAAAAAAATCGTCGACTCCGTATATATTAACTTGCCATCATATCCACCTATCTTTCTTTTCCTACGGTCTTACATTTTTCATTAAATCCAAATCAATTGTTACATATTTAGTTCAAAACACAAAAAAAATTTTATAATATAATTATTTTAAAGTAAACAAATTCCTACATACTATCGCGATCATCCACTCTTAATCCTTTTATACTAGCATACATTCCTCTAAACCTAAATTAACACATCTACACTATATACAAATAAAATCATAAAAAAATGCAAAATAATACAAAATCCCCTCCTGTGTATTGTGTAAGTTGAGTAATGTAAAGTGATTTCGTTTCTTAATGTTGTGTTGTCCGTACGGTGTAACATAAATGTATCAAATAAATCATAAATCCCCGTAATAATGTATGTTTTATGTGTATTAGCTTTGTCTAAATGTTTCTGAGATGGCTAGGTTCGATTCCCATAGGATCAGCTAAAAATCCTTCTCTGGCCCCCAGTTGGACCGTTCCTTCCAGATACTGACCCCCAATGCCAAAGAGAGGAGGCAATCTGCACTCCCTCTCTCCGACACCAAGCGACAGCTCTGTCGGGAACCAGTCCTGTGACTCGACATACAGGAAGCGCGTCAAGCTTCGGAGAGTCCGGGCTCGTTCTCTGTCTACTGTTTCTAGGCTGGGCAAGTGCAGACGCCAAATACTGCAAGAGATCTAATTGTCTCCGCTTGCTTATTGGCAGGGGATCAATTAGTCTCCGCTTGCTTATCAGCTACTAAAAACAAAACTAATCTACTTCATTTATTCCATCTTGCATTCTCGATTAATTACTAATAATCTAAATAAAGAAAAATCTACTAAAAAAAAATCCTATATATACGTTTAATTACATGAAAATCGGATATCCCTATCCAAAAGTACGGTTACCGGTCACTAAATGAACGGTTCACTTTACGAACCAGGTCGATCACCTTCTGTACTAGTTCGGTCTCGTTCATCATAAACTAACTAGTTCGGTCATGTTTATAACCTCCATGGGATGTTACCTTCTCTCTACCCCTTTGTTTACAAACACCATTTCGAAATAAAATTAACATCATGATTACATTCTATTAACCTAATACAAGCCCTTACATTAACATATTATAAATTCAACAACAACACACGTATGTATTCCAAATAAACTTCATTCATACAATATTCATTTATTCTTTTATCAATTGCAAATATCATTTATCCGTAGTTTTCTGTCTAAAGTTTTGCTCAGTTCGTCTGTCTGTTATTGTCTATAACTCATTCGAGTTTCAAAAATAGTTACTTACTGTAAGTTCGGCTGATGCAATTAAATAATTACAGAGCCTTATACTAATTGCATATATTTTTTTTTTAATACCTCGCCGTATAATGTCTTCAAATATCTTCCCCTCCACACTAAATAAAATTTTACGTAGTCTGTCTGTCAGTATTGCGTCATTTTTCTCATTTCCCCTTATTTCATAAATTTTTACTTCAGTTTTTCTGTATTGTATTCTAAAAATGTCTTCCACCTGGTAACTAGTCTCATGTAAATTCTTTCTTAAATAATTTTTCCATTCATGCACATCAGTCATACTATCATATTTTCTTAATTCTACCTTAGTTTGCACTAACTGATATTTCATTTTAATTTCTCCCTTGGAAAGAAATTTTCTTACCGATTTTACTCTACTTTGGAAAGTCTTTTTAACTGTTAAATCTGTCCTTTCATTTTCTAAGCTATTTCTAGAACTAATTTCCGAGACTATTTTGACTTCCTCTACTAAAATTTCTAAGTTTGTTCCTTTTTCTATATCTACAGTTTGAACCTTTCCCATTCTTTTACTGATTTCTTCCTTTAATTTTGACATGTCCCCTTCTATTTGACTAATTCTTTCTGAATTGGTTTCTATTTTGCTCCCTAATTCTACAACTCCCTTGAATCCTTCCTCCTGAATCCCTTCTACCCAGCTAATCCTTTCAGAAAGTTCAGCTGTTTGGACGCTGTTGTCCTCCCTAACTCCTAACAACTTTAACTCGAAATTTTGACAGCGTTCCTCCCAATTTTCTTCCGCGGCATCTATTTTACGGATTACCTCCTTCACTTGACCTTCCATTTTTTCTTTGAAGTTGCTTATTTTTTGATTAAATTCCCCCTTTAAACTTTTTGCTACTTGATCAACTTTGTCTTCTAACTCTTGATTTTTTATTTCTAAATTCCCTATTTGATCCTTCAAGCTGTCCACCTGCTTATCTAATCTCACCTCTAAATCTTGAATGTCCCCTCTCAAATTAGTCATATCCCCTCGTAAATTTGTCTCTAAATTTGTCATGTTTGTTTTCTGTTCGTCAATCTTACTACTTAAATTTGTCTCTAAATTTGTCATGTTTGTTTTCTGTTCGTCCATCTTGCTACTTAAATTTGCTAACTGCTGGGTCATTAATTCCATGAATCCATCCATCTTGTCTGATTGCTCTTTAGTGAGCTTCATCTTAAATAATAACTTTAATATCTCGAATTCAAACAAAAAAAAATTATCAATATGACTGTAAAAAAAAATGTTGGTTCAATATTTTTATATGTATATAAACAAAAATTCATGTAGTATATTCCCCTCTCTCCAAACGAAACTCATATCTCCTCATGGCCTTATTTTTCCTGATTTTAAATAAATGCATCTTTTAGGCATATTTACTCTTTATTAAAAAAAAATATTTCGGTGACTCTATGCGAGTTATTTATTGGTCAAAGAATGCAAAAATAAAAAAAAACAAGAAATTATCCCCACAAGGGATGCCATAATGAAAGGTTTTTATTAAATATATTGACTTGTTGCCTTTCACAATAAATAAAAAAAAAATGAATAAAATTTTGAATAATAAAAAAAAATTTAAGTTAATTGACTCTATAATTTCAAAAATAAAATAATCTACCATATGGTTGAGTGAAGCTCTTAAAAAAAAATGAAAAACATATGTTATAAATAACTCTGTAAAATTTTCAAACTACGTTACTTGCACCAATCCAAAAATCCAAAGGTCTCCCGGTGTGATTCTGAAAATTAAGATTATTAAATATTGTGTCCCGATAACGATTGGCGCTTATCGCAAAGGTGTTGATTCGCAAGGCCTATGAGTTTTGAAATGTGAATTTCATTGAGAGAGATTTTGGGGAATTAAAAAGAAATTAAAACATGGTTATGAATTTACAAAAATTGGAAAAATTTATTTATAATTTGCTGATCAGCCATTTAAAAAAAAATATAAAGGTTACTCACGTTCATGACGCCATTGAACTAAATTAAAAATTAACATTATTTACATACAAATATTAAACAAAAAAATTTACATCCTCCATCAGTTCGCCTCTTTTCAATGTTACTTTACATTCTATTCCACTTTCCACCACTTTTTCAAGAGTTATAACTTTTAAATTAGACACCTCGGAACACAGGTTTGTCCTATACAAAGACTGGAGGACAACCGCCTTACACCTTCGAAATGGTAGCTTGATATTGTCTTTCCGTCGCTGTTTTGTTTTCTTGAACTTGATAATTTTCAACTTTACAAAGTTTTTTTTGCGTCTTCTTCCTTCGTTTCTTTTTCTTCTTTCTTATTAAATATTCTTTTAATTTTCTGCGGTTTTGATTTTCAATTGGACTCCTACTTTTTTCAAAAACAGTATTCAAACTTCGGTGAAATACACTTTCGGATCATTCTACAGCCTTGGATTGGATCCGTCCTCTATGATTGGATCATTTTTGGAACAGGCTTCCTTTTCAAAATTTTGAGCTGGCTTTTCTTTCTGATGTGGGCAGTTTTTCTCTTCTTTTTCTTCTTTAATCTTTTCTTAATAATTAACTGTCTTGTTCTAAAAATTTTCACAACTTTCTACCGACTCGTTTTTTAATTATTGACCTTTTCTTAATTTTGCTTATATTTTCCTGAAATTTTCTTCATTCTTCTTCTTTTTAGCTGTTTCATTTTGTTTCTGGGTGCTAAATTAATCCCTTCTGAAAATTTAGTTTCCTTTTGAAGTCGGTGGATCTTGTAATTAATGTTGAAAATGTTGGTTGATGACTGTAAGGTTAGGCCTTCAGCCACCTTTTCTTCCTTTTAAAGTTATTCTTACTTTCTTTTTAAACTTGTTTTGTTCTTCAGATTTCCATTTTCTTTTCTTCTTTCTTAATTTTCTTTCTTCTTTTACTTTGATTTTGTCTTCTAAATTCGGTTTAAAATAAATGTATAGTGGCTTCTAAATCCGTTGCCTTGGCAACGGGCTTGTTTATATTACAATGCGTGGATTGAACCGCTCAAGTCTAAAGTATAGTATCATGAAAGCATCTATAGCAGAGCGGTTTATTCGAACTTACAAAGGCAAACTTGTTTATAAACAGTTTAGTTTACAAGGATCATATAAATATTTGGATTTAATATACTTCTCCGGGAATATCGCCGGCATGGCTACATAGAACAACATACAACTTCTATCAACGGTATATTCAAATATGAGAAATGAAGAATTAATAAAACCAAAATTTGAAGTAGGAGATCACGTTAGGGTTTCTAAGCAAAGAAACGTATTTTCGAAGGCATTCTTGCCCAATTGGGGTTCAGAGGTGTTTACCATGATGTCGGTTCAGCCGCATATAGCATCCCCAGTCAACAGATCAGACTTGGTCCACAGTTACCAATAGACTGGCCCCCTCTCCTCTCGTGCACGCCTTGGTGAAGAGTGGGGGTCGCCCAATCAGCGCTTTTCCCGCGCTTTCCCAGCCTCCCCCGACCGGAAGCCAGGCTGACTCAACAAACACCCCCAACAATCCTACATTACTTTTTTCTTTTTTCAAACAAGTAGAAAATAAAATATCAAAATGGCTGATAAGCCAACAAAATAAATAATACTTTAAACTGGAATGATTGTAGTTATATAATAATCAGAAAACAGAACAATAAAATCATTAAAAATGTCCATGTGCCAGGCATCAGCATTCTATGCATTTTCCGGATCGATGGTCATGGCAAATGGCACGTTGACACGATTGACAGGCCCTTTTCGTGTTCCTGTCTTTTTCCCTCGGGTAGAATGAACATTAGTTTCCTTATATAGCAATACTTGAACGTTTGAAGAAGATTCGGGGGTTGCCACATCTCCTAAAACCTGTCGAATCGTCTCTTTTAGAGGTCTTCGTAAGGTGAGGCATAGAGAGCGGTGTTCTAACAATGGTTTGACCAGTCAAATCTCAGACAACGCTGCAAAAATAAACACCTGTCAAGTGACATGGTCGTATGAAAAATGTCTATCCCCATGCCACCAACTGAAAATAAATCCTTCAAATTTAATTTTCCACCTTTCAAAGTGCCTGCTATGATCATGAGACCAATAAAAGATCGAATCTCAGTTGTATTTGTTTGACGACATCTGCTTTTGTTCACACATTTTTCCTGAATTGACTGGATGTAAATATTTGTATTGTCCGTTATAATTCGAATAATTATATCACTTATCAATAAATTATAACACTCTCTTGGTGTTTTCACAGATTTTCCTAAATGTTTTGTTCCAGATAGATGTGTAACTATATTATGTTTCCTTGTACGTACATGAGTAGACGCGCCAATTCGCGCCAACGGTACCGCCAAAGGCAAAATAAATTTTGACCTTCGGGAGTCCGCGGGGCGTTTAACCAGGCGACGGCACCGGGCTGTTACGGAACCCAACCGGCCGGAATCAGCCCTAGTTGGCCTTTCAACCGGCGTTTTGCCATCCAACTAGCTATCGCATTTCAGGCATGGGCGGCCTCCCATGATGGCGAGAAGGTTGGAGAACCCTCCTCCCAGAGAATGCAAGGACACGTTTGCAAACACGTTCTGGTAAACGGCACGACTATCCTCGTGCTCCTGCCTTTCCAGGGCAGTGCCGGAGAACTAAGCGTCTCACGACTCGGCTCAAAACTAAAGCCTCCCCACACATGGGTTAAACGAACCACAGCCACCAAGAATCCAAACCCTTACCTATAGGACGGCAAGAATCCTACAGTCCTTGGTACCAGCATGATCGCACCAGGACAAGCACTGGGCAATTGAAAGGGTTAGCCGGTCACAGCCCCGGCCACTTTTTATAGCGACCTCCCGCATGCGGCGTGTCCCGCGGGATACGGTGTCCCAACTCTGGAGAGCTTAAGCTCGCCCGCGAGTCAACTGGGAGTGTAACCTCACATCCCTAGGGAGTAAGGATACGCCTTACCATCGCGCCCACAACAGTGAGCTCCCAGTATCCCTCACAGACTGGTCGCCGGGGGGTCATGCCCCCTCCTGCCATTAGGGGCAGTTCCTCTGGAAATTGAGGGTGCCTTTTTCACCCCGACTCTGTCAGAGCAATCAGAGCCTCCCAGATATATCGCCTAGGTCTTTCCAGAACAGGCAGTCCCTCTGGTCAGGGGCCCAATAGCCTGTCACCGTATCTACTGTTCTTGTGTAACGCCTTCCCCAAGGGCAATTACAACGGGGACAGCATCCCCAGCCTTCAATCGCCTCTTACGATTCGCTGGCCAACGGAGCAGGGGCCTCCCACAACCCGTAGGTGAGAGAGACCTTTTATTCTATGCCGCCTGCACACGGCGATAGATGACGAGGCATTTGGCTAATAACAGTATTTATTGAGGCATAAACGTTACATACATAATAATACCATACAAGATAACAAATAATAACATTAATAATAAAAGTCATAATATAATAAAATAATAATAAAAAAAACAACCTTAGGCTAATGACATTGTTTATAGAGGGACCAACATTATAACTTCTACCACACCTTCCTCATCAGTAGTAGGGCCAAATTACACAACCATAAAATACACAAAAAAACAATAAAAAAAAATATATATATATATATTCATATACTAATCCATATACACTAATAACACCACACAATATAATCCGCTAACAACATTACTAGTAATCATAATAGTTGAAAAAAAAAAAAAAAAAAAAAAAAATTCACATCCTTAGGCTAATGACATTGTTTATAGAGTCACCAACATTAAAACTACTTTCACACACTCCTCATCAGTAGTAGGGCCAAATTACACAACCATAAAATACAATAAAGAAAACAATAAAAAACATATATATATATATATATTCATATACTAATACATAACCACTAATACACCACACAAGATAATCCGCTAACAACATTACTAGTAATCATAATATTAAAGGAGAGAAAGAAAAAAAAAAAAAAAAAAAAACATACAAAGTTTGTGGTGCAAAAAAAAATTGGGGGCTGCCTTTACCCCCGGGTGAATACATGGACCCACAACAGGTCCATGAGTTTGGAAATCTCCAACATGAACTGCACTCTCTCACCGCGGTGCACCCAGCGCCGTCCAGCCAGCAGCCTCCTCGTCCATCTGCTCCAGTTCATGGTAGATCCTCTCAGCACTCGTTCCGTGATCCACTGTGTCACCGGTCCCGTTACTCCCATTTTTTTCAGCTCCTTATGAGACTCCCCAGACCAGATCCCCTTCCAGGAAAGCGTCACGGGAATCACCACGATATTTTCCACCGGCACGTCCGTCAGTGCCCCAACAGCCTCTTTGGTCCAGCCTCTGCCGTATCTTCTTATCTTAACTTCATTAACAGCCCTGAAGTCCGCTCGGCAAGATACAATCTGGACATCCAGAATCCAAGCATGTCCATCTTTGGAGGCAATGAGGTCGGGTCTTCTCACCAATGGTCCCCTGACAAGCGTTGTCTCCCTCCAGACCACGAATTCCCTGAGCTCCGAAGTCCTCTCCAGCATCTTGACAATCCCATGGTGTCTCAGGGTCCTGCCTCCTCTCGTCACAGGGCATCGCTGCACTATGTGAGCTGCTGTCTCAGCCTGCAAGCATCCGGCTCTGCACCGTATCTCATTCAGATGCCCTCTCCTCCCCCTGGTCAGCCTCATTCTAGTTGGTAGTGCTCCGGCATACAGCCTCATGAACCGAGTATACTCTCGCCCTGAGAGACTTAAGAGAGTCATAGTTACTCCCGCCGTTTACCCGCGCTTGCTTGAATTTCTTCACGTTGACATTCAGAGCACTGGGCAGAAATCACACCAATCACCCCTTCGGGCCATCGCAAAGGGTTGCCGGTGGTCGGAATAATAGACGATGTGAGGCGTGTGGCGGTCCTCTTTCGCGGTGTGGCTGCTTCATGTTCCGTCACTTCGGACTTTGCCCGTGCTATCCGGCAACATAATCCCTAGTGTGATCCGATCCAAGGACACTACCAGTGATTAAATTAAAATGAAGCCCTATGAAGACACTACCAAATTTACGTTAGATAAAAAAGTAAGCCCAAAGGGGGTTCAATAAAAATATATTGCAACAATATGTGAAACAGGCACCATGGGTTGTGTTCCCCTTTTTCCTGTTCTGGACGATTTCGGGTGATGATATCCTCACAGACAATATGAGTTTGGGCAGCTGTAACTGGAAAGGCACGGTCTTTCACCATTCACTTAACACTTTGTCCAACTAGATAACTTTTCTTATAGAGAAAGTACAAAAAAAAAGGAAGCCAGGAACCATGAGGGACTTACACACCATTTTTTTGAAAAGACTATATATCTTATATGATCGATCCATAATCGATTGCACCAAGGCTAGGAGCGTTCCTGAATGTCACCAATCTGAACTCAAAATGATAGGTGATGGGTGCACTCTGGGATATCTCGCGAAAGATTGCTATAAAACTTAACAGGTAGCAAAAACTCAATAGCTATGTCTTTCTTGTTTGCTACTTGGTTATCAGCCCTTTTTGTAGTAACGACAGTTGAATGTTGGAGAATAAAGACAGATTTTGACTTTAAATTTAGTTCTTTATAATAATTCTGATGAATCTTTCCTATATCTTGCATTGTTAACTTGTTGCATTTGAATTTACTGGTACCTTTATGCTGACACGTCGGCATCACAGGAAAGCCCTTTGGTTTGTGCCTACAACACAAAACGAAACGAATTCAGTAGGTACTTAATTTAACACTACAATGATTTAGTATAGACCTATTTATTTTCAATAAAACCAGATATAGTAAAGTTGGACTAACATTTGAAATGAAAAATTTATTCGGCAATAAAAATAACAAATACTTAGATAGGTTCATGGGGATAGGTTACCTTGCAACTTTCTCCAAGTTTTTCTTCCATTTTTCGGGGCACCTTGGCCTTGTTCTCGATTTTTCGGGTTCGGGTGGTGTGATCACACACGTTTCTTCTTCACCGAGATCCATAAAATTGAATAATATATTTATGAATTTTTACATAAAAACTCATACAAACTCCACAAAAAGCACAAAACTAAAACAGGAAAGAAAACTGGTCCTTGGCAGCAGCTGATTTTTTAATTTTTGTCTGTCAGTGATAAGATATTGATAACCAACTAGCCTGCTAGTGCTACCAACTAACCAAACATAATAAAAAAACTTTTTCCTGTTATTTAGGTAACTAATTTAAAATACATCACTGCAATGACCTTTCATCAAACAAAATAGCTTGTTTTGACATTTCAAGCAGCCATCTTGGGTAACTTTGGCCACGAAATGGCTTGGTTTGGAAACAACCAATATACACTAGCTGCTTTTGACACTCGCTTTATTGTTGAGATGGCTGGTTTTGGAAACCCTCGCCTTTTTTACATAGACTTTTAAAAGGGCTTTGGCTAGATTTGGAATCTAGAACCACAGAGAACAGAAAATCAAAAAAGTGGTCCGATGGCTGCTTTTGGAAATCATCTTCTCAATTATACTTCATCACAGCACTTTTTATCACAGACACCTTCGAGTTGAACCAATCAATGCTTTTTAAATGCATTTCATTTGTTTCAAAACTTATTTATTCCCTCAAAATCATTGACATGTTAATTGTTTTCCTCTTTCACAAAATTGAAAAATACTCAAACATTTCAATAACACATTGGGAAAGAGGAAAAAAAAATGTGATTAAAGTTGATATTTATTAATCAAGAAATCATAATATTACTGTATATACAATTTATAAATTTCATTTTCATAGATGACATTTTAACACAATTCAAATAGGTATTGCAATGTTTTTACAATGAAAGGTTTCGAATCTATCCTCTTCTTGGATTGAAAATAAGATTGAATAATCTCTTTTTTCGATGTAATCATCCCCCATTCTGTAATGTGAATTATAAATACAAGTATTTTTGTGACAATATTCCATCAATTGAGGCGTTGACAATGAAAAGGAAGTAAGTGCCAAAACTGAAATTTTCCAAGAGGAGCAAAAAACCAATTTGAGGCATGAATAAATAACAGGAACGCATCTTTTGTAGTAGAAAATGTATTTATTATATTGTTACATGTAAATATTGTTAGAGTATAATATAAAAAAAAATGATTCAAGGATTGTTTACAAATATCTTTATAAAATGCATGGTATTTTGCATCCATGAAATCCAACATTTGAAGCAGATCTGTTTTTTCCTTCATTAATTGCCGTAACTTTTTGATCAACTTCAAACCCATTCATATTTATGAAATTGTTATACTTTCCCTTCTTGAAAACTTCTTTCCTGTCCCATTCTTCCATTTCATTGAATGTCAGTTTTGTTTTAATTTGTGGTAGATCCGTCTGTGAAATGTGTCTCCAGGATTTGTTGGATATCTGCAATGAACTTGTATTCATGTAAAAGTCACATGCGCTTGCAAAATCAAAAAAATTGCACTTTTCCATTGACACTACATCAAATGGATTTTTGAGTCTCGCTGTTTTTACCATGTCCTGCACCTCTTCTGGCACCATACACTTACAGACTTTCTTCCTTTTTTCAATTAGACCAAAATCTCGATCGCACGGCATGTACGAGTGTCCGGATACCAGAAATTTCAAATCAATTGTATCATAGTAACCCTTCATCACAAGGAAAATTAGAACAATCAGGGCCATTCGATTTTTATTCTGACCTGTAAAGTTATCACACCAAATTTCCAAATTTATTTCTTCCGTAAACTGTGAGGTGAGCACCTTTAATAAGCAAGACGTCCACCACGCCACCACGTCCACATGAAACTTTTTGAAGTATTCCCTACATGTATGCATAAGTTATAATTGGATATTTGCCTTGAGTAAAACATATTACTGTGAGTCAACGTAAGTGTAAATAGTACTTGCTGCATATCGATGGCTAAAGTTGTCCGTGAACTTAAAGGGTACTTGAAGAAGAAAGAAGTTTTACTGCTTTCTCTGCTTTCCTTTGGTGGAATTCTTGATTAGCAATTAGGGGAAATCTTGCTGCCCCAACTGACGAGTTAATTTGGGCCTTTAACTTGTCACAAGTTCGGCAAGTATCCGTCCTTGCCCTTTTAAAACTTAATTTGGGAAATTCGCGTTTGAATACTCTACGGTAAAACTTCCCATCTACACGTGAATTTGGATATGTTTCCTTGAAACCCAGATACATTCGATGAATATTTAAGTCCGGGCTCAAGTATTCCTTTGAGGATTTATGTCGGGAGTAGTGACTCTCTTCTCGTGGAAATGAAAGTACATGGTTTTTTATGAGACGCTTATCATCGTCTGTATATTTCAATCGGCGGGATGCAGGATTCCGTCCACGACCATCTTTGAATATCGTAATGTGATTTCTAATGGAACTACATTTTACGCCTTTTATAACATTTGTTATTAGTTTTTGCGCTTTAAAAGAATAAACTTTGGGTTTTGGCCGACGTACTTTAACAATATGTCCCCTGCTAGTTCCCCAGGCTTCGTTTGTTCTCTTTGGAGAACAAAAAGTGGGGCTCATATTCAGATGTATCTATTTCATGAAGGATCTCGATCAAGTCTTTATAAACATGTGTTTTTAGGTTATACATCAGGCTATCGGTATCTGTATAAAGCAACTCTAGTCTTTCGGGTCCATATTTACTAACATTATCTCATAATGAAATCGAAAAAGTAAGGTTTTTTAAATTTCCAATATAGAAAAACCAATATATATTGGTTTATTGAAGAGTATGTTTTCCCTTCTCAAGTGAACTATTACGAAATTATCATGAAAAATATTGCACTCTTCGAAATGAATTTTACTTTAATTCTATTTAAACATTAGTTAGAGATTCATCAAATTTTCTCATTACATCGGATCCTGTGTAAATGAATGGTTGAGTCGGAAGTGAAGAGCCACTGACGTTTCACTTTAAATGCAACCCACAACTTATGTCAGAATGTTTCTGAACAGGTTTAGTTTGAATATTAGTTTTGCACTTTTTACTTGAGGGTTCGGTTTCAACCGGCTCTAGTATACATTCAAAATCAATACAAATCACGAACGGCACTTTTTGAAGGTGTCTGTAATTTTTAAATTTTGATGTTTCACCTTCTTTAGGCAAATTGATTCTAGCTTCTATGTGCTTATAGCATAAACGTTTATGTTCCTCTAAAAGCCTTTCTGATGATTTGTTAGATGTATTGTAAAAGTAGGTAAAGCAATGCTTACATATTATTGGTTTTTGATGTTCTTTAGTTAGTTGAGATCGTACCAATCGATTGAAATTTTTTATCCAACAATAAAGAAAAGTTTCATCATTTTTTAAATAATGTAAATCAGAATGTAGCGGTTGCTCTTTCCGACTAATTTTTAACGGGTAAACTTTATTTTGCTGGCCTGGTAAACATTGCAACTAACATCATTTGTTTTCTCAAACTTTTTTATATCCTTCAACTCGGTTGGGAAGGAAATACAGTCAAAATTTAATGGCGAGACAACCTTTCTATATGCCTCTGTATTGTGAAGTATTCTATATCATATTCTATATCGTAAAAAGTATTTTTGGTTTTCATTAGGTAACCTAAAATAGCATATTTGAAACAAAATTTATCATTATTACGGATATTAATTACAGCCTTTCGATTTGCTATCGCTTTAGGTAAAGAAATGAAGCTGTTTCAAGAACATTGTCCCTCATTCCTTGAGCTCTTGAAGCCTCATACTCTGCTATGAGAGTGTCTATTTCAGGTCTATGCAAAGGAGCTCTTGTCCAGCAGGAGGCTGTCTTAAGATGAGTGAACTCCGGTCCTCCAAAGCGATCTAATAATTCTTTGGCCACATAGCCCTTGTACTTCGTTGAGCCAACCTTACTTAGCTCAGGACTAAAACCAAAGTATTGGTTGTTGCCAATCACCCTATAGGCCTCTACGAAATTTGCCACATTTGCTTCCTCGGTGTATCGAATTATGTTGTTACGCCCTAGACCCGTGCGTAGGAAGCTGAAGCCTTGTTCGATGAACACTCGGCGAGCATCCTCCTGTCCAAGGCTCACCTCGCCCATGCAAGGAGCGACTAATTTTTAACGGGTAAACTTTATTTTGCTGGCCTGGTAAACATTGCAACTAACATCATTTGTTTTCTCAAACTTTTTTATATCCTTCAACTCGGTTGGGAAGGAAATACAGTCAAAATTTAATGGTGAGATAACATTTTTGTATGCTTCTATATCGTAAAAAGTATTTTTGTTTTCATTAGGTAACCTAAAATAGCATATTTGAAACAAAATTCATCATTATTACGGATATCCCTTTAGGTCAAGAAATGAAGCTGTTTCGTTTTAATGGGCTATATTTATAGATTTTTAATAAAAGAAAGTTGATTTTATTTAAAATCCAACTACTACCCCCCTCGATTTCCTTTGATTCGTATTCATTTACCAGCTTTGAAAATGATTTGGATATAAACTTTTTCAGATCAGAGGATAAATCCAAGTCTGCTATTTGAGTTTTGAAATCATACATATGTGTTTTTATTCCTTTTCCATCACCTCAAACATTAACCAATATAATATAAATATAAATAGGTTATATATCATCAAGATGAATAATATTATATTTGACGAACAAATTATATAAAGCGATAGGGAGAATATATTTATTTATATCAATGAAATCATAATGATTAAAAGTTAAATAGTACATGCGGCATTGGAATTCATCGTCTAATGGAAATACAAGTTTATTTGTACAGATAATAAGAGGGGTGCGTTGTAGAACATGATAATCCTCATTTTACATTGACAAACACATTCACCCCTGCAAATAATAATTTAAAGGTTTCGAATGAAGCCGGCTCCACATTAGGCTCATCGAATATTAATAAATTCCTATATACAATCCTGAAAAGTGAATTGTGAGTATTTATTGAAATTCCCAATTATACCGACATTTATCATAAATTCACTTACAATCGTTGTGAACCATGTCTTACCGGAATTGGGTTTTCCATACAACTGTAGACAATTCCGTTTACTGGATTGTTTAGATAGTAACATGTATAATTGTAATAATAAGGTATTAATTAATTTTAATTTACGTTAATAAATTATTAACATTGGCCTGGAATGATTCTAAAATATCAGTTGACATATCTTCCGTATAGTATCGTACATGCAGTGGTTGACTACGTGCACTATATATTTTTTTTTTTGAAACAGCTAAAATGAGGAGGAAAGTCTGTACATACGACTAATTTACGATGTAGAGGAGCAGAATTCCGTCACATTAATATAGATTAGGATACAACTCTCTCATATACTTGATCTTGTCTTGATTTTGGCATAATGGAATTTCAGAGGGATCAATGTCTGGAGAAAATTCCGGAGCTGTCCCAACAGCTTGTAATTCTAACCGTGGTCCATCATCATTCGATTTTTCCTGTTTAGAGATCAGTGCACTATGCCGTTTATTATGGTCTCTGAGAACAATGTGTTTTGTCAAGGTACTCCATATTGCACCGGCTAGCTGATATTTACAACCATACATACCGTATAGTAGATGACAATTCAGCAGAAAGGATATGAACCAAAGGATCAACTTGATAAAGCCCCATAAATCCAGATGTATGGAGAATTATCCATTGATACCAACAACTGTAGACAATTCCGTTTACTGGATTGTTTAGATAGTAACATGTATAGTTGTAATAATTTACGTTAATGAATTACACATGTCTGCAAAAAAAAAAAATTGAGAGCTGTTTTGGTTTTTTTGCGAAATTCTTATGATTTTGGGTGTGCTGAATCCGAAAATGACTTTCATTTTGTCATAGAACGTCACGTTTTCTGACAATGTGGGTATCTATGTTAAACAATTTATCATCTTAAAATAAAAGATAAATGACTAAAAATTTTTTTTAAATTTATAATTGCGTACCAAAACTTATTTTTTTATCTAAAATACATTCATTAGTAAGCACTAAACATATATCTTTTTCCCAGTGAGACTCCTTTTGGTACATTTTCGCTTGTGGTAAGCATCTGGAATGTCTCTCTGAAGCGTCCATCAGTAGTCTGCCATCATTGAGACGCTCCATCTTCCCTGGTATCTTTTTTCCATCTCCTTATATCTTGGTGAAATCGTTCACCTTGCTCTTCACTCATATCTCCTACATTATCTGGAAAGTAGTCGAGGTGGGAATGAAGAAAATGTACTTTTAAACACATTAGGCAACCTAAAGCTTGAAATGCTTTTAACATTTTTTTAACGATTTGTTTGTAGTTATTGCCTAAAAATTTCTCTAAAAGGCAATCCACCCTTCTCTTTGAGGATCCGTCATGGTTGTGATGAATTGTGGATCAGCCATAAGTCGTCTAATATCTGGTTACACCACACTCACTTTTAACCCTGCTCACTTTTAATCCTGCTCACTTTTTACAAGGTTTAACCCTGCTCACTTTAACCCTGCTCACTTTTAACCCTGCTCACTTTAACCCTGCTCACTTTTTACAAGGTTTAACCCTGCTCACTTTAACCCTGCTCACTTTTAACCCTGCTCACTTTTAACCCTGCTCACTTTTAACCCTGCTCACTTTTAACCCTGCTCACTTTTAACCCTGCTCACTTTTAACCCTGCTCACTTTTAACCCTGCTCACTTTTACAAGGTTTGACAGACTCACTTTTAACCCTGCTCACTTTTACAAAGTTTTAACCCTACTCACTTTTAACCCTGCTCAAACAGAAAACAAAAACACCTTCCTTCAACTTTGCCTCCGAGAGGCCTGGAAACTTTGATATTAAGTATTTGAAGCAACTTCCATCTCTTGAAAGTGACTTTACAAATTGCTTCATCAATCCCAGCTTAATGTGAAGCGGTGGTAGAAGAACTTTATGAGGAGGCACCAAAGTTTCATGCAGGACGTTCTTTTCGCCAACTTTAAGCTCCCTCGGAGGCCAACACTTTTTGGTCCAGTGATTTGCTCCGTCTCTACTATCCCATAGACACAAAAAGCAAGGGAATTTGGTAAACCCAGATTGTTGTCCAAGCAACATGCCCAAGATTTTGAAATCACCACACACTTGCCAACCGTGGTTTTTATATTTTAATTTGCAAAGAACCAATTCCAAGTTCTTGTAGGTTTCCTTGAGGTGTACGGAATGACGGACAGGAATGGAAGCATAGAAACCGCCATTGTGAAGCAGAACTGCTTTAAGGCTTCTTTTTGAAGAATCTATGAAAAGACGCCACTGTGCTGGGTCGTATGAGATCTTAAATATATCCATCAAACCTTCAATATTGGTACAATAAACCAACTCGTCCTCTTGGGCAAAGTAGGAAGAGAACTGCTTCTCACGATATCTAAACCAGGAGGAAGACACTCCCGGCAAAAGTAAGTTCCTGCTTTTGAGCCTTGATCCAAGCAGCTCAGCAGCGTTTTTGGGAAGATTTAAGTCTCTAACCAAATCATTTAGCTCGCCCTGGGAAAACAATTTCGGACTGCTGTCATCTTCAAATTCAAAACTTGGCTTGTCATCGGGTTCAGGTACAGCACCATCTTCGTCAGAACTTTGAATCTCTTCCAAGGTAGCAGGGGCCTTGGGCACTGGTATTTCGGTCCCATGAGGGATGGGACGAATAGCTGATTGCATATTGGGGTATGAAATTGACTGCTTCCATTTTGAATTATATCCTTTCACATTACACGAACAAAAGTAACAATCATCACTATGGTTCTTTTGCTCGCGCCATACCATAGGAATCGCATATCGGAAGCTTTTTTCTTACCCTTAAACCAATTTCGAAGGTCTTCAACACATCGTTTGCAGACTTTATGAGGTGCCCAAACTTTATCCTGATCTCCAAGTTTCAAGCCAAAATACGCGAAGTATACTTTTTTTACAAAGTCCGTAATATTAAGTTGTTGCTTTAATACCATATATTCGCCACAAATATAACAGAAACTGTCAGACGAATTCACACACTTCCGCACAGACGACATTGCACTATATTGAACCAAGATCTATAAAACAATGACGAGTTAATACGTAATTGTACTGCGACACTTTCTACACTATCAGAGCGCGCACGTTCAGGTTACAACATGTTTATGTTTGTTAATTTAGGTCACACAGGACGTTCTTTATTTAGAAAGAAATTATAGTTTTGGCCTGTATACATTTAAAAACAGTAATCAAAATAAAATTGTACCTATTATTTATGACTTTAAGTTAGCCCAAAAAACACCTTTTTTATAATAAAATTTTGCGTTTTGCAAAATAACCTGACGTTCTGGAATTTTTTGAGTATTTTTTTAGTTTTCAGAACACCTAAATACATAGAAATCAGTTGAAAACATCCAGACAGCATTTTTGTTGCAGACCTGTGTTATTAACATTGGCCTGGAATGATTCTAAAATATCAGTTGACATATCTTCCGTATAATATCGTACATGCAGTGGTTGACTACGTGCACTATATATTTTTATAATGTCCGATGATATATGTAATTTACATATATCCACGAAGTTATATTTGCAAAAGCGCAATCTATATAATTGCAGGCCATTCTTCACAAGTGTAAAGGATGGTAATAAATGTCCATAAGGGCCAGCCAACCAGGCCGATGTTGTACATATCGTGGATAAAGGATAGATTAAGTGTCGCGAGAACCACGCCAAAAGAGCTTTCGACATGATTCTCGCTTGGAGGGACTTCGGTCCAGTTCCTGCTCTAGAAGTGTGATGAGATCCATCACCTTCTGGTTCAGCATCAAAGCCCCGTCCTGCAAAACAATTTGTAAGTTCATGAATCTTTTGCGCCACCATTGGTCTTTCGGTAGGGTTGCAATATCCGCAGCCCGGTATAAAATTGGCTTGCAGAACAATAGAGCCTTTCCGTGAGATATTTGAAGAGATTTCGGCATCGGTCGGCTGTAAATGCATTAAGCGCGTAAATACGGACTCGCCTATAGTGCCTCCTTCTCCGTGCGTGGTAGCCCGTCTTCTATAAACTGGTCCAAAGTGGGTTGAGGCTGGATCTGTGTTACTGTCTGGATTGCCGATCGACGTAACACGGAATCCACGACATCGACACTGCCAGTTGCGATAGGGGTAGTCATGGACGACATGCAAATGTTCGAATCCGGGTTCGTAATGGATGGACACGAGGATGTACGTGCTCTTCTCGTTTCTAACCATTCCTGACACGACTTTGTTAATATTGTCCGAAGCGTGTTGAAAATCGTAGATGGGCACGATCCGATGGACAATAACTCGGTCTCTCGGAATATTGCAGCCATCGCTTCTTGAATGATGTTTAAGGCACCTCCTTATAGCAGTTCTAACTGGAAAGGCACTCACTTAACACTTTGTCCAACTAGATAACTTTTCTTATAGAGAAAGTACAAAGAATGGAAGCCAGGAACCATGAGGGACTTACACAGCTATTTTGAAAGAGACTACATATATTATATGATCGATCCATAATCGATTGCAAGGCTAGGAGCGTTCCTGTATACCACCAAATTTAAATGATAGGTATAATGGAGAAAGAATGAGAAATCCAATTTCGTCCTCAATCTCTCAGTCGGAGATTTGCAACTGCCTCTCTCAAAGCATTAGCTTCCTCGACATTGTCTGTCACCCCTTGAAGTCTCGTGGCTTCATATTCTGCAATGAGAGCATCAATTTCCGGACGATGCAGGGGTGCTTTAGTCCAACAGGAGGCCGTCTTCAGGTGGGTGAATTCTGGTCCACCAAACCTGTCTAGAAGCTCCTTTGCTGTGTAACCTAAGGATTTGTATCGGGTGGATCCTACCCTGCTCAGTTCAGGGCTGAAGCCAAAATATTGGTTATTCCGTATGACTCTGCATGCCTCTATAAAGTTACTGAAGTCATTAGGGATCAACCCAGCTAGTCGATTCCAATTGAACCGGTCGCATAATGTCACTGCTGAGTGGATCGCATTATACGTGGTAAGCCCTGATCCGGCGACCTGTTCTAGAGTTATCCGCATACGCAGGCTGAGCGTCTGCATATCAAGTGCCCATGTGGAGAATATCTCTTGAGCATTTTGCTCATTGATATAACTTCCCATTGATGCGGATATCAGACCAATAGCTTCACCCTCTACGGTCACATTGACATTGATCTCTGAACTCAGTTGTTCAGAGATCATTTCAGCCTTTCGTTCAGTGATAGTACCCCGTTTTGCAAATCCTAAGAACCCATGTACGTACAGTCTCGTAGCTACGGAATGAAACGCTGATCCAGAGTATAGGGTGACTATTGTCAAGATAACATAAGCCAGAGCCTCTGGCATACCCTGGATGAGTCGTGCTTCCATAAATCCACTGGTCATGAATCCAGGGGTCTGAAGGACCTGGAAGGACGGAAACCCAATACCACCTCCCCATGGGGTTTGACCCAGCAGGTGAAGGATCCTATTATAGTGATCTTCTGTGCCCTTAAATATGTTATTCCTCGTCGATCCCAGACACAGAAAACTGAACCCTTGCTCTAGAAACACCTTTCTGGCATCAGGTTCACTCAGACTAAGCTCTCCCATACATGGAGCTAGGGTGTTGGCAACCGCAATTGTAAAGGAATTATTATACTAAGTAATTATATCTTTGTTTTGCCCTAGCATGCTGTATAAATAATATATTCAATTCAATTCAATTCTTTATTAGCCTTTAAGAAATACATCTTTTAGGCTCAGGGTTCGGCCTGTTTATGATATATATACATTATTCAGTTTAAAAAAAGTACAAATAAATGAAAATATAAAATAATAATAATAATAAAATACAAAGTAATATAGAACCTAACTGTTAATTAACAAATTAAAACAAAAATAAAAATGGTATTTTATTTAAATACCTGAATGTCCTCTAATTTTTAGCGCCCTTACTATGTATAGTATAATATTATTGAGGTTTTGGTTGTTTTCAATGTTGAAAAGGGTCTTGTGAGGTTGCGGGCTCTTTAGTGCTTCTACCAGGTACTTTTTTCTTAGTTGGCTGAAGGCTGGACACTCCATGAAGAAATGGTGGATGTCGTCCGGTCGGTCTTCGTTGCAGACACTACAGCTGTCTTCCCTGTTGAAGAGGTAGGTCACTCCTCCCACCGTCACTCTAGCCAGGCTTTCTCTACACAGCCGTATCTGCATGCTGTATAAATAAAGGATCATTATTTTTAACTAGTAGTCCTAATAGCAGTTCTATTAACCATTACAGCATTAATAACTCTAACCAACACTGTCAGAACTGTCCCAAATATAGTGCAATATAAAGTTGTGTCTAGTAATGATTGAAGAAAATCTGGTGATTTGACCACATCAGATATAGATGACCAGGTGTCTTGTCCATTATGCAATATTAAAGTTGGATCTAATTCTCCCTTGAAAACATAAGTTATATTTACATTAAAAGTTGCATTTATGCTAGGAACTACTATAGTATAGTACAAAATCTAGAAGTATCTGTGATATATACTGTATATGGCTTATTGTTGCAGCTTAAATAATTAACATTAAAAGTGCAATTGGATTCAAAGCTTACTAATCCTTCTTGTTTAATATCATAAGCTTGAAAAATTGCATATGGTTTGATGTCACATCCAGAACATGCATAAACTGTTATTAGCCTTATTAGACATTTAGATGGTAGAATTTGTAGACTATTAACATCAACATTTCCAATCATTATACTGATGCTTCCAGGTACTTGTAGCTTAACATCCAATAATTCATAATTTGGGGATGCCAGCCAATCTTTATATATGTCAATATTGTTAGAACCATGTATAAAGCGTGATACTATTGGTTCACTGTATAAACATTGTGTCTTGCAATGATTAGTTCTGCATCTAATTCCATGTGGTGAGAAAACCTCACTTTTCTTATCTAGTGAAATCTGGTAATCACCAATTATTTCATGCTGTGGGAAATTAATATCAGATGCTGCAGTTCTATACACCTTCTGATCATAAAGGGTAACATAAAGACTATCTGCTATATCTTCAGTCATAAAATTGGTGATAATCATGGGGAATTTTTTTAACTTAGTTAAAAGCGACCCAATGATGTCATGAGTAGGATTATTGGAATTAAATGGTACTTTAAAATTATTGCCTTTATAATGTACTTGAAGGATAGCACTCCATATCCTGCCAACTCTTTTATAAACAGGTATATACTCTCCCACACCTGTTAGGTTCCACTTCCAATAGGTGCAAGCACCTGCTTGCCAACAGTAAGTATCACAAGCTGCTACAACATTATCACAACCATAACCTTCAACTACAGAAGTTGAAAATTTGCCTCTAGTGTTTGAGTTGCACTTATCATATCCATAACAATCATTCTTTCCATGGCAAGTCCAGTAGCTATGGGTATCTATTGTGTAATTCCTAGTATAATACAACTTATTAAACCTAATGTTGTATTCTAATTGGTATATACTCATCTCTATAATGTCTCCATCACCATCTTTAAAACATATAGTTGACCCTGTTAATAATGGAAATGAAAACATGTTTATTTGTTTGCATCCATTTTTATCACATAACTGATCTGTACTTCTGTGCCCTTAAATATGTTATTCCTCGTCAATCCCAGACACAGAAAACTGAACCCTTGCTCTAGAAACACCTTCCTGGCATCAGGTTCACTCAGACTAAGCTCTCCCATACATGGAGCTAGGGTGTTGGCAACCGCAATTGTAAAGGATTTATTATACTAAGTAATTATATCTTTGTTTTGCCCTAGCATGCTGTATAAATAAAGGATACACAAGCAAATCGCAAGAAGACTATATTCACAATTGGTGGCTCTAGGCCCGATGATGTGTTATTGGATATATTTAAAATCCTACTCAAATAATATCTTCTCGTCCCCTCCTACACTGCCCTCATAAGTGAGGGAAAACCCATATTCAGGCGACTCCCAGTAAAGGATGTCATCAATGACATCGCTATATTTCTCTAGGAGTCGCACCTCCCACAGGTCCCCCCTCACTTGGAGGACAATGGTGTTCATTTTTTTCATTGTTGAAAAGCATTTGATGGGGAATGATTCCCCTAGAGGGAGTTCCCTCAGCTCCCGGACGTGGGGAACGGGCACCGATTGTAGGCGCTTCAAGAATGCTTGATGGCGACGGCACAACTGAAACAACAGACAGAAAAAAAAATAAGTGAATTATTCTCAGCTCCCTCGATCATGTGGACAGTTCTGAAAAAAAAAATTAGACAAAATCAAAAATTAAGTTAATTGTGCTTCTCTTAGTTCTTGATCATATAAATCAATTAAGCTTCCTCGCTATGTCAAAGCGAAAGCACATTTGAGGAAGTTACGGAAGAAAGGTGTGATGAAATGTGGACCGCCGATGGCAGAGGAAATTTAGGGACAGAATGAACTTTACACATTTTCTTCATCATATGTATCTACATATTATTTTTATACAATCTTGAAATTCTTCTAATGATTCAGGGGTCCACTCAGTAGTTAATTCTCAAGTTAGAGGGGAAAAAATGAATTAGTTTAAAAAATGACCATGTGCATACATACTAAATGTGCATACATACTAAAAAGGCAAAATTAATGTTAACTTCGTTAGGGTGTTTACCGGTACAATTGGTATGTTTTTGGATGTCATATGCCGAGTATATGACATGTCCACCTGGGACATGTATCACCGCCGTTGAATGTATTGTAGTCCCAAAGGGTGTAAAAACATCATTTGATACTGGTACGTCGGTAACGTCATCTGCTAATAATTCACAATGTATCTTTGGGCAAACGGCCATTGGTCTTAATGCTGTAACACATTCACGGAATTATAAGGTTCAACGTAATGTCACTACCCCTATGATTTTGGATAATTTCGTATTACCTGACACCGTCGATATTGCCCATAGATTGTGGGGTGTAGATTCATATGGTACCGACTTTAATGTAAATATACCCACTATTGTCGGCATACCACGTGCATTAAAATTATATATGGGCCTCGTACATATGTTGCCTAGTGATGCTGCAACAGCAACGTGGGCTGAACCAGGGTGGCCGGAATTAATTAAACTGACTAAGACATTTAACTATGTAAATCATATTGATTCACCTGTAGTTCATTATGCATATAAAGTAAAAACGAATTTATTATTTCCCAAAGCGTCATTTCCATTGGTAGATGATGCCGCTCCTCATGAAGTTGTAATGGGTGGTGAAGATATTAGCTTATATATAGGTTCTCTGGGAGGCAATGTGGCCAGTACATCGAAAACAGTGAAATTAAGTACGGCTCGTGCTTCTGCCGTTACAATTGTGTCCGGTGGTAAACCAAATGCATATAAAGAATATACATTGGCCTGTGTAGAACAATCAAATGCTATAACAATTGTTGATCATACACCTCCCAATAGTGGCCATATACAGCCGAGTTTACATATTGGTATTTTACCTGTTCAAAGTAATTCTCCAGATAAAGAATTACAGGAATATGTAGCTGTGTGTGGTACATGGGAAATACGCACCAAAGTAACATTAATGGCGTCCATGCATTCTGTATACCCTATGAATAATGCATACCAGCCTCATAAAATGCCATTTGGCTATATGATATTTGATGAATCAAGCGTATATAATAATGCTGTGTTTGGGATGACACCATATAAAAAAAATAAATAATGTAAATAATGTTTTTATTCTCAAACAAATATATATGACAATATAATAAATGTATTACAATATATAATGTGTTTATATTGACCCCGTACCCGTGTCTACTAGAGATATATAATGTGTTTATATTGACCCCGTACCCGTGTCTACTAGAGATATATAATGTGTTTATATTCACCCCGTACCCGTGTCTACTAGAGATATATAATGTGTTTATATTCACCCCGTACCCGTGTCTACTAGAGATATATAATGTGTTTATATTCACCCCGTACCCGTGTCTACTAGAGATATATAATGTGTTTATATTCACCCCGTACCCGTGTCTACTAGAGATATATAATGTGTTTATATTCACCCCGTACCCGTGTCTACTAGAGATATATAATGTGTTTATATTGACCCCGTACCCGTGTCTACTAGAGATATATAATGTGTTTATATTGACCCCGTACCCGTGTCTACTAGAGATATATAATGTGTTTATATTGACCCCGTACCCGTGTCTACTAGAGATATATAATGTGTTTATATTGACCCCGTACCCGTGTCTACTAGAGATATATAATGTGTTTATATTGACCCCGTACCCGTGTCTACTAGAGATATATAATGTGTTTATATTGACCCCGTACCCGTGTCTACTAGAGATATATAATGTGTTTATATTGACCCCGTACCCGTGTCTACTAGAGATATATAATGTGTTTATATTGACCCCGTACCCGTGTCTACTAGAGATATATAATGTGTTTATATTGACCCCGTACCCGTGTCTACTAGAGATATATAATGTGTTTATATTCACCCCGTACCCGTGTCTACTAGAGATATATAATGTGTTTATATTCACCCCGTACCCGTGTCTACTAGAGATATATAATGTGTTTATATTCACCCCGTACCCGTGTCTACTAGAGATATATAATGTGTTTATATTCACCCCGTACCCGTGTCTACTAGAGATATATAATGTGTTTATATTCACCCCGTACCCGTGTCTACTAGAGATATATAATGTGTTTATATTCACCCCGTACCCGTGTCTACTAGAGATATATAATGTGTTTATATTCACCCCGTACCCGTGTCTACTAGAGATATATAATGTGTTTATATTCACCCCGTACCCGTGTCTACTAGAGATATATAATGTGTTTATATTCACCCCGTACCCGTGTCTACTAGAGATATATAATGTGTTTATATTCACCCCGTACCCGTGTCTACTAGAGATATATAATGTGTTTATATTCACCCCGTACCCGTGTCTACTAGAGATATATAATGTGTTTATATTCACCCCGTACCCGTGTCTACTAGAGATATATAATGTGTTTATATTCACCCCGTACCCGTGTCTACTAGAGATATATAATGTGTTTATATTCACCCCGTACCCGTGTCTACTAGAGATATATAATGTGTTTATATTCACCCCGTACCCGTGTCTACTAGAGATATATAATGTGTTTATATTCACCCCGTACCCGTGTCTACTAGAGATATATAATGTGTTTATATTCACCCCGTACCCGTGTCTACTAGAGATATATAATGTGTTTATATTCACCCCGTACCCGTGTCTACTAGAGATATATAATGTGTTTATATTCACCCCGTACCCGTGTCTACTAGAGATATATAATGTGTTTATATTCACCCCGTACCCGTGTCTACTAGAGATATATAATGTTTTTATATTCACCCCGTACCCGTGTCTACTAGAGATATATAATGTGTTTATATTCACCCCGTACCCGTGTCTACTAGAGATATATACTTATATAAAAATCATATGGAATGGGTCGTCTTCTTCATCATTGAAATTACCAAATATATATGACAATATAATAAATGTATTACAATATATAATGTGTTTATATTCACCCCGTACCCGTGTCTACTAGAGATATATAATGTGTTTATATTCACCCCGTACCCGTGTCTACTAGAGATATATACTTATATAAAAATCATATGGAATGGGTCGTCTTCTTCATCATTGAAATTACCAAATATATATGACAATATAATAAATGTATTACAATATATAATGTGTTTATATTGACCCCGTACCCGTGTCTACTAGAGATATATACTTATATAAAAATCATATGGAATGGGTCGTCTTCTTCATCATTGAAATTACCAAATAAATCATCAATGTGATGGTGACTGGGAATGTTAGCAGAGGTAGATGGTATGGCAACAGTATCAGCCATTAAATCAGATAATAGGTCATCAGTAAATGATGGATCATCATATATGCTAAGTGTTGCATCATGTGTGTCAGGGACTCTATCAGCTTCAAGATATTTACGAAGGCAATCATACAGACCTAAAGGGTGTATATTACCTTGTAATGGGGGAAATGTTAATACGGATGTGGACCAATCCATGCGGAAAATACGTGAAGTAAATTCCGGTGTTTTTGGAAAGGGATCGCGATTACATGTAATTATGACTGGCGTTTTGTTAATAACGTTCTGTGATTCATATTTAAGATTGACACCTAATGGTGTACCAGCAAATAGACATTTTAACGCTTCCAATGCTGCAGGTTCAACATGGGGTTCATCCCACAATAGGAGATTGCGACGCGGGCAATCTTGAAAAGGAAATTGATTATATCGATTACAATTGGCAATGTATCCTGTATTAAGCATTAATTTACTAATAATGGTTATAAACCATGTTTTGCCAACGGACGGTGGCCCTTTCAATAATAATGTATTACGTTTATTGGTTTGTTTATTGGGTAATTTATATAGAAATGTGCAAAAAGTATACATCATATTCGTGTTCATTTGTGCACGTAAATAATGTTCAATGATATTACACGATTCTGTTCTGGACAATAAAGGAAGAGCGGTGTGAGCATAGTATGTAACCGTTGATGCTGCCGATGTTAAAGCTATAATGCCGTCTAATGTATATGTTGTTAGTGTGGTACGATACAATTTAAGTGCAATTGTGAAGCGGATATCACGTTCCGTTACATGACGAAATATAGAATGGCGCCATACTGATGAAATGGTAATATCGTGTTCCGGTGTTATGACATTCTTGAGGAGCCACTCCAGGATCGTTGCTGCGGCTCGTTCTGAATATACCGGTCGCCACGTGAAACTATCTGCTCCGCTAGGTGCATGAAGCGATTCAGATGGCGGATTGCCGGAGCGTCGATGACGTCTGTGAGGACTACTTCGACACCCTTCGTCGCAGTTCTCCAGCGTTGTTGTTTGGGCACTAGTGCGGCTTCTCGAAATGGCATGATGGAGATTTTCACGAGATGTGTACCACGCATGGTTTCCGAGCGAGACAAGAAGCCGTTGACGCCCTTCCAAACTACTATACTCTGCGATATTGCAGAGGTAACTTGTTGTGAGGGTGGTTGCGGCTGAAAAAACCCTTGGTTTAATTGGCCGTCTTCTTCGCCGGGACGTGCTGCCATGTGTTCGGAATCCACGGCATCTGCAGGTACGGTTGGAGTACGGGCAATCATGGACGGCATGGACGTGGATACTATCGTTGTCGGTATGTGTCCACACGAGTCCGAAGTTGATGGGGCTGGGTTTGATGGATTGGACGATGTTAAAAATTCTCGTAAGGAATGCTTCAGTTGACTCACGTCGTCGAGGGAGCCAGACGTCGTGGATAAGGTACCGTCGACATTGTCTATGTAGTGTTTGATATTGTCTTCGGGTGAGCCGTCCTCCTTCACTTAACACGTAGACAGGGTTGTCGTCCAAATATCCAGAATATCGAGATTGTCCAAAGTCCGCATCAGTGCTGAGGCTAGACGAGGCAAGAGAGTCCTCAGATGCATCAGAGTGATGGTCCCACATAGAAGGTAAAACCGAAGTATTGCCCACGCTTCGGCTAATGGTAACTCTTTCCTCTTCGCTGCTGCTATTTGACGAGGGGTGGTCTATTTCCGTTTCTGTACCGTCACTGGCGGTGATGGTGTCTCGAGATGTGGGGACAGTGGACATTGTGAGTCCTGGGGTCCGGCTGGACATTTCCCACAATGACAATCAGAGTTTCGTTCTATATCTGACATAACACACGGCGCGAATGTACTAGACACGGGTACGGGGTAAAAGATTCAACTTCAAAAAGAATTGAGAAGCGACTGCTACTGCGACCATGAGCTGTGGGATGCTTACTATCTCGATCGATTCTCTGTTCAATTCGCTTTTTGCTGCTTCCATCTATATTTAAACAAAAATAACCTGAAAACGTTATACTTCACTTCATAAAACATAAATCTTATTCGAGTTGTGCCATGTTATATAGGAAACCCTTGCCTTATTGCTTCTTCAAATTGATACTTCATCAAATTATGTGAACATTGGTCGCAGCACCAATGATGTGTCTCATGTATTTCACTTATATATTTCTCAGTACGATCAAAGAAGCAAGACGAATTTATTTTTACTTGAGTAGCATCCATTTGCTGTTTCTTCGAATGATCGGTTTCTAGGAATTTTCACCATAAAACATACACACTGTATTCATTAAAACTAAAGATATATACATCTTCGAATAGGGTTACAAAGTCTCCCCACGTGTCATTAGAACGAATGATACGTTTTTGTTGTACTACCTACAGGTATCGGAGGTCATTAAAATACCGAGGAGTTGGTCTGATTGCTAGAAGCATTACCGTGAATAAATTATATTTCTTCTAGGACTATATGAAACTTTAAACTTCATTTGCATCTCACCAATTCATCCTATTTTTTTTTCTAATCACACTTCTATGAACTTGTCATGAAAAGATCTTTATATTGATATGCTAATCACCAAAATCAGATCAACCCCTACAAAGCTGACTCTGACAGTGCAAACCTATTATCATCAATTAACCGTTTATGGCATACAACCCACCTACTCAGTTCCTCTCTTACTAAAGTGAGAGATCCAAGGAGTGGGAGGTGTTTTTCACTAGTGAGACAGGCGAGGGGGGGGGACAATATTCCTCCACAATCCACAAGGTTCCTCTTACATCTACTATTTTCATAGATGACATTTTAACACAATTCAAAAGATTGACTTATTAACAAGATCACAAATATGAAGCTACTTTTTGTTAATCAACTCTGAATACATAATGTTCCAGTCCACTGTGTTGATTAGGTTAGTCAGAGGTGAATCACAAATTACATTTTCATAAAAATAAAGACAACATTCCTCTTTAATACAATTCAAAAGGTTTATACATTTATTAACAAGCTCAAAAGTGTTGATAAGATATAAAGTCTCTGACTGTCAATTTAATTTCTGGAGAAATAATCTTCATATGTTCTGTTGAAACAGAATCAACTACCCAAGGATAGCTATTAAATATTGTAAGTGATCGATTTCTCCCTCCTCTGATCAATGATAATGCAATGTTTGCAATGAAAGGTTTCGAATATATCCTCTTCTTGGATCGAAAATAAGATTGAATAATCTCTTTTTTCGATGTAATCATCCCCCATTCTGTAATGTCTATATAAATACAAGTATTTTTGTGTCAATATTCCATCAATTATTGATGGAATATTGTCAAGGAGCCCCACTTTTACTTATTATCGTAAGGTAAGCCTCGCAAATCCTGTCTCATCTAAATTAAAAATGAGATGAGGTTTTTCCTCTAAACCAAGCTTTCTCATGGTATCTTCCAATTGATCAAAGTAACCATACAGCACAAATGGATCAACACATTTCCTCCGAGATATCTCCACACTTTGCGGTTTTTTGACAGTTAAATTATGACGCTTCTCGAATGAAGCTAGCTAATCACTTTTAGGTTGAGAATTCCTAAATGGGGTTTTGAGGCCATTGCTGTTCACATATTCTCCCACCACTGTTAACACTTCTTCTCTACTTAGGCCAAAGCCATGTTTTTCCATGGCAAGAAGGCTTTCAGCTATTTTGCTTGCAACGTGTAGAGGCAACGCTGTAGCCCTGCCTTGAGTATGAGATTTTGCTCCTCTCCTTCCATTAATATGATCAATTAATGTATTCAATGGGATTGTATATATTTTTGATGCACGGTACTTGTTAAGGCGGCCAGCTTTTACCTCCTCAATTGCAGCGCGAAGGTCATCTTTGGAATATTTACTCCCACGATCCGTCTTTCTTATGTATGTTCTACCCATCTTTACGTTGCTTCACCTAGAAATAAAAAAACTGAACTAAGTAAACTTACCACTAGAACATAAAATAAGCAGTACTTAAAAAAATATGGGAAAGTGCAGACTACTCTGCACTTACCCCTTGTTTAGGGTCCGCACTTCCCCCTCAATGCAAATTGTATGGGGGAAGTGCGGACGTCGCCTAAACTGCTTAAAAACATGAAGATAAGCAAATTATCAATATTGCTGTTAAACAAGACTACAAGAATATCCACTTACCACAGAAAATTCAGATAAGGCACAGTAACTACACACAACACTTGAAATGAACATGTGACACTGAGAAACCAACAATGGAGGTTATACCTCTCTCTAGCGGTTATCAATGAAAGCTCATACCTCATTGAAGCTGCCCAAAAGATGGCGACAGTTCACCTCCGCCAGTTCGGGATTTATGATCAAGTTACGCACTTACCCCAAAAACGCACTTCCCCCGACTTACCTTAATGTGAAAGTGCTAACTTTTTTTCCTCTAGAGTGAAGATCTCATGTTTTTTGATCTAATATTTTTAAAGCTGATATATTTGCATTCTAATTCTGTTAAGATCCTGTAAAAATCGTCAAACTTAATGTGATTTCTAATGGAACTGCATTTTACGCCTTTTATAACATTTTTATTAGTTGTTTCGCTTTAAAAGAATAAACTTTGGATTGTAGACCGACATATTCTAACAATATGTTCCCCGCTAGTTCATCTTTCAGTTTCCCTAAGATTTGTTCTCTTTGGAGTGTAAAGAGTGGGACTCACCATATTCAGATGTATCTATTTCATGAAGGATCTCGATCAAGTCTTTATAAACATGTGTTTTTATGTTATACATCAGGCTATCGGTATCTGGATAAAGAGCAACTCTAGTCTTTCGGGTCCATATTTACTAACATTATCTCATTTATGATTATAACATTATAATGAAATCGAAAAAGTCCGTTTTTTTAAATTCCAATATAGAAAAACCAATACATATTGGTTTATTGAAGAGTATGTTTTCCCTTCTCAAATGAACTATAACAAAATTATCATGAAAAATATTGCACTCTTCGAAAATAAAGTAAATCAAAATGTAGCGGTTGCCCTTTTCGACTAATTTTTAATGGGTAAACTTTATTTTGCTGATCTAATCCGTAAACATTGCAACTGACATCATTTGTTTTCTCACTTTTTTATATCCTTCAACTCGGTCGGGAAGGAAATACAATCAAAATCTAGAGGTGAGATAACATTTTTGTATGCTTCTATATCGTAAAAAGTATTTTTGTTTTCATTAGGTAACCTAAAATAGCATATTTGAAACAAAATTCATCATTATTACGGATATTAGTTACAGCCTTTCGATTTGCTATCCCTTTAATTCAAGAAATGAAGCTGTTTTCTTTTAATGGGCTATATTTATAGATTTTTAATAAAAGAAAGTTGATTTTATTTAAAATCCAACTACTACCCCCCTCGATTTTCTTTGATTCGTATTCATTTACCAGCTTTGAAAATGATTTGGATATAAACTTTTTCAGATCAGAGGATAAATCCAAGTCTGCTATTTGAGTTTTGAAATCATACATATGTGTTTTTATTCCTTTTCCATCACCTCAAACATTAACCAATATAATATAAATATAAATAGGTTATATATCATCAAGATGAATAAGATTATATTTGACGAACAAATTATATAAAGCGATAGGGAGAATATATTTATTTATATCAATGAAATCATAATCATTAAAAGTTAAATAGTACATGCGACATTGGAATTCATCGTCTAATGGAAATACAAGTTTATTTGTACAGATAATAAGAGGGGTGCGTTGTAGAACATGATAATCCTCATTTTACATTGACAAACACAAAGGTTTCGAATGAAGCCGGCTCCACATTAGGCTCATCGAATATTAATAAATTCCTATATACAATCCTGAAAAGTGAATTGTGAGTATTTATTGAAATTCCCAATTATACCGACATTTATCATAAATTCACTTACAATCGTTGTGAACCATGTCTTACCGGAATTGGGTTTTCCATACAACTGTAGACAATTCCGTTTACTGGATTGTTTAGATAGTAACATGTATAATTGTAATAATAAGGTATTAATTAATTTTAATTTACGTTAATAAATTATTAACATTGGCCTGGAATGATTCTAAAATATCAGTTGACATATCTTCCGTATAATATCGTACATGCAGTGGTTGACTACGTGCACTATATATTTTTTTTTTTTGAAACAGCTAAAATGAGGAGGAAAGTCTGTACATACGACTAATTTACGATGTAGAGGAGCAGAATTCCGTCACATTAATATAGATTAGGATACAACTCTCTCATATACTTGATCTTGTCTTGATTTTGGCATAATGGAATTTCAGAGGGATCAATGTCTGGAGAAAATTCCGGAGCTGTCCCAACAGCTTGTAATTCTAACCGTGGTCCATCATCATTCGATTTTTCCTGTTTAGAGATCAGTGCACTATGCCGTTTATTATGGTCTCTGAGAACAATGTGTTTTGTCAAGGTACTCCATATTGCACCGGCTAGCTGATATTTACAACCATACATACCGTATAGTAGATGACAATTCAGCAGAAAGGATATGAACCAAAGGATCCACTTGATAAAGCCCCATAAATCCAGATGTATGGAGAATTATCCATTGATACCAACAACTGTAGACAATTCCGTTTACTGGATTGTTTTGATATTAACATGTATAGTTGTAATAATAAGGTATTAATTAATTTTAATTTACGTTAATAAATTACACATGTCTGCAAAAAAAAAAAAAAAAATTGAGAGCTGTTTTGGTTTTTTTGCGAAATTCTTATGATTTTGGGTGTGCTGAATCCGAAAATGACTTTCATTTTGTCATAGAACGTCACGTTTTCTGACAATGTGGGTATCTATGTTAAACAATTTATCATCTTAAAATAAAAGATAAATGACTAAAAATTTTTTTTTAATTTATAATTGCGTACCAAAACTTATTTTTTTATCTAAAATACATTCATTAGTCTGCACTAAACACATATCTTTTTCCCAGTGAGACTCCTTTTGGTACATTTTCGCTTGTGGTAAGCATCTGGAATGTCTCTCTGAAGCGTCCAACAGTAGTCTGCCATCATTGAGACGCTCCATCTTCCCTGGTATCTTTTTTCCATCTCCTTATATCTTGGTGAAATCGTTCACCTTGCTCTTCACTCATATCTCCTACTTAATCTGGAAAGTAGTCGAGGTGGGAATGAAGAAAATGTACTTTTAAACTCATTAGGCAACCTAAAGCTTGAAATGCTTTTAACATTTTTTTAACGATTTGTTTGTAGTTATTGCCTAAAAATTTCTCTAAAAGGCAATCCACCCTTCTCTTTGAGGATCCGTCATGGTTGTGATGAATTGTGGATCAGCCATAAGTCGTCTAATATCTGGTTACACCACACTCACTTTTAACCCTGCTCACTTTTAACCCTGCTCACTTTTTACAAGGTTTAACCCTGCTCACTTTTTACAAGGTTTAACCCTGCTCACTTTTTTAACCCTGCTCACTTTTAACCCTGCTCATTTTTAACCCTGCTCACTTTTAACCCTGCTCACTTTTAACCCTGCTCACTTTTAACCCTTCTCACTTTAACCCTGCTCACTTTTAACCCTGCTCACTTTTAACCCTGCTCACTTTCAACCCTGCTCACTTTTAACCCTGCTCACTTAAACCTTTTAACCCTGCTCTTTTTTTAACCCTGCTCACTTTTACAAGGTTTGACAGACTCACTTTTAACCCTGCTCACTTTTACAAAGTTTTAACCCTACTCACTTTTAACCCTGCTCAAACAGAAAACAAAAACACCTTCCTTCAACTTTGCCTCCGAGAGGCCTGGAAACTTTGATATTAAGTATTTGAAGCAACTTCCATCTCTTGAAAGTGACTTTACAAATTGCTTCATCAATCCCAGCTTATTGTGAAGCGGTGGTAGAAGAACTTTATGAGGAGGCACCAAAGTTTCATGCAGGACGTTCTTTTCGCCAACTTTAAGCTCCCTCGGAGGCCAACACTTTTTGGTCCAGTGATTTGCTCGGTCTCTACTATCCCATAGACACAAAAAGCAAGGGAATTTGGTAAACCCAGATTGTTGTCCAAGCAACATGCCCAAGATTTTGAAATCACCACACACTTGCCAACCGTGGTTTTTATATTTTAATTTGCAAAGAACCAATTCCAAGTTCTTGTAGGTTTCCTTGAGGTGTACGGAATGACCGACAGGAATGGAAGCATAGAAACCGCCATTGTGAAGCAGAACTGCTTTAAGGCTTCTTTTTGAAGAATCTATGAAAAGACGCCACTGTGCTGGGTCGTATGCGATCTTAAATATATCCATCAAACCTTCAATATTGGTACAATAAACCAACTCGTCCTCTTGGGCAAAGTAGGAAGAGAACTGCTTCTCACGATATCTAAACCAGGAGGAAGACACTCCCGGCAAAAGTAAGTTCCTGCTTTTGAGCCTTGATCCAAGCAGCTCAGCAGCGTTTTTGGGAAGATTTAAGTCTCTAACCAAATCATTTAGCTCGCACTGGGAAAACAATTTCGGACTGCTGTCATCTTCAAATTCAAAACTTGGCTTGTCATCGGGTTCAGGTACAGCACCATCTTCGTCAGAACTTTGAATCTCTTCCAAGGTAGCAGGGGCCTTGGGCACTGGTATTTCGGTCCCATGAGGGATGGGACGAATAGCTGATTGCATATTGGGGTATGAAATTGACTGCTTCCATTTTGAATTATATCCTTTCACATTACACGAACAAAAGTAACAATCATCACTATGGTTCTTTTGCTCGCGCCATACCATAGGAATCGCATATCGGAAGGCTTTTTTCTTACCCTTAAACCAATTTCGAAGGTCTTCAACACATCGTTTGCAGACTTTATGAGGTGCCCAAACTTTATCCTGATCTCCAAGTTTCAAGCCAAAATACGCGAAGTATACTTTTTTTACAAAGTCCGTAATATTAAGTTGTTGCTTTAATACCATATATTCTCCACAAATATAACAGAAACTGTCAGACGAATTCACACACTTCCGCACAGACGACATTGCACTATATTGAACCAAGATCTATAAAACAATGACGAGTTAATACGTAATTGTACTGCGCCACTTTCTACACTATCAGAGCGCGCACGTTCAGGTTAAAACATGTTTATGTTTGTTAATTTAGGTCACACAGGACGTTCTTTATTTAGAAAGAAATTATAGTTTTGGCCTGTATACATTTAAAAACAGTAATCAAAATAAAATTGTACCTATTTTTTTGAGTATTTTTTTAGTTTTCAGAACACCTAAATACATAGAAATCAGTTGAAAACATCCAGATAGCATTTTTGTTGCAGACCTGTGTTATTAACATTGGCCTGGAATGATTCTAAAATATCAGTTGACATATCTTCCGTATAATATCGTACATGCAGTGGTTGACTACGTGCACTATATATTTTTATAATGTCCGATGATATATGTAATTTACATATATCCACGAAGTTATATTTGCAAAAGCGCAATCTATATAATTGCAGGCCATTCTTCACAAGTGTAAAGGATGGTAATAAATGTCCATAAGGGCCAGCCAACCAGGCCGATGTTGTACATATCGTGGATAAAGGATAGATTAAGTGTTGCGAGAACCACGCCAAAAGAGCTTTCGACATGATTCTCGCTTGGAGGGACTTCGGTCCAGTTCCTGCTCTAGAAGTGTGATGAGATCCATCACCTTCTGGTTCAGCATCAAAGCCCCGTCCTGCAAAACAATTTGTAAGTTCATGAATCTTTTGCGCCACCATTGGTCTTTCGGTAGGGTTGCAATATCCGCAGCCCGGTATAAAATTGGCTTGCAGAACAATAGAGCCTTTCCGTGAGATATTTGAAGAGATTTCGGCATCGGTCGGCTGTAAATGCATTAAGCGCGTAAATACGGACTCGCCTATAGTGCCTCCTTCTCCGTGCGTGGTAGCCCGTCTTCTATAAACTGGTCCAAAGTGGGTTGAGGCTGGATCTGTGTTACTGTCTGGATTGCCGATCGACGTAACACGGAATCCACGACATCGACACTGCCAGTTGCGATAGGGGTAGTCATGGACGACATGCAAATGTTCGAATCCGGGTTCGTAATGGATGGACACGAGGATGTACGTGCTCTTCTCGTTTCTAACCATTCCTGACACGACTTTGTTAATATTGTCCGAAGCGTGTTGAAAATCGTAGATGGGCACGATCCGATGGACAATAACTCGGTCTCTCGGAATATTGCAGCCATCGCTTCTTGAATGATGTTTAAGGCACCTCCTTATATAGTTCTGAAAGAAGATTCTTCCTTATCCCCAACACACCCAACCTCCAGGACCGGTCGACCTTGGGCTATTTGTCTACATGCATGGGGTGATGCACGGCCGCCACCCCGCTGCTTAAATCTTTCATTATTACTTGTTCACATTCGAGAACTGGTTGAACTTTTATCGTGATTCATTCTTTCACTTTATTTTTTAACTTACCAATGAGAATATTTTCAATACTATTTAAGAAAACTGTTATATTTTTTATACAATCAGTATTTTTGTATGTCTGTTTTGTTAATTGAGCGGGCTGTAATAATACGTCCGTACTTGTCATTTTGAGTGATGTGTGATGTGAGTTATTAAAAATAAAATTCTAAAAGTTAAAACTAAATATAAATAATATAATATATAAACATTTTGGGTATTACAAATTGTGTATAGTATGATTGTTTTACTCCTCAATGATATAAAGGTCTTGAGGTTGGAATGATTCAGGATAAAATATATTGCAACAATATGTGATACAGTTATAAGAAAAATATGGAGTAAGGGCCGCCAGCGTGCAATCACTAAGGCACCATGGATTGTGTGTCCCTTTTTTCTGTTCTAGATGATTTCGGGTGATGATATCCTCACAGACAATATGAGTTTGAGCAGTTGTAACTGGAAAGGCACTCACTTAACACTTTGTCCAACTAGATAACTTTTCTTATAGAGAAAGTACAAAGAATGGAAGCCAGGAACCATGAGGGACTTACACAGCTATTTTGAAAGAGACTACATATATTATATGATCGATCCATAATCGATTGCAAGGCTAGGAGCGTTCCTGTATACCACCAAATTTAAATGATAGGAATAATGGAGAAAGAATGAGAAATCCAATTTCGTCCTCAATCTCTCAGTCGGAGATTTGCAACTGCCTCTCTCAAAGCATTAGCTTCCTCGACATTGTCTGTCACCCCTTGAAGTCTCGTGGCTTCATATTCTGCAATGAGAGCATCAATTTCCGGACGATGAAGGGGTGCTTTAGTCCAACAGGATGGATCAACCCAGCTAGTCGATTCCAATTGAACCGGTCGCATAATGTCACTGCTGAGTGGATCGCATTATACGTGGTAAGCCCTGATCCGGCGACCTGTTCTAGAGTTATCCGCTTACGCAGGCTGAGCGTCTGCATATCAAGTGCCCATGTGGAGAATATCTCTTGAGCATTTTGCTCATTGATATAACTTCCCATTGATGCGAATATCAGACCAATAGCTTAACCCTCTACGGTCACATTGACATTGATCTCTGAACTCAGTTGTTCAGAGATCATTTCAGCCTTTCGTTCAGTGATAGTACCCCGTTTTGCAAATCCTAAGAACCCATGTACGTACAGTCTCGTAGCTACGGAATGAAACGCTGATCCAGGGTATAGGGTGACTATTGTCAAGATAACATAAGCCAGAGCCTCTGGCATACCCTGGATGAGTCGTGCTTCCATAAATCCACTGTTCATGAATCCAGGGGTCTGAAGGACCTGGAAGGACGGAAACCCAATACCACCACACCATGGGGTTTGACCCAGCAGGTGAAGGATCCTATTATAGTGATCTTCTGTGCCCTTAAATATGTTATTCCTCGTCAATCCCAGACACAGAAAACTGAACCCTTGCTCTAGAAACACCTTTCTGGCATCAGGTTCACTCAGACTAAGCTCTCCCATACATGGAGCTAGGGTGTTGGCAACCGCAATTGTAATGGCGTGAGGATCACTTCCTTTATGCCCCATGATTGCCGCCTCCCCTAAGGCACATGCATACAAGAAAGGATAGAGCTGAGTGCTTCTACGAGGATTTATTACAGGAGTAATATTTAAGTTCCAACCTATAAGCCGCGACAGAATGGCACCTGCAGGAAATGCAACAACTGAGAAGGAGATTAGATAAAGTAAGCCCAAAGGGGGTTCAATAAAATATCTTGCAACAATATGTGATACAGTTATAAGAAAAATATGGAGTTAGGCCGCCAGCGTGCAATCACTAAGGCACCATGGGTTGTGTGTTCCTTTTTTCTGTTCTAGATGATTTCGGGTGATGATATCCTCACAGACAATATGAGATTGAGCAGTTGTAACTGGAAAGGCACTCACTTGACACTTTGTCCAACTAGATAACTTTTCTTATAGAGAAAGTACAAAGAATGGAAGCCAGGAACCATGAGGGACTTACACAGCTATTTTGAAAGAGACTACATATATTATATGATCGATCCATAATCGATTGCAAGGCTAGGAGCATTCCTGTATACCACCAAATTTAAATGATAGGTATAATGGAGAAAGAATGAGAAATCCAATTTCGTTTTCAATCTCTCAGTCGGAGATTTGCAACTGCCTCTCTCAAAGCATTAGCTTCCTCGACATTGTCTGTCACCCCTTGAAGTCTCGTGGCTTCATATTCTGCAATGAGAGCATCAATTTCCGGACGATGCAGGGGTGCTTTAGTCCAACAGGAGGCCGTCTTCAGGTGGGTGAATTCTGGTCCACCAAACCTGTCTAGAAGCTCCTTTGCTGTGTAACCTAAGGATTTGTATCGGGTGGATCCTACCCTGCTCAGTTCAGGGCTGAATCCAAAATATTGGTTATTCCCTATGACTCTGCATGCTTCTATAAAGTTACTGAAGTCATTAGGGATCAACCCAGCTAGTCGATTCCAATTGAACCGGTCGCATAATGTCACTGCTGAGTGGATCGCATTATACGTGGTAAGCCCTGATCCGGCGACCTGTTCTAGAGTTATCCGCATACGCAGGCTGAGCGTCTGCATATCAAGTGCCCATGTGGAGAATATCTCTTGAGCATTTTGCTCATTGATGCGAATATCAGACCAATAGCTTCACCCTTTACGGTCACATTGACATTGATCTCTGAACTCAGTTGTTCAGAGATCATTTCAGCCTTTCGTTCAGTGATAGTACCCCGTTTTGCAAATCCTAAGAACCCATGTACGTACAGTCTCGTAGCTACGGAATGAAACGCTGATCCAGGGTATAGGGTGACTATTGTCAAGATAACATAAGCCAGAGCCTCTGGCATACCCTGGATGAGACGTGCTTCCATAAATCCACTGGTCATGAATCCAGGGGTCTGAAGGACCTGGAAGGACGGAAACCCAATACCACCTCCCCATGGGGTTTGACCCAGCAGGTGAAGGATCCTATTATAGTGATCTTCTGTGCCCTTAAATATGTTATTCCTCGTCAATCCCAGACACAGAAAACTGAACCCTTGCTCTAGAATCACCTTTCTGGCATCAGGTTCACTCAGACTAAGCTCTCCCATACATGGAGCTAGGGTGTTGGCAACCGCAATTGTAATGGCGTGAGGATCACTTCCTTTATGCCCCAAAGAATGGAAGCCAGGAACCATGAGGGACTTACACAGCTATTTTGAAAGAGACTACATATATTATATGATCGATCCATAATCGATTGCAAGGCTTGGAGCGTTCCTGTATGCCACAAAACTAGCTGACTCTGACAGTGCAAACCTATTATCATCAATTTACCGTTTATGGCATACCACCCACCTACTCAGTCCCTCTCTTACTAAAGTGAGAGATCCAAGGAGTGGGAGGTGTTTTCACTAGTGAGACAGGCGAGGGGGGGGACAAAATTCCTCCACAATCCACAAGGTTCCTCTTACATCTACTATTTTCATAGATGACATTTTAACACAATTCAAAAGATTGACTTATTAACAAGTTCACAAATATGAAGTTACTTTTTGTTAATCAACTCTGAATACATAATGTTCCAGTCCACTGTGTTGATTAGGTTAGTCAGAGGTGAATCACAAATTACATTTTCATAAAAATAAAGACAACATTCCTCTTTAATACAATTCAAAAGGTTTATACATTTATTAACAAGCTCAAAAGTGTTGATAAGATATAAAGTCTCTGACTGTCAATTTAATACTGGAGAAATAATCTTCATATGTTCTGTTGAAACAGAATCAACTACCCAAGGATAGCTATTAAATATTGTAAGTGATCGATTTCTCCCTCCTCTGATAAATGATATTGCAATGTTTTTACAATGAAAGGTTTCGAATCTATCCTCTTCTTGGATTGAAAATAAGATTGAATAATCTCTTTTTTCGATGTAATCATCCCCCATTCTGTAATGTGAATTATAAATACAAGTATTTTTGTGTCAATATTCCATCAATTATTGATGGAATATTGTCAAGGAGCCCCACTTTTATTTATTATCGTAATGTGAAAGTGCTAACTTTTTCTTCCTCTAGAGTGAAGATCTCATGTTTTTGGATATAATATTTTCAAAGCTGATATATTTGCATTCTAATTCTGTTATGATCCTGTAAAAATCGTCAAACTTAATGTGATTTCTAATGGAACTACATTTTACGGTATCTGTATAAAGAGCAACTCTAGTCTTTCGGGTCCATGTTTACTAACATTATCTCATAATGAAATCGAAAAAGTACGGTTTTTGAAATTTCCAATATAGAAAAATCAATATATATATTGGTTTATTGAAGAGTATGTTTTCCCTTCTCAAGTGAACTATTACGAAATTATCATGAAAAATATTGCACTCTTCGAAATGAATTTTACTTTAATTCTATTTAAACATTAGTTAGAGATTCAGCAAATTTTCTCATTACATGGGATCCTGTGTAAATGAATGGTTGAGTCGGAAGTGAAGAGCCACTGACGTTTCACTTTAAATGCAACCCTCAACTTATGTCAGAATGTTTCTGAACAGGTTTAGTTTGAATATTAGTTTTGCACTTTTTACTTGAGGGTTCGGTTTCAACCGGCTCTAGTAAACATTCAAAATCAATACAAATCACGAACGGCACTTTTTGAAGGTGTCTGTAATTTTTAAATTTTGATGTTTCACCTTCTTTAGGCAAATTGATTCTAGCTTCTATGTGCTTATAGCATAAACGTTTATGTTCCTCTAAAAGCCTTTCTGATGATTTGTTAGATGTATTGTAAAAGTAGGTAAAGCAATGCTTACATATTATTGGTTTTTGATGTTCTTTAGTTAGTTGAGATCGTACCAATCGATTGAAATTTTTTATCCAACAATAAAGAAAAGTTTCATCATTTTTTAAATAATGTAAATCAGAATGTAGCGGTTGCTCTTTCCGACTAATTTTTAACGGGTAAACTTTATTTTGCTGGCCTGGTAAACATTGCAACTAACATCATTTGTTTTCTCAAACTTTTTTATATCCTTCAACTCGGTTGGGAAGGAAATACAGTCAACATTTAATGGCGAGACAACCTTTCTATATGCCTCTGTATTGTGAAGTATTCTATATCGTAAAAAGTATTTTTGGTTTTCATTAGGTAACCTAAAATAGCATATTTGAAACAAAATTTATCATTATTACGGATATTAATTACAGCCTTTCGATTTGCTATCACTTTAGGTAAAGAAATGAAGCTGTTTCAAGAACATTGTCCCTCATTCCTTGAGCTCTTGAAGCCTCATACTCTGCTATGAGAGTGTCTATTTCAGGTCTATGCAAAGGAGCTCTTGTCCAGCAGGAGGCTGTCTTAAGATGAGTGAACTCCGGCCCTCCAAAGCGATCTAATAATTCTTTGGCCACATAGCCCTTGTACTTCGTTGAGCCAACCTTACTTAGCTCAGGACTAAAACCAAAGTATTGGTTGTTGCCAATCACCCTACAGGCCTCTACGAAATTTGCCACATTTGCTTCCTCGGTGCATCGAATTATGTTGTTACGCCCTAGACCCGTGCGTAGGAAGCTGAAGCCTTGTTCGATGAACACTCGGCGAGCATCCTCCTGTCCAAGGCTCACCTCGCCCATGCAAGGAGCAAGAGTATTTACAACAGCAATAGCAATCGCTTGTACTTCGCTCCCTCTATGACCCATTATTGCTGCCTCACCCAGAGCACAGGCGTACAAGAATGGATATAGTTGGGCATCCGTTCTAGGATTTATGACAGGTGTTATGTTCAAGTTCCACCCTACAAACGAGAGAGAATGGCACCGGCAGGGAAGGCTAGTTGACGCTGTTCCCTTGTGTCATTGATGTGACGCCACCCTGTTGTAGGATTGACAAGGATGCTTTGATCTACAGGATCAAGTGACCCATGTTTTTTTTAGTGAAATGAGCCTCAGTGCCTCTTAATTTTTTAATTAATTCCCGCACTCTTTCTTTTTTATGAGTACTCAAATGGCTTCGTCTATCTCCCCCACGTCTATCGTCAATCACAGAAATTCCTTTCTGAGATTTCAATGTAATATTACGTAGTCGAGTTCTTCCTAAGCCTGACATTTAAAAAAGGTTTTTTACACGCCAAACCTTTTCGGTTCCCTGTAGTTGGTAGGAAATAACGTACATTCAACTGCCTATTAATTCATTGCCCTTTTCTGTTTTCTATTGCCCTTGGTCCTTTTCTATTTATTGATGAAATGGTCTCAATGAGAGCGGCTCTCATTGAATCTTGTAATTTTTTTTCTGGTTTTTGATAAAATTCTTTTTGGAACAACTTTAAATCATCAGGTCTTAACTTATTGCAGCAAAAAGCTTCCTTTTTTGCTTTGTGATTGCACGGGTGAAATACACTAACTTTTTTCGAAGTGTATCTGGCTTGCTTATATTTTAAACGCTCACCACCGTTTTTTTTTCTTTTTCTTGATCCTTGATTACCCTCCCCCACACTAACAGTACCATCATTGTTCTGATCCATTAATAAAACTTAATTAAAATGAAATTTTGAAAGAAGTAACTAAACCACATTGAACAAACAAAAATATTATGGCATGATTTTTGTTATCTGTGTCAGTTGACTGTACGCATGCGCTCAGATGAAATCCTTGCATCTCATTGGCTAGTTTGGACTAGATACTTTTTGAACAGAACACAACACTGGACTAAACACGTTTTGTATAAAATATCAGTTTTGTTTATTTAATTTATACTGGACTAAGCTCGTTTTGGACGCTTATGTGAGTTCAGAAACATGACAATATGGCTTACAAATACAATAGTGCAAAAATCTCAGCATCAAAAAAAGTGGCACTTAACACCTTTTGAATGTCACCTCCTCAATTATGTTATTATCTTTACCTTCAGTAATTTGAAAATCTGGATAATGAATCTCATCAGAGTCACTTGATATCACTTTAAAATCTGTCATTCTTGTGAAGAATCAAATCACAACAAAACGCATGGAGTTGTACCACTATTAAAATAATTTCCTGCTTGACTTTTCTAACTTGTCTGCATTGTGGTGCCCTCTGTTGGCAGCAGAAGTAAGCTGGAGGTGCAGATGCACCACATTTAAAATAAAATACAAATTACTTGTATGAACATGAAAGTGTGGATAACTCCAATTTTTTTTAAAAGTGGAGTTGTACCTCAACTATGTAATCATGAATAAAACACCCCCATATAAGTATGTTTTTATAAACATAAATTGAACAGATTAAAACAATTATTTTGATTGCTATCTAAAGAAAGTTACAGGATTGTGAAAATTACTTAATTAAGTAAAAATAAAAAAATTAAAGAATAGTAAAAAAAGGACCTATTTGAAACACAATCAATAAGGATGAACCTGATATTATTTCATCTTCTTCATCCGTATCTGGCGCTGCAACTATGAGGCAACACGTCCTGAGCGCTGCAACTATGAGGCAACACATCCTGAGCGCTGCAACTATCAGGCAACACGCCCTGAGCGCTGTAACTATGAGGCAACACGTCCTGAGCGCTGCAACTATGAGGCAACACGTCCTGAGCGCTGCAACTATCAGGCAACACATCCTGAGCGCTGCAACTATCAGGCAACATGTCCTGAGCGCTGCAACTATCAGGCAAAACGTCCTGAACGCTGCAACTATGAGGCAACACGTCCTGAGCGCTGCAACTATCAGGCAACACGTCCTGAGCGCTGCAACTATCAGGCAACACGTTCTGAGCGCTGCAACTATGAGGCAACACGTCCTGAGCGCTGCAACTATCAGGCAACACATCCTGAGCGCTGCAACTATCAGGCAACACGCCCTGAGCGCTGCAACTATCAGGCAACACGTCCTGAGCGCTGCAACTATCAGGCAACACGTTCTGAGCGCTGCAACTATGAGGCAACACGTCCTGAGCGCTGCAACTATGAGGCAACACGTTCTGAGCGCTGCAACTATGAGGCAACACGTCCTGAGCGCTGCAACTATCAGGCAACACATCCTGAGCGCTGCAACTATCAGGCAACACGCCCTGAGCGCTGTAACTATCAGGCAACACATCCTGAGCGCTGCAACTATCAGGCAACACGCCCTGAGCGCTGCAACTATCAGGCAACACATCCTGAGCACTGCAACTATCAGGCAACACGTCCTGAGCGCTGCAACTATGAGGCAACACGTCCTGAGCGCTGCAACTATCAGGCAACACGTCCTGAGCGCTGCAACTATGAGGCAACACGTCCTGAGCGCTGCAACTATCAGGCAACACGTCCTGAGCGCTGCAACTATGAGGCAACACGTCCTGAACGCTGCAACTATCAGGCAACACGCCCTGAGCGCTGTAACTATCAGGCAACACGTCCTGAGCGCTGCAACTATGAGGCAACACGTCCTGAGCGCTGCAACTATCAGGCAACACATCCTGAGCGCTGCAACTATCAGGCAACATGTCCTGAGCGCTGCAACTATCAGGCAACACGTCCCTAACGCTGCAACTATGAGGCAACACGTCCTGAGCGCTGCAATTATCAGGCAACACGTCCTGAGCGCTGCAACTATCAGGCAACACGTCCTGAGCGCTGCAACTATCAGGCAACACGTCCTGAGCGCTGCAACTATCAGGCAACACGTTCTGAGCGCTGCAACTATCAGGCAACACGTCCTGAGCGCTGCAACTATCAGGCAACACGTCCTGAGCGCTGCAACTATCAGGCAACACGTCCTGAGCGGTGCAACTATGAGGCAACACGTCCTGAGCGCTGCAACTATGAGGCAACACGTCCTGAGCGCTGCTACTATGAGGCACCACGTCCTGAGCGCTGCAACTATGAGGCAACACGTCCTGAGCGCTGCAACTATCAGGCAACACGTCCTGAGCACTGCAACTATGAGGCAACACGTCCTGAGCGCTGCAACTATGAGGCAACACGTCCTGAGCGCTGCAACTATCAGGCAACACGTCCTGAGCGCTGCAACTATGAGGCAACACGTCCTGAGCGCTGCAACTATGAGGCAACACGTCCTGAGCGCTGCAACTATGAGGCAACACGTCCTGAGCGCTGCAACTATGAGGCAACACGTCCTGAGCGCTGCAACTATGAGGCAACACGTCCTGAGCGCTGCAACTATCAGGCAACACGTCCTGAGCGCTGCAACTATCAGGCAACACGTCCTGAGCGCTGCAACTATCAGGCAACACGTCCTGAGCGCTGCAACTATGAGGCAACACGTCCTGAGCGCTGCAACTATATGGCAAATTGAAATATTCTTGATGATAATGTGTTGGAATTGCCCCCTTGATACATAGGTTGGTAAGATCCTTGTATTTTTTTTTCGGCGACAGGAAGTTTAGCAAAATATATCTGAGCAGGCTCATCCATTTGTGTTTTCCGTTTCCTGTTTGCCAAGAAGCTACAAACCAAACCATTTTCTTGCTCAGCCTTGTAGAACACAGACAATTTCCCCTTCTGTGCTAATCTTTTATTAAAAACTACCCTTTGAATTTGTGAAGTTTTTAATTTTGATCTATCGGAAAGTTTATTGTCCAGTTTTATTTTTTTTATTTTTACTAAATCCCATCGTCCCTCCACTCACCGAATTTCATCTCTATCACTTCATAAGGAAAGGGGTCGTAACGAGCATTTGAAATTATTGTCCGCCACTCACTCGATGCATACACCGTTTTTTTCTTTACTCCTCGTTCAACTACTGCATGAATGGAATCAACGGTCATCAAGGAATGACCAACCATTAAGAAATTCATAGAAAGTTTCTCTACATTTTTCGAATTTTGAAGGAAATGCAAGAGAAGAACTATCATGGCACTGTTTTTTTGCTGTCCACCCCAATTGTCGCAATACAACGAAACTCCTTTGATTTTTCGATTATCCAGTTCTGTCAGATATTTTCCCATTATTGAACAAACTTCGTTGCTTCCCCTTTTACCGTCCTTTTCTCCCCAAACATAACATGACCCATTCTGTGTTCCACTTTCATATAAGCTGAGATTATAAACAGCGTATTTCCTTGAATAAAAGAACAAAATACTGCTTCCAAAGGGGGTATTCAAAACTTTTTGCAAGTCAAAGGAGCAGCATATACATTTTTTATTGGTACTACTTCTGGCTTGATCAGCCTCATACATTTTTTATTGGTTCTACTTCTGGCTTGATCAGCCTCATACATTTTTTATTGGTTCTACTTCTGGCTTGATCAGCCTCATACATTTTTTATTGGTTCTACTTCTGGCTTGATCAGCCTCATACATTTTTTTATTGGTTCTACTTCTGGCTTGATCAGCCTCATACATTTTTTATTGGTTCTACTTCTGGCTTGATCAGCCTCATACATTTTTTATTGGTTCTACTTCTGGCTTGATCAGCCACATACATTTTTTATTGGTTCTACTTCTGGCTTGATCAGCCTCATACATTTTTTATTGGTTCTACTTCTGGCTTGATCAGCCTCATACATTTTTTATTGGTTCTACTTCTGGCTTGATAAGCCTCATACATTTTTTATCGGTTCTACTTCTGGCTTGATCAGCCTCATACATTTTTTATTGATTCTACTTCTGGCTTGATCAGCCTCATACATTTTTTATTGGTTCTACTTCTGGCTTGATCAGCCTCATACATTTTTTATCGGTTCTACTTCTGGCTTGATCAGCCTCATACATTTTTTATCGGTTCTACTTCTGGCCTTCTGGACCTCTTAGTTCTGGGAGCTCCCGCCTGCTCTGTTACGATAAAGTCGTGCAGTGTTTCCTCCTGTAGGAGGTCAACTGTGTCCCATTTTTGGGGGGTTCGCTTCCGACTATGAAGTCGAAAGCTTCCCCCCCCCCCCCTGTGATTGTGGCCTAGGCGCTTTTTGGAGCGTTATCGCCGCCCAGTATCTGGGTAACACCTCAGGGTGCTGGCGCTCCTCAGAGGGGACCTGGGTAGGGCCCTTCTGGGCTTAAAAACCCCTTCTGCCTCGTTAGGCAGGGTGGGTTTTTCTGAGCTGGGAGGCTCGAGTGGAGATGGCACTTTATCTACTTGTTTGTTGGTGTCTTGGTTCATTATTAAATTATATTTTGTGAGACCAAGTCCCCCCCCCGCAGCTCACCCTGATTCGCCTCCACAATGGAGAAGGTGGCCTCGGAAGATCCCCCCACACTACCCTGCAGGGTCCTGTCCATGCACCACATGGCACTACTAGGCAGGCGGGATTTTTCGCCAGCTGATAGGGCAGCCACTCACACTGGTTGGGTGGAGTCGGGCCCCTGTACTGTCTGGCGGCCCAGGTGTGCCAAACCCAGTTTTTAGCCTGTACCCTCCAACTCCATGAAGAGACGAGGGCTAAAGCGATGGGAAGGGGCCCCAGGAAACTGACCTGCCGAGGTGTGGTGAGTATATGTTGTGACGGTGTGCAGTGTTGAGCTAGGGTACCTAGGGCGACCAGCACCTCCAGGGCCTTTATGTAAGCCGCTCCGTGGGGGCGGGCTTTCCCGCCGCAGTTTTTACACTTTGGGGGGCCACCCTTCCCCGGGCAGGCCGCTTTAGCGTGTCCCGTGGCTGCGCACCATGCATACGCCAACTGTTTGGTGCAGCCCTTCTCGGGATGGCCGAACGCCAAACACCTCCCGCATCTCGTGAGGTCATGGCTGTCGCTGACCCGACAAGAGTGCCAGCCCACCGTGATTCTTCCCACCTTGAGCAGGGCAGTCCTGGTGGGCGGTTCCACCTCGGCCAGTGGACGTGCGGCTGGCCTCTTGGCCCTTTTCTATAAAGGAGTTTGGGGGGTTCCAAATCGGGGTATTGTTTTTTGAACCTTTCCCCAAACTGTTCCGCCGTCCACTCAGAAGGGACGTATTTTATGATGAGGCGTGGCTTCCTTCTACCCACCACCTCCACACCCAGACCCGCCTCGGCAAGGTTTTTGCTTGTGGCTAGAGCCTGCAGTTCTGCTGCTATAGTGACCTCTAGTAGGATCCCTCCCCTCCTGGCAGCTCTGCTAGATATGACATTGACCCCGATTTCGTTGGGGGTCAACTTATCATATGCTTCAGCCGAGTGGCCCTCCCTAGGGGTCACCACGGCGACATAGCGCTGCTTTTTGGAGGGAACCGATGGAGCAGCCTTCAATCGGTCTAGAAGGATCTGCTTTGTTGGTCCCTTTTTGGGCCTGGCAGAGGGTTGAGGTGGGGCAGCCAATGGCGCCGGCAGTTTTCCTTGTTTCTTCTTTTTCTTCTTTCCCACCACCTCTGTCCAGGCGCTGGGGTCGGCCGGCTGCTCCAGCTCCATCTCTGCTGGGGGTGGGGTAGGTAGGGGGGCTGTGGGGACAGCAGGGGCCGTGGCCTTGGGAGGCTCTGTAGGGGCACTTACCTTCGAGCTACTTGCCGTGGAGGCGTTTGCTCGTTGGTGCTCTTTCTTTTGCGCAGTCGCTACCGGTTTTGCTGGTTGTTTTTTTAGGGGGACCTTGGTTCCCCAGCTTCACCGGTAGCCTCTGTGCCAGGCTGATCTGTATTTCTTTCCGCGTCGCCTCCAACAGCTGTGACTTGAGGGCGGCAAACCTCTACTTTTCTCTTATTAGGAGTCTCTCCTCGAGGCTAGTGATGGTATCGGCCTTCCCTAGCTGTCCCATGATGATTCCAACCAGGCGCCTCGCCACAAGCTGGCTTTTCGTTAGCATCTACAAAATGTAAGTGGGTTCGTAGTTGAAAAAATCGGTCTCTTTTCATGGTTTCGGGGAATATATTTATCCGCAGTGTCCTGTTCTAATATAAGTTCAAACGAGGGAACTTGAGATTGCCACAGATTATGTGGACACCTATCAACTGTTTTAGTTCAGCGGCATTTGTGGGTTTGAAACGCCAAGTTTCTTTTTGCGTAGCATACAAATTTGTAAAATGTGCCGCAGATTCAAAAAACTCGTCTGGAAGATACCGACTAAAATTTTGTAAGGGAGTTTCTAGTGATTTAATATTTGGGTTAGTAAATTCATCTTCATATGTTGTTCTGTCTTCAGAATCAGGATGGCTTTCTATATCCTGGTGTTTCCAGCCTACATCTAATATTTTTTTCTGTTTACTTCCTCTACCTACAACTTTCTTGCGTTCTTCTACTTGTTCAAAATATTTTATCAAATCTGAGTTTACCTGTTCAGTTATTGTTGGTTGAATTTCTGTTTCGGTGGTGGTGGGGATGGATCTTGGTCGCCGTGAACTTTCAGTAACCTCGTTCTCAAGTTCAAGCTCTTCACTGGTATCCTTCTCTTCAAGAACATCGTCAAATTGAAGTTCCTCTACTTCAGAATCATTAAAAAATCTGAACCTACACGGGTGGCATTATTCGTGTCCCCTTGATCTATCACAACAGGTTCATCTTCATCAATTCCTTCTCCAAATTCGAAGTCTTCAACATCCGATGTATCTTCCAAGATATCTTCCAAAAGGTCTCTATCTGTTTGGTTATTCAGATCAAAATATAGTTTAACTGAAACAGAATAAAATAAATTGTTAGATAAATTAAAAGTTGACAAATAAATAGTGTAAAGACAATGGAGAGTTTGGGTTGTATGCAACCCAATCACAAAATAATCAGTGACAGTTCGGTCTCGTTGGGTTCCATACGACCCAAACTTTCTAGTGCTCATATCTATTTATTTTTGTATATAATAACTTAGAAAGTAATATAATATATAATAACTTTTCAGATGATGAATAATAATTAATTCATTTTTCTTTTTTTCTCCTGTTTTGTAAGTTGTGAGTTGTAATTTTAATTAAAAATTTAATAATCGTTAAATAATCATCGATTATCCGATTAATCAAACCTAGATGACATCGATTAAAAAACCACAGATTATTTTACCAAAACATCGATTATTTCGGTTAATCGATACCCATCCCTAATAAAAACACTTTAACCCTGACAAGCACACCCTCATTTAGACGCCGTCTAGGAACATCATAGGCTTCATAGGCCTACATTGTGTAATATCAATAATTGATATTATTGCAATTATTGCAATCATCCCAAATAAAAAAATTTACATAGTAAAACCTGGGTAACTTTTACATCAAAACTGCTCCTACTACTAGAAAGAATTAGTCTTCTTCATTTTATTAAGGGAAATATAAGAAAAGTAAGTAGTGACTAAACTCACAAAAAAGAAAAAAATCGAAAACACATTCACAATCACAGTCTTTTTTCTAACAGTCAGGGCATATTTTTTTGTGATGTTCGCCACATATCGGCTTCTTGCAAGCATTGCACGTCATTTTCGATTTCCGCTGCATTTTGTCGTGGCAAAACGAACAGTAAGCTCTTCTAGGATTTCCCGTTCCTTCTCTTCTTTCTTTTCCGGATGAAAGAGGAGTCATCTACAGACATCTGTAAATAGACTGATGTAGGTGTTTGGAGATCGGCGTATTCAGTCGTTTCAGCATCCAGGGAGTAGAGAGTTCCTCAGATAATTTTATCATAAACTCAAATCGTGTCATGGGTTTGGGATCAGTTTTCTTCTTCGGTTTTTCCTTTCCTTTCTCTTTTTCCTCCGGAGCTCCAGTTCTTTCTCCTTCTTTTCCTCTTGCTTCAGATATCACGTTTTTACGGGATTGGTTAAAAAAAAAAAATTATGAACGTAAACAATGTACGCATTAATACATGCAATGTTGAGCATGTTATAAAAAATGCACGCGTTCCATCGCTTGGTTTTCCTCCCTATGTTGGTTTTTTGACACATTTGGTCAAAAGCATCCACTCAACCTCCACCACGTTGGATGAATAGCATCGTCATCGTGAAGAGTGGAAATCAATGAAACAATTTTATTCTTTTTTGGTAAATACGAAACTGCAGTCATATCTTTCCTGAAAATAAACAGTGAAGATCCAGGTTGACCATTTTTATACTTTATATCTATAAATTCTGGTGGAAGATGAGGCTTGTTTCGCTTTATTGTGCCTATGTATGTGAGCTTATAATCTGAGAGAAGCTCTTCTGCAAGTGTAATTCTTGAAAACCAGTTATCCCTGGTTATGTTGCGGTTAGTTCCAGATACGGTTTGAACCAAAAATTTTGTAAAATAAATAGCAGCTGGTGTCTTGGGTGGTGTCGATCCTTTTCCTAGATAGGGTATTGCATTTACCATATAGCGAGTGGCTTGGTCGCAAAGCATCATAATTTTATTCCCATATTTGTTGGGTTTGCTTGGTATGTACACTTTAAACGGGCATTTACCTCTGAAGCCTACCAGCTGCTCGTCTATTGTCAGATAGGAACTAGGTTCATAATTAGTTTTGCACTGATTTATAAGAATATTCCACATGTCCGAGAGAACTGGTGTTGGTGCAGCATTGTTGTTTGCACGCGCTCTTGACTTGCGTTTTTTTTTTTTTTTTTATTGCTTGTAGTATTATGTTCTGAGAAACGTTGGTAGGCGGAGGTAGCTGGTTGAACATTATGGTGAGATGTACTCTGTTGAACATCTAGCTGAGAGGTGCTAGGATGGAGGTCCTGACGAGAGGTGCTAGGATGGAGGTCCTGACGAGAGGTGCTAGGATGGAGGTCCTGACGAGAGGTGCTAGGATGGAGGTCCTGACGAGAGGTGCTAGGATGGAGGTCCTGACGAGAGGTGCTAGGATGGAGGTCCTGACGAGAGGTGCTAGGATGGAGGTCCTGACGAGAGGTGCTCTGGTGAACATCTTGATGAGGAGAACTGGGTGGAACATCAGGTGTAAAGAAGTCACTGTCTCGATCTTCATCAACAAGGTCATTGAGTTGGCCACTATTTCTGCCTCGACTTCACCCCTTAGCATACTAGACGGAAGGTGGTTCATATCAAAGTCCATTTCGTCACCACTGTCTTCTTCACTAACCCTTCTATCCTCAGCTGGAGGAAACATGGTGATTTCTATGTCCTCGAGATCCTCCCCATTTTCAATCGTCTCGATAATTCTGTCCAATGGAATCCTGAAATAAACATAACAATTGATTTTACTTTGACATTTATGAATGAAAACCACTAAAAACAACAATACAACAATTGGCTGCATTTGGGTGCGCTGGAGCCTGTTGTTGATGGAATGCCACATTGTCACTTACAGGTGACACTCAACATTTACATGCGAATTACGGTATTCACACAATATATATTTTACTACAAACACTTGGTTAGTTACTAGTAACATCTCTTTCAATTATCAATGCTTTTCGGCAGTGTATACATTCTAAAGTCTTACTTTTGACATATGTGATCATGGTGCAGTTGTTTCCCATGTTCTTTCTGACTGTCCTGCCTCACCGTTGGAGGGCCTCAACTCTCCCAGTGCTCATCTCTGAAGTTACACACAGTTAGCTTTCTATTTTGCATTACTTACTTTGAAATCTATATGTAAGCTATAAAGTTTACGTACGCTAACGTCGTCCCTGCGTCACCATTCTGCCCAGCCATTGCGGTACCTCTGTTGAGGAGTGTGGCGTGCCCTGTTTCTCATCTCCGGCTCCTGTCTTTTTCCTCCTTACCTCTGCCCATTCCGGATCAACGCAGGCTGTTAACATCATGTCGTCCTCACATGGGCTGCATAATGAGTCTGCCGAATCCATCATCCCTCCACATCCAGTGCAGTAACTTTTTTTTTTCTAAAAAATTGCATATTACACATACCTTTATGTTTATGTCTTGCATCTGAGATACATGTATAAGAGACATAAACATATTACTGTATGAATATTAAATGCATATTATAGGACCCACTGCCTCCTACTGTCTCGGCCTCACCATTCTGCTTACTCCTTGAGTAGCCTGAAGTGTCCTGTCCCGCAATTAAAGGGGTCTGGCGTGTCATGCTCCACACCTGCTGCTCCTGTCGTTTCCCCCCTCGCCTCCACCCGCTCTGCATACATGCAAACCGTTAGCATGACATCTTCGCAATAGCCGCATAACGAGTGTTCCGCACTCATCACAACACCACATTGAGTGCAGTAACTTGTTTTTTTCTAAAAAAACAGAATATCGTATCAGTACATTATTCTAAATACATAAGGGCTGTTACTAACTTATCGGATAGGTCCTGCATGTTTCGAATCGCAGGGGGTAGGCGATTATATATTTTTATAATGTCTGAGGACAAATGTATTTTACAAATATCAATAAAGGAATATGTACACAAATGTAAACGGTACAATTGCAATGTATTTTTGACAATTGAAAAAGTTGGAAGTAAACGTTTAAATTCACTTGACAACCATGCACTGCTGGTACAAGTGGATGATGGATAAATCAGGTGTCGCGAACACCACGCCAAAATAGTTTTCCAGGAGATGTTCGCTTTGACGGACTTTTCGAGAAGGCTGATTAGGTCCATCACCTTCGAATTCACCATCAGGTTTCAATACTGTAACGCAAATTGCAGATTCAAAAATCTTTTCCGCCACCATTGGTCCTCCGGAAGGCTGGCAATATCCGACACTCGATACATATTCGCTGGCATGACAATACACCCTTTCCATGCTGGAACCTCTATAATATAACAAGTATCTCGGAAATATCGTGAGATACTTGAGATTTTCAAATCGGGTGTATATTCATCAACTTTGCTAATACGGACTCGCCTGTACTTGCTGTGTCGATATTCTCGTCCATAAGTCGGTCCAGCGTTGCTTTCATTCCTGATGTTTCCGCTCCTCGTGATGGTGATTGTTGGGAATCCACGACATCGGCACTGCCTTTTTTTTTTTTTTTTTTTTTTTTTTTTTTTTTTTTTTTTTTTTTTTTTTAGGGTGCCCCTGACCCCCTGAGGGGGGGTCGGTCACATCACCCTATTTGTTCGGCGGGGAAATGGGTAACCTCTCCGTTTTTATTCACAATTTACTTTTGGTGCTATGGACGGCTGTGGACCGGCTCGATGGCTACGGTCGGCAGTCGTCCTTGGTTCCTCGCCGCCTCATTGCGCCGAATGAGCTCGAGACTCTTCGGTGGCTTCTGGTCTGCCTATCTCCCGGAGCCGGGGGCTGCCACCGCAGCGCCTGTCGGCGGTCGGCGGGGCCCCCGGCACCGGGTTAGAAGGCTTTCTTAATTTTTCGCCAGGAGGAGACGAACCGACCAAAAGCCGGGTAGCCAGTCTCCGTCATCAGTCCCGGCAGATTCAGTCCCAGGTACGATCCTGTCCGGCGAATCAGCGCCGCCCTTGGTCCGTCGTATAGCGGGCAGTCGAGGACTACGTGTTCCGCAGTCTCGACGCCGCCACACGAGCAGGCAGGGCTGTTCTTCCTCTTAAAGAAGAAGAGCTTGGCGCTGAAGTCACCGTGACCTGATAGCACCTGTGACATCCAGTGGTCTGGTTGTATCCATGGAGAGTCAAGACGCGTCCGGACGCTCGAGAAATAGGCGAAGGTGGTTCGGCCATCTGTCGATTGCGCCCAACGCCGTTGCCATCTTTCCACAATCCATGCCTGGACAATGCCCCTCAGGCGCTCCGGTCTCGCCTGTCCTTGCATCCCCTCCTCTAAGGCTTGACGCAAGGCCACGTCCGTGTCTGCTTCCAGTGGTAAGCCGCGTCTACAGAAGTAAGAGGCGACGGCTCCATCCAAGACTAGGTCTATGGGAGGAGCCCCCGCCAGCACCTGCAGCGCAGCCGTGGAAACTGTACGGTAGGCCTTGGTAACCCTGAGGAGGGCCGCTCTTTGAGCTTGTAATAGCAACGCACGCTGCCGGATGGTGGCATCACCCCACCGTATCTTGCTACGGCCTCGAAGACCCCGGCGTAAATAGTTTTACACGCGGAGTACCCGAGGCCCCATGTCGCTCGGGCTAGGTAGCTCAGAGCGCTAAAGGTAGCTGTTGTCTTATCCTTGATGGCAACTGCGTGGGGCGTGACGTTGAATCCCGGCCCAATCCCCACACCTAGGTACGTGACCACTGCCGGAAACTCAACGCGTCGGCCGTACACTGCAAGAACCAGGGGGTGGCGGGCGTCAGTTTTTCCTCTCATCAGCATGGCCGCTGTCTTGCTGGGAGAGAGGGTTAACTTGTTCAGTCGGCACCATGTGTCCGCAGCGTCAATCGCGGCTTGGGCTCGGGCAGTCAAAGTAGCTCGACTGTCAGCGTGCACCGTGACCACTAGGTCGTCGACATAGGCTATTGCCTTGAGTCCACGAGTCTCGAGGTCACGAAGCAGTCCGTCAAAGAGGATGTTCCAGAGTGTTGGTCCGAGGACCGAGCCCTGGGGACACCCCCTGGTGACGTTCGCTGTAGTGCTGGTGAATTGCTGCCTCACCGTCGCAGAGCGTTCGCTGAGGAAGCTGGAGATGAGCCCGAATAGGTTCCTGGGAATTCCCACAGACCGTAGTCGCAAGAGAATGGCAGGCCACCAGGCGCAGTCGAAGGCCGCGGCTATGTCGAAGAAGATACAGAGAGAGTATTTCCCTCTGCCCTCCCCGACATCCGCCCTCAGCATTCTCAACGCATCCTCAGCGGATCTGCCCCTCATGCATCCGAATTGTCTGTGCGATACGAAGGCCTGTACCCGGGCTCGAATTCCTGAGAGAATCAGAGTCTCCAACACCTTGCCGGAGACTGGGAGTAGACTGATCGGTCTATAGCTACCCACCAAGGAGAGGTCCCTGTCCCCAGGCTTGACAAACGTGCACACAAGTGCACGTTTCCAAGCACTCGGGAAGTGGCCAGTCCTTAGGCAGGAGTTTACCAGGTGAAGAAGATCCGCCTTTATGGCCGGGAATGCCTTCTTGATCATGGCGGCGTCTATGAGATCCATCCCAGGGGCGCCGCCATTCCTCTGCTTCCCAACCGCCAGACTCAAATCTAATTCGTCCCAGTCCGGAGCGTCCTCCGTATCCGGCAGGGCACGGGCAGTCTCTCTGATTATTACCTGGGCGGGGGTATCTTCCGTCGGGTCGTCCGCCGGAAAGGCCACTCCCAGGTACATCCGTCCTGCCTCCTCCAGGGACAAGGCGTAAACGTCCCCGTCCCTGATGGAGGCCACAGGGGCGACCGGCCTGAGCCTCCCGGTGACGACCCGGTAAGGGATCCCCCACGGGTTTCTGACACTCTCCTCCTCTATGAAATTCCTCCAACTTACCTTCTTCGCAGTGGCGATGCTTCGGTTGTAGGCATTATTCAGTTGTCGGTACTCTTCCCGCCTTAACACCTTCAGAAGGGGATTCCCGCACCGTTGGTACCTACGCCTGGCGCGGTATACAACCCTCTTAGCGAGGGTAAGCTCCTCACTCCACCAGGGAACCTTTTTGAGCCTGTTCACCTTCCTGGGGATGGTTTCATCGGCAGCTCGGAGTAATATACTTCCGAGCTGTTCGACTCCCTCCTCGATCTGGTCAACAGGGTCAACGCTCCCGAGGCCTTCCCAATCCTCGTCACAGGAGTAGGTAGCAACGGCGGTCACAAAGGCGTCCGAGATGGCCTTGCGTGTAGCAAAGCGCGGGTCTCTAGGCCTGACCACTGGAAGACCCGGGTCAAAGAGCTGAACATCTATGACGCAATGGTCGCTAGATGTGACTTCTCTGACACGCCATCCTCCCACAGCCTGGCCTAGTCCGCCGGACACAAGTGTGACATCTATATGGGATTCTCCCATTGCACCACGAAATGTGGGTGGGGAGTCCGGGTCGTTGACAATGCGAAGATCATGGCGGGCTATCACATCCAGTAACCTGCCACCCCGGCGATCGGTGCGAGCCGATCCCCAGGCGACTGACCAGGAATTAACATCCGCCAAGATGATCACGTTGCCCCCCTCGAGTTCATCAAGTATATGATCCAAGTGGCCTAACTGTCGTTCTATGTCCTCAGAAGGGGGGAAGTACCCGCTGATGACATAGCAGCTCACGTTTGCATGCCTGACACAGGCCACTACCATATGGCTGGTAGACAGATGGTGGAGTGCCATCACGTCCATCAGGGGGTCAGTCACAACCAGTGCGGCCATAGGCCGCTGGTTGTCCCTCGCCCCAACCATAATCCTGTGGCCGGTGCCTAGGCCTGCCACGGCGCCTCTAACGCAATATGGCTCCTGGAGAGCAAGTACCTGGATGTTCTCCTGGGATACCAGGTGCCGTACTTCCGCAGCAACGATTCTGCGCCTATTCATGTTGTGTTGCCACACATGAAGACCGTCACGCTGCCTACCGGCCATAGTCCGTGCGAGCGGCCAGGGCCTCTATCGCCCGGATGTATGTCGGGCAGGTATCACAGTTAGCACTGTGATTCGCGGCAGACTTTCCTGTGCCGCAATTGCAACACTTCGGCGGCTTGTTTTTCCTATTCGGACACTTGGTGTCGCTGTGGTTCTCCGCTGAGCACCACGCACACCTCTCCCTGCCCTTACAGTACTTGGCGATATGGCCGGATCCCTGGCACCTATTGCACCTTGTTATATCCAAACAGTCCCCGACCCTGCACGGATACCACCCACCCAGCGTTATGGACCCCGCCAAGACCAGTTCTCTCCGGACATCCGACGAGGCTTCCGCTACCCAGTTTGTAGTCGGGCCGCCCTTCGGGGGGCCTTTCCTGTAAAGTGGAGTAATCCCCTTATACAGTGGGTTCACTGCCTCGAGCCTCCTAGAGAGGTCCTCCCCCGACCAGCTGGCAGGGACATCAAAAAGAACGACCCTGGGTCTTCTTCTGCTGAGCGCCTCGGCCCTCAGACCCGCTGCCTGGAGAGCCGGTGCGCCCAACAGGGACTCCAGCTCGGTCGGAGTGGACACCTGTAGGAGGAGCCCTCCTCTCCTGGCGGGTTTGGCCGACTTCACCTTGATCCCGAGCTCACTCGGGTCCACCAGCTCCAGGGCCGCCTCCAGCCTCCTGCCGTCACTCTCCTGCTGGAAGGTGACGACAGCCCTGTAACCGGCGGCCGGGCGGACACCTCCCTCGGTTGTCAGTTCCCTCCTCAGCTGGCGGACGACATCCGCCTTCGTCCTCCGGGGGGGCGCTGTCCTGGGTGGGAAATTCGGGGCTGCGGATGGGGCTGGAGGAGTCGTTTTCGACTGCCTCTTCTTCTTCTTCGACGCCACCATTGTCCAGGACATGGCGTCCGGGTACTCCGCTTCAGTGACCGGAGGTGGGGGGGGAGAGGACGGGAGGGGGATCCCATCCTTTTCCCTCCCTTGGCTGGATACGGAGGGAGGGGCGGCGGGTATTTTGGGGGAAGCAGCACTTGTAGGTGTGATTTCAGCCGCTCCTCTCTTCTTCTTCTTCGACCTCCTCTCCGGCACCCCTCCTGGCGGAGTGCTGTTCTGGGGCAGGTCCTCGTCCAGGGCAGGGAGGCCGTTGGAGGGGGGATTCCTCGGCATAGCCGGGATGCTGGGCTGCATGAGGGTCGACCTTAGCATCAACTTGGTGGCGATGGCCTCTGCCATCACCTCCGGCCTAAATCCCTCCAAAATCTCGGATGAGACTTTGGCCCTGCTTTCCGCATCTATCTGTCTGGCGAGCGAGGCCGCCAGCAGGTCAACGAGACGCTGGACCCCCTCATTCACCTTCTGCTGGCTGGCCCTACTCATCCTAGAGGTCTGGGCAGCGACCATTAGCTGAATGGTTGCCGCCTCTCGGTTGGGGCAGCCACTGAACGGGGTGGCGGCCTCGGCGCTCACCGTTACGCTCGATTCCTTGGGGGCGAGAGGAATCCTCGGGACGGGGAGGGTAGATCGGCGGGAGGGGAGGGCAGATCGGCGGGGGGGAAGGGGGATGGGGGCTGGTGAAATTGTCTGTGGGGCTTCCTGGGGGACAGGGGGTGGGGAGGGGGGGGGGACTCGTGGACACTTCTTCATTGTGAGGGACAACAGCTGGCTTCGAGAGGTGTGGTGCGGGGTGAGGGTGGGTTGGGAAGTGCTCCCCTCCTAGACACGCCCACACACCCAACTGCCACTTTCTAAATTCAAATATTAAATATCTTTTACTCACCGATTGTGCACAAACCACTCGTTAGATTTTGTCCAAACCTCGAACTCAGGACCTTTAGGCACTGGACTCTAATATTGTCAAGTTTATTTTGGAATTTAACACTTTTTTTTCACCTTCACAAAATTACACACGCGGAGTAGGTCTAGGACATGTTGCCTCGTTGACAGCCAAGGCGGGACTCTCTCTATAAAAGTAAAGTCTGTAGGAAAATAAGGGAATTATATTAATAAAAGAGCGCCACCCATCACGCGACTCAAAATAAAAAGAAAAATAGAAGTAGAACCAAGGTTAAAAATTGACTATGAGCTATAAACGCTCAAAAAGCCAGAACAAGAGAGTAAAAGTAAAAAGTACGATAAACTTCAAAAGATACCATACGTGCGCCAGGATCCTGCATAGAAAATGCAGGATAGTTGGTATAGGATCCAAAGTGTGTCTGTAGGTTAACTGCAGACCCTGAATGAAGGGGCATGTGGTTTGTTCTCCCGCCCTCAACCTACGCATCCCGTAAGGAACTATAGGGAGAGCTCCCCACAACACTCTACCGGGAGCCACTGGAGCTTGTAGCGCTCTTCCAGCCGCTCCCGCTCGATAGAGCAGTCGTAGGCACGCCGCCAGAAATCTGGGTCCTGACATGATGGAAGCTTGCGCACGTCTAAGTATCTTCCGGGAGGGAGACGTCTAGTGCGTCCCACAGTAATATGTGGAGCAAAGGAGCAGCTGAGTCTACACTGTAACAGATCAGCCAGATGGAAGAATCGAGAGCCTTTGTTGAACTTTTCAACGCTAGCCAGGGATCTATAACAGTGAGAGTAGGGGTGAAGCTGCTCCAATTCTCGCAGAAGGGAGTTCAGAACCTGATAGAATTGGTCCAAGGTAGAATTTTCAAGAGTTAGATAAGCTGTATCCAGTTGTCTGAGAAAGTACTCGCGCCAATCGACTGTAGGGAGGTTGTTAATCCCTGCCATTTAAAATTAACTACTTCAGACGCACACCGGTACTAGTGCGTTCCAATTTTGCAGAATCGCTGAATTGCAAGTACGTGTTAGAAGTGCCAAGAGTCTGTTGTGCAGCCTCACTAAACACCGCATAAACACTGTCCTTAACTTTAACGCGGATACCGCACACAGTCTCGTCGGTTGCGTCGTCAAAGTAACCAACAGCGTCAAACACATAGACGTCGCGCGAAACTTGAGTTTTCACCTTCTGCGCGTACTCTTGTTGGATCTTCAGACTAGCTCTGACAAATCTGGATGCCAGCTTCGAAGCGTCAGACTCCATCAAAACAATGTTCAGAAAGAGGAGAAGACTGACGACTCCTGGGAAAATCGACATGGGGACGTTATATCGACATCGGCACTGCCTGTCGGAATATCGCCAATCATGGTTGACGTGCAGGTGATCGAAGCCGGTCTCGAAGGGGAGTGCGACAATGAGAAACGAGCTTTCCGTATTTGAAGCCACTCCTGACAAGACTTCGTTAAAAGCGTCCGAAGCGAATTGTAGAGTGATGATGGGCACGATCCGATGGCGGTGGGTTTCGCGGTATAATGCCTCCATCGCTTCGAGATTGGTATTCGCCGCGATCTCCATCATTAGGTAGATCATGTCGTGACGAGGATCCGCCGGGTCCTTCCCATTCTCGTACAGGCAATTCATTAAAAAGGCTTACAGTGTTGAGAAACAATCCCTAATGACTAGTGTCAACATTACCCACAAAATGCTCGAAAGTTTCTTGACAGGGTTCTCGATCTTCTTCCCAGAAGTTGTTGCTGAACCAGGATGTTTTCTCGTCTTGGTAATATGGAGATGTAGGAGGTGTTGGAGGCACTTCTTCGTCACAATGAAGGTCAGGGGACGACGACATTGATACTAAATAATTTGCATCTGTTGTAATACGAACATAATTGAGAGAGAACTGATGTTCATATTTTTATCCACCTCCTTATATACATAAAGACTGTTAGGGTTTTGTAAAAATCATCAAATGTTATGTGATTTTTAATAGAACTGGATGGTATACCTTTTATAACATTTTTGATAAGCTGTTGCCTTTTTAATGAATAAACTTCAGATTTTGAACCAAAATACTTGAACAGTACGTGGCCGGCTAACTCGTCTTTCATTTTCCTTAGGCATCGGTTGTTCTCTTCAGAGTGTAAAAAGTTTGATTCATTGTAATCCGATGTATCCAACTCACGAAGAAGCTGGAGCATCCTGTGTTTTGATAGAGATTAGACAGAGAGACAAAAAACCCTATTTGTAAAGATGAGTGCGACATAACAGTCACCTATTTGTACATGCAGATTTGTGTCAATCATATGACAGTTATGCAGTGAGTTGATGATCTTATTCTTAGTGTCTCTCTAATGAAAGTCCCTCATTAGAGAGAAGTATGGTCAATATTTCCCGCAGGGGGAAGCAGAATAGCTGCTTCTTGGGGACTGACGACCCCACGGGCACTCAGTCAGCACATAAACACATACAGACATTCACAAACACATACAGACATTCACAAACACATACAGTCTTTCACAAACGCTAGGGATACAACCTACTCAAGGGAAGATGGCGATTCGTGTCGAGAACTGGATGACACAGGGTAGTAAGGAATGTGTCTCGAACGATCTGACTTAGGGATTCGGGTGGCACCCAACTCTATGAAACATCGCGAGTTGCGACATTTCTATAACAACTATTCCTCCCGAAATTTATAAGTTTACCGATTTCAAACAATGAAAGACAAAAAAAGATATTTTCTTCTTTTTTAGATAATAAAAAAATTTCAATTTTATATCAAGTGACCACAATTTATTTATTTTAAATTTATGATTGCGCGGGGCCCCCGATATGCATGGCCTCGGGCAGTTGCCTACCTCGATGCGCCTAATAAAATCATCTGGAAGATGACTATGCTCGTAACTGAAAACTATAATATAATACACTTCTAGAAGAAGGTTCATGTACTTTACTCAGGTTGTTCACAAGCATTTACCCAAAACTTTTGGTGTGGGACCTCGGCGATGAGTCCGTCACCAACCGTGGAGTTGCACCGGCATCAATATAAGCTAAACATTAATAATTTTTCTCGTTGATTGTTGGAACAAGAGAGCAAAATTGAGATCGTCGCTAATATCCATTGCAAAAATTCAATGAAAGTAAGATGAAATGTCCCCCCCCCCCCCCCCCCCCCCCCCCCCCCCCCCCCTTTCCACGACCTTACAAAGCACCCTCACGTGTGAGCAATGATCATTTATTATTTTTATTGTATATATTTTTTATTCTATGTACTTGCAATTGTGTTGAATATTTTTTTCTTATTTAATTTCTGTTCACATTCAAAATTATTGTATTTTTTTTTTTTTTTCAGACTCAAAATATTTTCTTGTAATTGGCTGTTGTTCACTTCTATTATTGTATAAAACCTGCTAAAACATAATAAATACTTCTCTTTTAGAATATGTGAAGTTAAATGAAGTAGGCAATGAAGTTACTGTTTAGAGTATTTCTGTGCTTCAAAAAGGTGTGGATAACATTCTTTTCATAGGATATATGACCTGCTCCCAGGAAAGAGGTCTTAAGGACAACTACTTTTGTTAATAACACTATAAATAATGATAAAAATAATTTTAATTGGTCTGATAATATTTTATTAAGAAATGAAAAAGTTGGGAATAACTTTTACAAAAAACATAATACCTATATAATTTTCAAGATTTTTAAATACGAAAGAGAAACTTTTGAGCCATAAGTCCTCTTATGGGAGCTAGTTTTATATTATAAAAATGTTAATTTTCTGTACAAAATTGGCTACGGTCTGAGACTTATCTTACAGCTGTTTCCTTCTAAAAGTAGTGTCACAGTTCAAATATTCGTAGAATATATCGTCACCTTAATACTACTACATCTCGAAATTTAATTTTGAGAAAAACGTAAATCTTTTTTTTTTTTTTTTTTTAAATCAGCCGTTATAAAATGATCCAAATTGAACTACTGACATTTTTACATAAGTTCTTAACATATTTTCTTAGAGTTGTCTACTTCTAGCACAACAAAGATACCTGCAAAATACAACTAATGGTACAATTATCCCATACACTACGATTTTCGAGTTAACTAGTTGTAGTATTAAGGTGACGATATGTAAACGAAAATTTCGGTTCATCCTAATCCTAATCCAACATTTTATTGCATTTCAAGTATAAATTTCATGTATGTTTTGATGTTGCAAAAAAAAAAAAATGTCAACGATATGTTGTAATGGATACTATGATATATAAATACATGTTGTATAAATACTATGAAATATAGATACATGTTGTATAGATACTATGATATATAGATACATGTTGTATAGATACTATGATATATAGATACATGTTGTATAGATACTAGTTGCGTCCTTAACAGATCATTCAGTCCCCTTGTACATTTTAAGTTATTAAATATCCTAATTTAAGACCCCTTACACGCATATTATGTTATTAATTTATTTACAAATACAGCAGGTAATGTTCCTAAATTATAAATAGTCTTGTAACAAAATTTCTGAATTTTAATTATTGTAAATTTAATATTGTGATTTTCTATTCTATTTATATCGTGTAAATTTCTGTAACTATTCTTTATTTTTATTGGTGTATTAATAAAAAATTAAATAAAAACCTTTTTTGATTATATTGATTTTTGTTTTATTAATCACCTCATCCTTATGTTTCATAGCTTGAAGGACACATACGAAACCCTATTAACGAGTGTTTCACGTTCATTTACTAATCAATTAAAATTGTTTGCATTAATGAAAGTTGACACATAATCAATTTTTTTTTTTATTACACTCCATAAATTGTTCCTTTTTTATGGGTAAATTTCGACGACAAAATGTTTTGTAGTGAGTGTTCAAAAAGATTAACTAGATTGTTAAATAAAGACTCAACTCTTCTTAGGTTAGGTTTAGGTTTTATGACTCATGCCCGGGCTTTAACTACGAGGTCATATCGCCTACTACCAGAGTGCTCTTCCGTCACTCTGGTGGACATGAGCCCGACTCTACTGTGGGAGTCCTCAATTTTGCCTACCCTAAATTTTTATTCACTTATGGCAGGGGTCTTTAACGAGTACCTGACATCGTACAGGCTCGGGACCATCGCTTAACGTCCCTTCCGAAGGACGGCGTGCTTAAGTTTATTTTATCTCCCAGATAAAGGCTTCGGTCGGGTTCGAACCCTCGTTCTTGAGCTCAGAAGTCAAGCACGCATACCACTGAGCTACCGGCGCACCTCTCAACTCTTCTTGCACTTTCCAATTATCTTTGTCACTAATGGAAACATACCAAGATTTCTAGAGTGTGATTGATCTGCAACGTATAGTTCATAGTTCAATCACTCCACAAGTCTTGCGACGAGCTTAACAAGAAGTTGCAAAACTGAAGGGAAATATTTTCAAATACTTAAAAAAAAAAAAATTAATTAATGCAAAAGATTTTAATAATCATATAATGCCTAGCTAAAAGGAATTCAATATTTAGCTCATTGAAAAACGGATTTCACCATGTGTTCCTATGGGAAATACTATCGAAAAAAGCTTTCAGGAAGAAATATGGGTTATCAGAAGCAGTCTTTCTAACTTTTTTTCGAGATTTTTCTAATTTCAATATGGTTTATGTAAGATCATCGTCGAGAAACCGGCCTTCCAGATATCGCAGACGTCTTGAGAAAAATCACGCCACACCACGAAAGAGGGCCAACCAACCCAAACAGGAAACTAAAACCTCGCCTTTACCAGACACTTTATACTCAACTTTTTTTTTTTTTTTTTTTTGCAGTTTAGAGCTTCCTGCACATACTTTTTGAGCGAAATTTGAATTATATTTTTGTCTTTTTTGCAACTCGACGTCCTTACAATCATTCTAGACCTCTCAATGTTTTACCTTCAAACATCCCGTCTGTACACTATTTTAATTACATATCTATAACATTCCACTTACCACCTTCTTGCCCCAAGGTATGAAGAAGTTAAGCATATTCGCGTTGCGCAGATAAAGGGTCTATTTCCACTTATTTGAAAACATTGATTTTTTGTATTAACGTTTTCTCAACAGTAACGATTTTTCCTGGAAAACGCCAAAGGCTTTGCAAAAAAGCTATTGAAAACTTGGTTCCGTGGCAAAAGGGCTCCATATCCAACGATTGTCTTGTGCCAATCAGATCAATAAAGTATCTATAAATTGTAGATTTCAGAATATAACTTAATTTTTTGAATTATACACAGTTTTGGAAAAATCATATTAAGAAGTATTCTTACCAAAGGAGTTTGGAACGGAATAGTTTTGTTTGTAAATTGAGAGGTTCATAATAAAAAGCGACCTGTTGAATTGCCCCTTTAAAGTAATGTGCATTCTGTATTCAGGCTGTTGGGCTACACCGAGAGCATCGTTGGAAAGTACCTGTGCAGATTTCGCAAAGATAAATCAACGATTGACTGACCAGATCTTCAGTTTGAGACTAAATCTGGAGAAATCCCTCGATTTCAAGATAGAGACTCACCATCTGTTGGCGGATGTTAGGACTGCCTATGATATGGTGAAGAGGCCACAGCACTGATGGAACTGGGAATACCTATCTTTAGGCCTTCAGTTCACATTTTACCATGTAAGTGACTAGTGAACATATTCGGCATATTTTGTAATGGAAATTTAACGAAGGCTAAAAAGCAATGTCCCGAAAACTTTCCGTTTCCTACCAAACATGTTTTTATTAAATTTCCTATCGCTAATAAGTCCCCCTCGAAGAACGAAAAATAAATTTTCGTAGGAATATTTTAAAAAAATGCAACGAACTATAAAATATATATATATTTTTTTGGTATTTTTATGAAAAATTATAATAAAAATTATGAAAAATACATGTGATGTGGCCATTACAAGACTATTTCATACGAACCATGCTTACAGAACACTCTCTGAAGAACCCTCTGGCATTTCTGGGTACGTATATAAAAGTAATGATAGCGTCGGCGGCATTGTTTTGTTACACTGTACAGAGTAATTCTGAGAGTGACTTTCTTATACCCATTAATGTCAGTATGAAATGATATTGAAAAGGGGAAGAGAGTGGTTACTATAAGAAACTCCTGCAATGGCCAAATCACATATCTTTACATTTAATTAATAAATTAGTTGAATCTTGCTCAGTATTTTTAATGTTCCCTTAACGTTTCCCTGAGAACTCTCTCTTAAATTAAATACATCAATTTCAAATCGAGGAAGAGTAACATTTGTAGTCAATTTTTTCGTATAAGACTTGTTTCTGTCTAGTCCCTGAATTCTGAAAATTCACACCAATTGGAGAAAATGAAGCACAACCTATGGAGGAAAATAAGACAGACAGCATTTTAAAAAAGTAATATAATAAAATAAACATATTAATCCCGTATTAAAAATTATATTACATTTTGAATTTTAACCTACAGTCTTCTAAATAATAAATACATGTCATGGAATTGGAAATTTATTTACATTGTAAATCTCATTTAATCTCATTTCAAGTAAAAGGACAGCAGGTAACTATTGTTATATAAATATTATATATTGTACTTTAAGTAAACAAAGAAGTGTTTTTGTTTTCATTCTTTCTCCATTAATGTTAACATAGACAAAAAAATTAAAATTAGTAAAATAAAAAAATAAACTAATATCTAAAATTGTCTAAGTATAAAGGTTAGAATAAATGAAAATTTAAATAAAAAATTATTCTTATAAATAAAAAGGAATGAATCATTTTATAAATTATATAAAAATTCACAACCTGTTACTTTTTAATGTTTTTTTAAACAGTCCATTATTACATTGCACTGACCAAAATATAAAATTGCTGCTTTTAAACAAAGCAAATATACACAAAATTATATTTCGCAGTTTTTTTTGTAAAATTCTCATTTTTACAAAAGGCCTTCTTAGGCTTAACGTCAACTCGAACTGAACTTTGGTAAATAGCTTACATTGTAATAGGCTGAAGTAGAGTTAGGCTCAATGGAAAAGGACTCGTAAAGGCTCCTATCTCACACACAAAATGTATGTTTTGGTATTTCACTGAGCCTAAGTTTTTGTAATTTGGCAATAGCTCAGTCGATTGAGTGCAGTCCAATTACAAAAAGACTGTCAAAAGTAAGACAATTTACCAAATGGTAATACAGGTCGTTAAGCCTAAGATCCTTTGTAGAAAGGCGGATTCTACAATAAACCTGCGACATATATATATATATAAATAAATACTTTTCGAAAATAAATTTACATGTTGTAAGTCTTGTGGCGTTCATAAAGTTGTTCACACTTCTCGAGAAGTCTGAGAACAGGGTTGATGTTGTAAGGGAAGAGGGAGCGGGCGATAAGACGGTCGATGGAGAGGTGGAGTTGGATGAAGACGCCCATCATGTCCTTCAACTCGTCCCGGCAAGTGGACGCGAACTCAGCCCAGTTCCTCCGAATGTACTTGAGGAGGCGGAGCAGATACAAGAGGAAGCAAGTCTCGTTGGAGACGAGGAAGTCCAATAGTACGTCAGGGCCGTGAGAAACAGTGCGCAAAAACTGCGCCAGGGAGACGGCTGGGCTGAGCGCGCGGCGGAGGTCCTGTGAGGCGTTCTGACGATAGAGAAGGCCGACACTTACATCAAGACAGCAGACCATCCCTTCGATCAAAGCGTCATCCTGGTCGGACAATAGCTGTACCACCCACTGGGCGAGAGGGGTCTCCGGATGGAAGGGAAGCAAGGCTTTGACGCATGAGTCTAGCCGCCGCAGGACATGCAGGATACTGCGCTCGATGACTACCATGTCTTCTGAAGTGTCCTCGGACTCTGAAGCCAACGAACTGTCGCTGGAGCTTTCGCAGCGTGTTTCCTTTACCGTCACTGCAACCGCCTTCAGCACTAAAAGTACTGCCTTTTGCAAGAGCGGCCGGTCGCCTTCTCCCCTGCCCCCGCCAAACCGACCACTCCCTCCTCTATAGGGGATATTTTCAAGAAGACTGCTATCCTTCACACTCCGCACGATCAGGTGGGCCAAGGAACAGGGCTCATCAGCAAGAATGTCCTGAAGAGCCAGCGTACTGCCGTAACACAACACTTCGTTGAAAAGATCTAACATATGCCTCCAGACAATAGGGGATACACCGGAATTCAGCAGAGAAACAAAGTTGGGGAGATGAGCGTAAAACGGTTTGGTATCTACAATAGAAAGGTTGGCTTTGACGGAGATTATGGCTTCCCAGAGACCGAGGAAGGTGACCACAGTGGCTTCGTGTTGGCTGGGGGTGGGCCCGGGCGCAGAAAGGATGCGATCTAGCCTCGCCACAAGCTCCGGCCACCGCCCTTCCAGTGCCTTGATACATAGACACTTAATCTGAGAGCTATCCGACCCGCTATCTGGCACACTGAGCACGTGACACCCCCGCGGCGGTTCGATGCCTCGCTCCTCCAGTGGGTGTTCTTCCCAGTCCTTCCACTCAGTCACCCGCTTCATTACCTCCAGAGAGAAGGCCATCTTGCCGGGGTACAGTGCGCTCTCTGTCAGCCGGTCCAGCCAGCGAGGGTCCACATGGGCGCGAGATACCAACAGAAAGGCGGACAGGGCACGCCCTGAAGTGAAACTGACATACCTATCTGCATGCGCAGACAGCTCAATCAGATAATCTACCAAACCATGCTCATTCCTAATCAGAGAGTCACACACGTCACTGATCCTAGAACACACCAAACCGCGGGCATTCTGTTTAATCGCAACCTCACAAAGAAGCTGGACGGAGCTTAGAAACAACAATGTCCTGTCTCTACTCCAGTTTGCAATAGAGCTGGTCAAACAACCGTCCTCATCCTGCTGGTGGAGGATCTTCAAACTTCTGAAAGGTTTCTTTACCACACTATCCGGCATGGAGCACAAGCACTGAGCGAGCAGGTTCTTCTGCAGAGCCTCAAGGTCACTGTTGTTCTCCTCCTCGGATATCTTCACCTTCTTCTTGAGGGGTTCCATCCCTGCGACCGGCGCAGACTTTTCTTTAGTAAGCACCATTAAGTTACAACGATCAGCAGTTTATCCAACTTCCTTCAGTCCTCCATCTTCGGGCCCAGTTTCCTCCATTGAATCACCGTCTTTAATTGCTCCACACCATTCTTGAATTCCTGAAAAAATAAAACGAAAACATAAAGTTATAATAATCAAAAATAAATTGATTTTTATATGTACTTAAAGTGTAGGAACTCATGGGATTAGAATTCTATAATTTTTCTAAATTTACAAAGAGTAAGATGATTTCTAATTTGAATGTTTTTTTCTATATATAATCAATCTCAATTTGTTGCGATTCTGAGGATTTCAACCTATTTTACTTATTTTCTAATAACAAATAAAGATTTTTCTAATAGTTTTTGCTTTATCCCTAGAACGGAAGATATAAAAGCATTGTTTTCAAAAAGTTGAGAAAAATGGATACATGATACTCTGGTTCTGAAGTACAGAATTCTCAAGAGTCGTGTGACCAGGTCCATCTTTTCCGAAATAAGTTCGGTAACAAATAAAACAATCTAGTTACAACTAAAAAAATACTAAGTTGGAAGTAACAAGAATTACAATTATATTACAAAACGCAGAACTATATTTTGAAAAAATGTAGTAATTATCTTATACTTGAAGTATCAATAATTCAAAATAGAAATAAGATATAATGATCAAAATGTCAAACCACACTAATAAATAATACAAATTGTATCTTTCTCTTCATTGGCTTATTCAAAGTGTTCCCAATATGTGGGTCCTTTAATCGACAGTAGATACATATTTTGATAATACCTATAATTCACATTACACATGAAATAAACTACATCGAATATAAATATAATACTATTTTATAAGAGAAAATAAGAAATGAAACTGATAAATTTAAAAGAAGTCAAACAAGAAAATGATGATGAACCATAAGTGTAACACAGTAGCAAGCAAAACGTCTTTATTAAACATAAAACGAACGAGAAATATAACATTTAAGTATTCAATGGATTGATATTAGATGAAAAAAGTCAAGGAATCACGATATTACAAACGAATTATTAATAAAAACATTAATTTTAAGTTCGGTGCGTAATACTGGTGGTTCAAAGCTTAACATTCCGTTTTTAATACAGCAGTTACAAGCCCCCTAAACTGCAATATTTATTTAGAAATAATAAAAGTTAAAAAGAAACACATAATTACCTTTGCGTAAATGTTAGAAGTACAATGAAATATAACACTTGGCACTTTACAACCACTTTTAAATAGCAAAACAAACCTCATTCATTCATGGACGCCATGTTGAACTATATGACGCTATGCGCTGCTACGAATGGTGTCAAAATTCTTGAGATGTATATTTTTCAATATTTATGAGAAACAGTAACTAGATATAATTTAAAAAATATACATTTTCTAAATAAGTGTATCCTTTTTTTTGTTTACAACTATCTGAAACAAGTTTTCATATCAATCTTGATAACAATGTTGTAATGAATTTATTGTAATATTAGAAAAACTTAGAACCAATAATATTTGAAAGAAAGTTTTTTATTAATTCTTATCAGATTGACAACATTATTACTAGAAAATATGATTTAAATTTTATGTCAGGCTGGTATCACTCCGATCATCTGTTGAAGTGGGCGAGTCCTTTAGTTTCTGTCTATGTACATTGTGTGTTTTGTGTTATAACATTTTATTTTATAGGATGATGGGTTTTATGTTCAATATTGATGGTGGCTATTTAGAGGGGCTTTGCCGAGGTTTTAAATGCGGTATTTTAAGAAATACGGATTATTTGAACTTAGTTCAATGTGAATCTCTAGAAGGTCAGTCTTCTTTCGCCCCTTTAAACGTTTTTATTCCCCATTTTGTCTTTCATATTGTACTTTTTTAAATTATTAAACTTTCCTATTTATAAGTTAACGTTTACCATTTGTCAAATGTATGTTTCAGATCTTAAGCTACATCTTCAGGGAACAGATTATGGTAGTTTTCTGGCGAACGAGCCCAGCCCACTTACTGTCTCTGTTATTGACGACAAGTTGAGAGAAAAACTTGTAATTGAGTTTCAGCATATGCGAAATCATGCAGTGGAACCTCTCTCTACATTTTTAGATTTTATCACGTAAGAAAGTTCCATTTAATTATTTATAATTTTATCTGATAAACTTATACTGCCCCATTCACATTTGATAACATTTAAACAAAAGAGGAAGTCTTAAGATATATTTGAATTTCATATTTCTTTGGGGATTTATTTTCTCTCAGAAGTACCGAAAATGATCCTTTTTAAAGGTTTGGCACTTTATATTTGGCCAGTTCTCTTGTAATTCAAGTTTATTAACTTATTTTTCCGCGATTTGTGTTTGTTAAAGTAATATAGAATTAACTTTTTGAGCAATTTATTTCTTTCTACAGCGGGTCAATATGGTACCAGACTTTAACTGTACGCATTTTATCTTTCGCAAATATTGTTTATTGTGTGTCAAGCTCTTCATTTTATACTAACTCAACTTCAAATGTTTACAAATAGTAATTTTTAGGACTATATTTAACAATAAGTGTTTTAATTGTTTGTTAAGAGTTTTTGCGATGAAAATATGCTATTATATGATAATAATCCATATGTTTTCTAACTGTATTAATTGACAATTTACCCTAATTATACCTGACCTCATTTCTTTATAAGTGCTCATATACTGAGCAGATCAGAATGAACGCATCTCCCTCTTGTGTCTTCTGTACTGTGGTCTGTTTTTCCTGAGCTGAGACCTTGGCGTTGTCCCCTCAATTCAGCTAGTCTTCTCCACTGCAGTGTAGCGGCTTAACTCTAACCTGTCCTTCTAGCTGTGAACTCCTAACATCGAGAAATAGACCAAATTGATTGGATGAAGATAAGACATTGTGTAATCATCTTGTGGGAGGGGCATGACAACATGACAGATAACCGACCGTTACCTCCAAAGAAAAATTAGAAAAAATGACACCAGTGACCATGATAACTCCTGATTGAATAATTATATCGACACGAAATTTTATATGAGCATTGAGAAATTCCTGAGTGAGACACCTGTTGATACTGAGTGAAGTCAGCCCAAGATAAGTAGGGGGTTAGGGGGAAACTTGGTAAAAAAAGGGGAGGGGAAATAAAGGCATGCTTAACTCATGATAACTGCAAATGTGATGTACGAAGTTTTGTCCCTGAGTAAGACACCTATTGATTCTCAGTCATATCGACCAGAGGGGAAGAAGTTTATTACAAATAGTTGGAGCTCTGGAAATGTATTGCCGGTAATTCCTCTGCTCCTATTGTATTATTTAGGTTGCTTCGGTGACTAGATAACGACCTCCAGGATACAAGCCTCATTAACATATTTTTATTATTATTTTATCAACTATTTACAAGCTACTTACTGAATTCCTCCCTCTCCCCCGTGTACAAGTTGCTGCCTATGCCTCTGCTAATAGCAAAAACAATATATTTTCTTGAAAATGTTTTCATTTATTCATATTTTACATAAAAAATCAAAGAAAACAAATCTGATATTGTTAGATTTTTTCCGTCAGTTATTTTCAAAAGAAAATATCTACTTTATGTAATTTATTAAGAAGGTGTTAAATTGCACAACAGATTTAGTAAATAAAATCAATAATATTAATTTTTATGTATTATGTTATCTCCGGAGGGCGTTTTTTCCAATTCTTCCAACAACGACAAAAATCCTGTTTTTTTTTTCGCTTGTCAGTTTTTCCGGATATTTTGAAACTCTAGCCTGAATCACTCTAGAAATTCATATCACATTATCACATTTTTCAGAAAATACTATTCCTTTGTCAGAACTCGCTCATTTTCGAATTGGGTCGAGATTTAGAGCTTGTTTGTTGTTTTCAGGTACAGCTACATGATCGACAACATAATCCTGCTGATCACGGGGACCCTCCACCAGAGGCCCATCTCTGAGCTGATCCCCAAGTGCCATCCTCTTGGCAGTTTTGAGCAGATGGAGGCTATTCATGTGGCAGCCACCCCGGCTGAGCTCTACAATGCAGTCCTCGTTGATACTCCACTTGGTATTGTTTTTATAAAGTTTGTTGTAACTGTTGTGATGAGGTTATCACTAGATCTTTTTTGAAAAAAGTATGGATACTCCTAGATATAAGTTATATTGATTTCGTAGTTGATACCTTAAATGGTAACCGATTACTACGTATTTACTGATATTGGTGAGACCAATTTCGGTGATACCACCGAAAGGTATGACAACAGTAATCTTATATTTACTGTGCAATGTCAGGTACTCGTTAAAGACCCCTACCCTAGATGAATAAAAATTTAGGGTAGGCAAAATTTAGGACTTCCATAGTAGAGTCGGGTTCATGTCCACCAGAGTGATGAAAGAGCGCTTTGGTAGTAGGCGATATGACCTTGTAGTTAAAGAGCATGAGTCATAATAACTAACTTTACTGGCGGAACTAACCCCTTAGATTATATACCAGAATATTTAAATATATTTTTTTTAAATCCATCAATCTGAGTGGTATATAAATTCTAATATTATATGTTATTTTGTTGATATCAAAATATTTAATGAGGAAAAAATATATTTCAAGCTCTCTCCCCGATTGAGACAGCAAAAAATCAGTGAGCATCAATTTCTTACAATTATTGATGTAAATGCTTGCCAGACTGTTTTTTATTATTGCCATTATTCTTAACTGCAAATATATTATTTTTACATTTTATTTCTATTAAAATTTATTTATTATTAGCAAACAGGTAGTGTGCCCCATCTCCGGATTTTATTCCCCCATCAGTAGATCACTGAAGAACAGTTCTTCATCTCTACAAGCTCTTGTCGTGAGGTCAGCTGACATGGCCGTTATGTTTCCACCCCCACGACTCCCCTCGTTAAAAGTTTAATCAGTCTCATGAGGATGTAACATCTAAAATTTCATGAAAATCCGCTGTTTAATATACGATGTACATATATGCGTGATATATAATAATTATTTATTTATTGTTCTTGTTTAGCCGCCTTTTTTGTGGACTGCATCAGTGAACAAGATTTGGACGAAATGAATATTGAGATTATAAGAAATACTTTGTACAAATCCTACCTCGAAGCTTTTTATGCATTTTGTGAAAAATTGGGTGGTACTACGGCTGAAACAATGTGTGAAATTCTTGCTGTATGTTATTTTCTTTTTATTTAAACATTTATTATTTTGTAATAAATAATTGATTTATGGGTAAATACCAATGAGTCATAAGTATATTGAAAATTTTACAGCCACTATTAGTATGTTTATTTGCCACAGATATATATATTTTTTTTTTATTAAACTGAAGGCTGGAAAAATTGTCTTTAAAATAGTATCAAGCTTAGACCCACAAAACGGTAGGAATATTGTTTTGAATGTACCTTTTTTTTGTAAATTAAAGTTTCATTTCTGGTACTTGGATCCATTGGGTCCAATTATATATATATATAATCCCATTTCAAATATATATATATATTTTTTAATTTGCCTAATGGGATGTTATAGATTTGTCCTTAAAACATGTAGAATCTTTTGAAATTTTAATCAAATTATTTTGTAATATTTTGTAATGTAATTTGTCAGATTTTTTGCCATTATTTTTTCGTAATACATGCAAAACATGAAGTTTCTGTAGTATGCTTCCCCCGGAATCCGAAAATTACGGAATAAACTGGACCTCAGTGACTCGGAAAATTATGGAATTAACTAAATATTGCCGTTTTAAACGTGGCAATATGCGGACTAAACCTGATTTTACAAAGTGTTGAATATCAGAACATAATAACTCTGACAAAATTGATTCTTCTATCGATAGTACGCCAAAATTCTTTAGAACATTCTTTCCACAGTTTTGTTTTGTTCTGGTATTTGAGATTTAGAGAAGTGAGGTTAAGAAATGTGCTGTTGAATATGATATGAATCTCAGATATCCAGAAGGAAACTGTGTGGTTTCCACAAGAAGTGTATTAGCCGTTCAGAAAAAAAAAAAAAAAAAACTTAAAAATTAATTATTTTTGTATTTTTTACTTTGTAAAATCAGGTTTAGTGGGCATTTTTTTACATATTTTTCTCAGTCATCAATATATGAAAACTGAAGTTATTGAAACTCTTAAATCGAGAAAATCGATGAAAACTTCAAAACATTTACAGGATACAATTTTAGGGTCCAATACTTGGCAAATTGATTATTGGATCCAAATGAAAAATAATTAAATTGAAATGTGAAGTAGAGATGAGTTGGTGGAGCGACCCCACTGATATGGCTGATGTCAGCTGTTGTTTGTGTAGTTTGAAGCAGATCGTCGTGCTTTTATTATCACCATCAACTCGTTCGGAACGGAGCTGAGCAAGGACGACCGTGCCAAGCTCTACCCCCGATGTGGCAAGTTGCATCCCGATGGACTGGCCGCTCTCGCTAGAGCTGACGACTATGAACAGGTCAAGGCGGTCGCTCTCTACTATGCTGTAAGTTGCCACAGATAGAATAAAATAGAAGAGAGAACCCATCCTTCATTCAACCTCTTCGTCTCCTCTCACTCACTTCCTACCTTTCATTCAAAATGCTTTAAAGAAATCTTAACATAATGTTTAGTATAAAAAATAGAAAAAAGGAAAATTCTTACATTTAATTTAATATAAAAATAACTAACAAAAAGTTTATATTTGTTCTTTTATTTTACCTCCGAGCTTCACAAACATCAAGTAAGTATTACACAACATCGAACAAAAAAATCTATTTTCTCGATGTTTCTTAATGCTTAAGTTTTATTTGTTCAACAGAAATTACTTGAAAAAAAAAGGAGTCAATAAAATAAAAGTAGAAATACGTTTTGGTTATTATTTGTTTATTTAAAACAATTATTTTATATTTTAAATATATGATATTTCCTTTTTTCCATTTTATATAATTAAATATGAACATCGATTGAACATTTATATCGTCGATATATGGGAACGTTAATAATAATAATATTTATTTTCGTTAAACCATAACATGATAATAGGAAGTCACTTCAGCTTTTTGACAGTTGGTTCTGCTTGGATTGTAAGTATAAATTGGCTATAATCCAATGTCGTCGTTGTTACTTGTGGTGCCTGAAATGGGAGGTCAGCGTGGGAAGCACACAAATATGTAGAGTAACTCGTCATTATATTAACCATCTGATAATCTTAGAATCTATTGAAATTATATAACTGAATCTTGGCACAATGTTAAAGGGTGATTGTAGATCCAGCCATAAATCAATCAATATTTGACATGGCATATATACGTCTATAATTGTTGAAAATCAATCAAAACATTAAATTTTCTCATTTTTATATTTTTCAGGAATATGAAAAACTATTTTTGAATGCTGGAAATGACCCTGGTGAAAAGACTCTGGAAGATCGGTTTTTTGAACATGAGGTTGGTAGTATTTAATTTTTACTTTTTAATACCTATTATTGAAGTCATTAAAAAATCTAGAGCAAGACTTCGTTGAAATCTGTTTCGGGGTTTAGTTACAAAAACAAATATTTTTCTGTGGTTAGGGCGGACTTTCTCGTATACAGCCTATTATCATTATCCGACCTAAACAAAGGACGTTATGAGTATTGAGTACTTTTTATTTTTAGCAAGGAAGACAGCTATTTAATAAAATTGTCTGTGATAAGAAAGTCCTATAGCACTTTCCTTTTTTCCACTTCATTATGTAAATTCTGGAAACGATTTCAATTTTTTTTTTGGCAGAAAAGGTTTAACCCACATTTGTAAGTTAATTATTACGACTCCTGCCCGGACTTCAACTACGAGGTCATATCACCTACTTTCATCGTAAAGGCTCGGGACCGTCGCTTCGTTCCATCTGAAGAACGACGTCCTCAATGTTTTTTCACCTCCCAGATAAAACTAAGGATTTCGTCCGGGTTTCAGACCCGCGATCTTGAGCTCAGTTGGCTAGCATGCTACTTCTGAGCTGCCGGCGCCGTTTTTGTATGTTATATGAAAGTCTTGGAGGCGATAAGTCCAATTTCTATCCTTATGTACGCTTTGTTTGTATGTGTCTCCCGGGAAAAGAGCTGATGGTATATTGATATAATTCGAATCTCTTTTCAAGGATTGTTCAACTTACAATATAGGCCGAGTGGCATCTCAAGGGGAGCACCCCTCCCAGAACAGGAAATTGGTGTTATCTCTCTGGTGCTAACTTTCACACATAGGATCCTTATAAGCCCTGTTACAGTTACTAACCTGTTTAAAGTTACTTGTAATGTATAATAACACTTTTTTTGTTTTTCTCTTTACAGGTCAAATTAAATGTTAACGCTTTTATGCAACAATTTCATTATGGGGTATTCTACTCATATTTGAAATTGAAAGAACAAGAATGCAGAAACATCGTTTGGATATCAGAATGTGTGGCTCAAAAACATCGTGCAAAAATTGATAACTACATACCTATATTTCTTGAAGGCAAAATGTAGGGAGACCATTTTTGTTTTTTAAAATATTTACATTTTAATAACTTCTGTAAAACAATTTCTAATTGTTGAACTGCTTCATCAAGCCAAAAATTATATCGTTATTTTTGGTTTCAACATCACGTCAACATTTATTTATATTCCTTTCTCTGATGAATAAATAAGTATTATAAATTATAATAGTTTAATAAATTAACTAAAAATTAAGGAAAACAATTGAAATTTTCATTTTCAAGAATAATGTTATTGTTTTAAAAAAATACATTCCAATGTTTCGTTACAAAAATTGTGTCCCCTTGAAAATAGCTCTTTTTTGTTTTTGAGTAGGTTGTAAACATATAAATTGTACATAATATTGTTTGATGTAATCTAACTAGGTACCCCATTTATTTATTAGTCAGAATTTCTTATGAAAATCCATATTTAAAAATTGTTTTATTTTAAGGTTATGGTGTATAAAAATAATGAATAAATGCATTACAATGTACAATATAAATATTATTATATTAAACATTTAGTGATCTTGTTGATGTTAATAAAATTTTAAGTTGACGTTTCCAGATTATTATTTTATCTTTTTTCACTACATTATTCTTTAAAAAATAATACCTTTTTTAAGATGGACCCATTTTTGTGACTGAGGAAAGAGCTATAATGCGAATAAATAACGAAAAATAGATATTACGCGCTTGAAGAATTCTTGATAAAATTACCCACAAGTGTTTTTCCTAGGACCATTCACACACCACCTTTAAGAATCTTCATTATAGACTTATCGAAAATTAAAAGCAACGACAATTATCCTTGGGTATTTTATTATTAAAAGTAGGTCTTAAGATAATTATAGGGTTTATTTATTTTATTTTTCCGTAAGACTAATTGTAGTCCTATAAAGCCGAAGCGAGTATGTTCGGGTATGGAGGGTAAGGGGGAGGACCAGATCGGGAACCCCGGGCACCCAACCCGCGAAGCCAACCAGACCCAGGGACAAGGGATGGCATGACCGGACCACGCTCTCTTCATATCCACCCGGTCGGTGCCCATCAGCAAGGCTTGAGCAAGAGGGTGTGCCCGTACCCCCCCCCCCCCCCCCCCCCCCCCCCCCCGAGGAATTTTGAGTCTATTTATCTTCTTATTACAATTCTATTTTTGAATATGTCATAGTTGCTAATTATAGGGTTGCCGAGGTTAGTCCAACAAACCAAGTCTTTACATTAATCAGTCTAACTTCATGCAGTTTTCTCTGTTGAAAAACCTTAAGATACTAAAATGAAAAATTCGTTCATCGTTCATTTACGCTTTTTAAGGTTTTATTGTTTTTTATAATTAATTTATTATACTTCCAATTATATCTATTATATTAATCCAAAATATATAAAGTGTACTTTTATAATATTGAAACCACGAAGCGACCGAACCTCTAATCTTTTATAAAAAAGCAATCTTTATGAAACTTGCTAAAAAACTCCTTTCAGCATTAATATTTATTTTATTTTATGCTCTACTCGTTATCCATAGATTGAAAAAAAAAAAAAAATTATCCGGTCCTTCTGAAGCAATTTTATTTCCAAGGAATGATTTGTGAAGTCAAAGGATAAGTATTTTATAAGAAGGACGTGGCATGGACATACTAAAAAAGGACATATTACCTTCATTACTCATCCGATAATAAGAAAGTGTGAGGTACATTTTAACACATAGTTGAGTTGAGCGCTGCCTCAACCTGTAGAGATAACTACCTCTCTCCATCCTAAATCAGTGGTTAGCCTTTCTGCAACCTCTTTCATCCGCTTGGAACCCCGCCTCAAATCGACCCAAACGGATCCTTACTCTTTCCGGTTTCTGTGTTATTGGAAATTCCAGAAATAGCCTTGTTCATCCTGGTGTAAGGCCTAGAAAAGTCTGGGCTAGAAATTTATTTTCTGGTTTCTACTAAGCCCAACTTAATTTTTTTTTTTTTTCTATGGAGCTTTTTATGGACCTTACACCTGTCAATCAAGGTAAGAGAATGCAGTCGTTTCGAGATGGGAAGCAAGTCGAGTTACAGTAGGCAACAGTCAATGTGTGTGAAATGGCTAGGGTTCCTAAAGTTCAAATATAATGAGAAAAATAAAGAAAAAATGTATTTTTTTTTTTAATATTGTCTATTTCACAAAAGTATAAAAAAATATATACATATAATATGGGAGTACTTTCGGTATTTCTACCATCTTCAGACATGTCTTACCAAATATTGGACGTGGCTGAAGATGGTAGCAATACCGAAAGTACTCCCATATTATAGTATATATTTTTTTTGTGAAATAAACTATTTTTTTTTAAACATACATTTTTTCTTTATTTTCTATTGAGTGCATCTCTGCAGAAAATATTAAGAATTATCAAGAAAAAGGAAGGTCTGGGGGACCACTTTGAGGGAGTGGAATGTGGACCAGAGCTTCCTAAGTAAGCCAGTAGACACCACCGCCTCCATATCTCTTCAGCGGGTAGGATCTGAAGAAGGAAACATTTTTCAAAACATTCAAATTATTTATTGATGTAAGACTTTTATTTAAATTTACCCACACTTACTTCTGATGTGTGTGGGTGTGTTTCCATTCTTTAATGTTGTTTCAGAGAATCCTAAACCCTAAAATTTTAATTAGCGTCAATGGTTGTTATGGCTAAAAATGTGGTAATTGATTTGATGAGATGGACCCGAAAGCCATTGAAACTAACCTAAATTGTTGGAATGTAGTTTTTGGTATCCTTTTGCATAGAACTAGGCAACACTGGAAACATCAGTGTAACACATGGGCAGCTCTGAGGTGGAATCAATTTTATCGTCCTTTTGTGCGATTTACTATTTAAAGATTTCTCAATACTTACCCAGATGGGATTGTCTGTACTTTTGGCCATATGCCAACCTACTTACACATATGGGTACCGCATCTTTCCATCCTGACATGATCTTACAGTTCGACCCCCTGGTGTAGATATCCTTATTAGGTTCTTATTTCAGTATAAATAGATGAAATTACAAAAAAAAGACAATTTGAAAAAGCTTTACTATAATTTAATTTGTTTTGATATAGTCGGTTCAGTTCAACTTGAGCTGACTGTCCATACCCTTAACTCCATCATATCCTCGGGCACCGATCTTAGTACCAGCCACCCGGCAGCCAAAGTCAACAGCGTGCTGAACTGGGGCACTGCGGGTGAGCGCGTGGATCACCCCCGCGACGAACGTGTCTCCAGCCCCTAGCGAGTCTACCAACTTGGGAGGAGGGTAGCTAGGCGCTGTGTAGAACGCATCCCCGACAGAGGCCATAGCACCCTTGTCGCCCCATGCCACCACAGATATAGCCCTGCACAAAAAATAGACATGTAAAATCTCTTTAATACGTAAAGATCTGGAGTGGGCAATACATGCCCTTCTTATAGAAGACCCGTTCTGACATTAGCCCGCATTACATCGTAGTTTATCTAGTGGTGAGGGCCGCATTACACCGCAGTTTATCAATTGTATAGAAAGGCTTTAGAAAGGATGGGTTTTTGCCCCAAGACATTTTTGATTGGCAACAGACATATGATTTTTATAATACTTTACCCAAAATGATTTGTGTCTAGAACGTACCGAAACACATACAATGCATTCGTGCCACTCGCAGCACTCACCACTTACCAACCACATTCCATAGGCTGAAAAAAAAAAAATAATTAAAAATTACTTTCAGACAATACTGTTGTATATAAGAACTATCACAACACAAGGGCGTAGGTAATAAGTGGGGAATTAGCACAATTACACCGACCCGACCCCCCCCCCCCCCCCCCCCACCTTAAGCCAAAACCAGAAAGTTTTCATAGCAAAATGAATGAATAAAGCAAACTCATTTTTGAAATATTGACGTAGGTAACTGTTACTTTTAAGTAATATAACTAAACCTGACGATGGTTCAATGATGAAATCGTTAGTGTATACATTTTATGGAATGACCGACATATCCCGTCTCTTGTCAAACATACTGTGTTGGACAGAGAGGCTTCCATGGTCCTTCAGCCTGTTGACATCAGGGCACTCCTCAAGGCCACCAACCCGCCGACTTCTCTCGTCAACCCAGATCGCCTTTCCGTGGACCTCTGAAGTCTGGTACCTGGCTCATCTCGTGTGACGGCGTCCTCAGCCTACTCCCAGATCTTCTCAGCCGTCCTTCTCGGCCTTGTTTGGAGATCAGTTGATCAGCCCATCTTCCACATTCTCCCCTCCACATCAGGAGAATTAATTTTTGTTTTTCTACGCCGACTGGCCCTTGTATTTGATTTTTCTACGGCCCTTGTATTTGAAATTAAATATATATATATATATTTTTAATCTAGTCTTTGTTATTTATTAACAACTGTCTAGGGAAGATATTAAACCTACCCATTTTTCAATTTAGGTTTAATATTGACCAAAGCATCCTTCATGTTGTTCCAATTCTTGCCCATAGCGAACCCTTTGCCCAGGAAGAGGACATCCACCGGAGCCAGTACATCCAGGATTCCTTCATGGGCAATTTCTATTTCAAAAGAAATAACAATCTTCGGGTCAGGTTTAGTTTTATTATAGTTTTCAACCTTTGCCATCATTTTGGACACTTCTTTCAAATTTCGTCCCTGAAATGGAAAAAAAAAAAAACTTCTTGGATGAAAATGAAAAAAATTAAAATTAAAAAAGTGTAAAGACCGGGCGTGGTATCCAAATAATAGGATCTAGAGGATCACTCCAGAATATTGGAGAATAAAATGAGGTGTAAATAATAAGATTGATTAATTTTGAAAATTGTAAATAAAGATATGTAATATAATAAACATAAGAAAACTTCGTAGAGGTACGGTTGGTCAACTAAAATGATAACAAACGATAACAAAACATAGGCTAAATCGAAATAAAATCTAACTTAATATTAGAGGAGAATATATATCGACTTAGATAAGAATGAAAGTAAAAGTTCATAAAATTTATAAAATAATAAAGTCCTTATTGGATAAGACGGGATGCCGTCTGCCGGGGGCCTGCTAGATGATGTGCTGATGGGCGAGCTGAGGTAGATATAGGCAGGATACTGGCCGTCTTAAATAGATCCTACTTAGGTAAACATTACGAGATGTTATAGGCTTAGTAGGGAGGAGTCTATAAACAAATCCGACTTTGGGCCAACAAACAATGCAACAATAAGTATTGAAATGGAAGAAATGTTTAAATTTAAAAAAATGTATATACATATGTTAAGAGTACAAGTGTTAATGAAACCTATTATTTATTTTGGGCATTCTCGTAAAGTTTGAAGTCTTAGACTGGAAACATAGTGGAACGGAGAGCAATTAGTTGAGGTAGAAAGGCGACCATGATGCTAAGTTGAGCAAACAAGTTTTTAACAGATAGTTCATACATTTATCTATCGAACAAGGTAGACGCAAGGTAAGTTGACGCCCTGGGCGAACGAGCACCTTGCCGCCTCCTCTCCCACCGCAAAGAAACCCGACACAACTTCACATAAATGGGTACAACATAGAAGTAGGCTTATATACAGGTCCATGAGATTCAATGTTATCACAAAACTATTTACAATGACTCATTTTTATGTTATTTTGCTGTGTTCTGACAGATAATTCAAATTCAAACTAATACTGTTTTGCATCATCAGCTGTATAGTATATGGAAAGTTGAGCCGTGTTCCCATGCGATAACAGGTGGAAACTGTCCATCATGACATCACGAACCAAACATTTCCCATTACAGCTCACTGTCATTTGTGTTTCTCTCTTGCTATTGACATCGTTTGTGTATTTAAAAATAAGAAATAACAATCCATTCAGTTTCATTTATTTGTTATATGTGTAGTTCATCTCAATCTTCATATACAAAACACGAAGAATAATTAAAAATGTTATCTACGTTTCAAACTTATAATAAATAAAAATGTAATTAAGCACCTTAAAAAAAAAACCAAGTGTCGTAATGCCGCCCTCAATTTTGTCGCACTACGCGGCCCCCTAGTTGTCCTCTACGATCGCTTCGGCCCTATTACAGAAAGAAAGAAGATGAAAGAAGCAGTAGTGTACACTTACACTAGGCGAATTCTACCATTTGTACGAACAATTACATAATGATCCGGATGAATTTCATTACTATATTCGAATAAGTATTTAAACATATCATCATATTTCGGAGATTGTAGAGCACAAGTTACAAAACAAATGTTAATCCCACAATCCCATTACATTAGAACGGATTGCAATTACAACTAATTTATTTTTTGAAAAAAATATTAGACAGAAGAATATTTAAGTTTATGAGGTCATCTAACCTCAAAAACGCCAAAAAAGTAAAATTAAAACACATAATATATTATATTTTATTAGAGAAAAAATGGAAGAAACATTTTATGTAAAAAAAATAATGATCACTTGATCATTAGGGTAGGTGGGGTGGTTTGATAAAAAACGATAGATTGATTTTCCGTCTCCATAAAATAAATTTATACTATTTTTGATAACGTTTCGCCATTATTCAGGCATTATCAAAACTACAGGAACAACAAATTTGAGTTATAACACTAATGTTTATAACATCTCACTCAATTTTGTTGTTCCTACAGTTTTGATAGTGCCTGAATAATGGCGAAACTTTAACAAAGTTGATATAAATATATTCTGGGGAAATGGAAGGCCAATTATACTGGTCTCAAAACATTGATAGTCTTCCCCAACTTCAAAAAGAATGAGTTTAAAATAATATTATATACTTATTGAGAATACTGGTTGTATTTATTCCTTCAACTTCAGCATCCCAAAATTTATTTAAAATGATCTATTGTGATGTTGTGGATCTCTCAAACAGAGTTTCAATATTCATCTTGTCGGCGAAGGGTGAGCTGACGAGGCGATGCAAACAGAGCTACATATCAGCACTGCACTTCGCGCCCCTGTTTGCTATACTATGGGCGCATTAACTTGACAATGTTTTGTGACCTAAGCAATATTTTTGATATCTCCATTCCATTTTTTAAATTTGTATTTATTTATTTTTTTCACAAATCTTTGACACCCCATAATTTTCAAAATTTGTAAAACATCCAATTCTATATTACAGATAATCTTCTTAACGATATTCCCTTCAAATTTCAATTTAATCGGACCAGTAGTGGCGACCATGTTGAAAAACATGAATTGGAGAAAACGTAAAAGATATGGAAATTTGTTTTGTTGATAAAATATGATTTTCTTGTCTTTCTTTAATCTATTATTCCGGGTCCATAAATTAGGCCCTTCTTCAAGCATCGCCGGGCAATGCGCAAAACTGCACAGCGCTCCAACTTGACCAGTTGTTGGTATTTGACATTTTGTTTGGTGTTAACTATTCTTAAGACTTCAGACTTTAAGAAAATGACATATAGAAAAAGAAAAAAATAATAAAAATGGCGAATTTTTGAAAACTCTCATGATGGTGGCGAAAGAGGTATACCCAGTGCCGGATTAAGACTATTCGATGCTCTAAGCATTCTGAGCTTACATTTAGCTTATAAATGTTTTTATATTTAAGATATTAGTTCCATTTTAAATAAAAATGATAGCAGATTTACGAAAAAAATTAAATAAAAATTGAGAAATAATTAACTATTTAAATAAATAACTATTTCAAAAATAGCATTGCGGCCTTGGAGCCCCCGTGACGTGATGCCCTAAACAGTTAGTTAGTTTGCTTATAGGTTAATCCGACACTGGGTACACCCATTAATCCAGCACTGGGTACACCCATTAATCCGACACTGGGTACACCCATTAATCCAGCACTGGGTACACCCATTAATCCGACACTGGGTACACCCATTAATCCAGCACTGGGTACACCCATTAATCCGACACTGGGTACACCCATTAATCCAGCACTGGGTACACCCATTAATCCGACACTGGGTACACCCATTAATCCAGCACTGGGTACACCCATTAATCCGACACTGGGTACACACATTAATCCAGCACTGGGTACACCCATTAATCCAGCACTGGGTACACCCATTAATCCAGCACTGGGTACACCCATTAATCCAGCACTGGGTACACCCATTAATCCGACACTGGGTACACCCATTAATCCGACACTGGGTACACCCATTAATCCGACACTGGATACACCCATTAATCCGACACTGGGTACACCCATTAATCCGACACTGGGTACACCCATTAATCCGACACTGGGTACACCCATTAATCCGACACTGGGTACACCCATTAATCCGACACTGGATACACCCATTAATCCGACACTGGATACACCCATTAATCCGACACTGGGTACACCCATTAATCCGACACTGGGTACACCCATTAATCCGACACTGGGTACACCCATTAATCCGACACTGGGTACACCCATTAATCCGACACTGGGTACACCCATTAATCCAGCACTGGGTACACCCATTAATCCAGCACTGGGTACACCCATTAATCCAGCACTGGGTACACCCATTAATCCAGCACTGGGTACACCCATTAATCCGACACTGGGTACACCCATTAATCCAGCACTGGGTACACCCATTAATCCAGCACTGGGTACACCCATTAATCCGACACTGGGTACACCCATTAATCCGACACTGGATACACCCATTAATCCGACACTGGGTACACCCATTAATCCGACACTGGGTACACCCATTAATCCGACACTGGGTACACCCATTAATCCAGCACTGGGTACACCCATTAATCCGACACTGGGTACACACATTAATCCGACACTGGGTACACCCATTAATCCGACACTGGGTACACCCATTAATCCGACACTGGGTACACCCATTAATCCGACACTGGGTACACCCATTAATCCGACACTGGGGTACACCCATTAATCCGACACTGGGTACACCCATTAATCCGACACTGGGTACACCCATTAATCCGACACTGGGTACACCCATTAATCCGACACTGGGTACACCCATTAATCCGACACTGGGTACACCCATTAATCCGACACTGGGTACACCCATTAATCCGACACTGGGTACACCCATTAATCCGACACTGGGTACACCCATTAATCCGACACTGGGTACACCCATTAATCCGACACTGGGTACACCCATTAATCCGACACTGGGTACACCCATTAATCCAGCACTGGGTACACCCATTAATCCGACACTGGGTACACCCATTAATCCGACACTGGGTACACCCATTAATCCGACACTGGGTACACCCATTAATCCAGCACTGGGTACACCCATTAATCCGACACTGGGTACACCCATTAATCCGACACTGGGTACACCCATTAATCCGACACTGGGTACACCCATTAATCCAGCACTGGGTACACCCATTAAAATCATATACATTCATTAACATTTATACTAACACATTTGGTACATATCTAAAACATACGCTGAAATGTATCCACGCGTAGTTGTTTAAATCGAGCACGTCGAATTCTTCGAATTTAAGACTTGGTAAATTTTTATCTGCATGAACAATGGTTCTAGATCCAGTTTTGGCGTGAATAAGAATTGAAGACAAGGGAAGATCACAATTTGGATGCCCAACACAATGGCTGCAGTCTATTTTATATTTGTCAAAAGTATTTTTTATAAATCTGAAATATAAATACAAAAATCTTGAATTATACAATACATTACACAAACATGGAATAGAGGGGGGGGGGGGGGGGGGGGGGATTGAAAAATTTCGTAAAAACTTTGCTTTTGGAAATTCTGGTACACTTTTAATTTATTTTTTCTCTTCTTAACCTAGAAATAGAGTATCAAAAGTATTAATGCCCTCAAAATTAATATAGTTTTGGAAAAAATTGGCAAAAGTTGACATTACCTATATGTAGTTACACAACACGCATTGTCAACAATGTTATGTTTGTTATCCATCTAGGAGGCTTTTCCAGAATTCACCCGCCACTTTTCATTTAACATAATTTTCAATTTTTCCTATATTCATGTATGTTCTTTGATATGTCTTATTTACAAAACAAGCAAAATTAAATTGCGGAAAAACATAATTAGGCCTTAAAGATCAAACAATTTGAAAGAATTATAACGTTTGTATCTGGAAGAATAAAATGTTCACTCTCGTTGGTTCTTTAATTGAAACAGAACAGGTATAGATAGTAATTGATGGGTTAGAATCAAATTGGTCTAAGTGGCATTTTTAAAACTGAAGAAACTCATTTTTGTACCCGATTATGCACTTAACGAAACATTTTCAAAAATGTCACTTGGACCATTTTGATTATAACCCCGTTAATTGTGAATCTAAGTTTTTCATGAAAAATACTAGGGTTTATCGGAAAGAATAAAATGATCCTCCCTGGGAAAAGACCCTCCCATCGGACCTGCTAGGGGAGCAGTACTGATCTCCAGTTTCGGGAACTGGATTTTCACGTAGCTATATATTTAAATCAGGAGCAATATGAACTTCTTCACTGAAAGGGACGACATTGTAGTCTCTCAGATAAATCTCTCATGGGAAAAATACGTTAAAAAAAAGTAAATGCCAGGTAAATTCTTATCCTAACTGAAGTACTTTTACAGGATTTACAAAGCCACTTATTTTTTTACCTTTTAAAAATAATTGTCAACTTTTTTTTTTATAATGTTCTTCATTATGTCTTATTTACAAAACAAGCACAATTTAATTTCTGAAAAACATAATTAGGTCTTAAAAATCAATGTTTCAACAGATTTAGGACTTCCATATCAGAAATATATTTTTTACCCTTTCAAGTGAATGAGACCGATTCGAACCCGGGATCCAGGTGGGCGGAGTTCCTCAGCAGGGTAGGCATCTAAAGGCCGCAGCGCCTTGTATAAGAGTTAGTTACTATGGCTCATGCCCGGGCTTTAATTATAAGGTCATATCGCCTACTGTCAGAGCGCTCTTTCGTCACTCTGGTGGACAAGAGCCCGACTCTACTATGGGAGTACGAAATTTTGCCTACCCTAAATCTTTATTCACCTAGGGAAAAGGGTCTTTAACGAGTACAGGCTCGGGACCATCATTTAACGTCCCATCCGAATGACGAAACGCTTAAGTTTATTTTACCTCCCAGATAAAATAAACAAAGGGCCTTGCCTGGGTCTCGAACCCGCATTCTTGAGCTCAGTAAGCAAGCACTTATTCCACTGAGCTACCTCAAAATAAGATAAATATATACTTACGGCCAGAAGAGATGGTCACTAGCTACAGTTCCTAGAAATTCGCAAGGAGATCCCAGCAGCGACAGCACTGTACAGCTGTTGCTTGCATTTCCTCCACGCTGGAGATAACATTCTAAGGATCTTAAAGCAAAATATAAATATAGTAATTTATTTTTTGGTCCTAGATGCTTACTATAATCTTTATTGTAAACTATTTTGTTTTTTGTATATTTATCATAATATTCTTTATGCAGAACATATTTAGGTTAGGTTAGGTTAGGTTTTTATGACTCATGCCCGGGCTTTAACAACGAGGTCATATCGCCTACTACCAGAGCGCTCTTTCGTCACTCCGGTGGACATGAGCCCGACTCTACTGTGGGAGTCCTAAATTTTGCCTACCCTAAATTTTTATTCATCTAGGTTAGGGGTCTTTAACGAGTACCTGACATCGTACAGGCTCGGGACCATCGCTTAACGTCCCATCCGAAGGACGGCGTGCTTAAGTTTATTTTACCTCCCAGATAAAATAAACTAAGGGCCTCGGTCTGGCTACGAACCCACGAACTTGAGCTCAGAAGTCAAGCACGCATACCACTGAGCTACCGGCGCCCTCTCAGAACATATTTTATGAGTCGACTTCAATGTTAAAAGCCTTAGCCTTAGAGGAGTTTAACACAGATGTTATTATGATCAATATAAGAAAAAAAAATGTTTAGGATAGATCAGCAAATGCATTATAGATACTGATAAGACTTTTTCCCGAAACGTTTATTTGCTACATTGGAAAGTCAAAAAAATAAATTGAAAGAATAATAAAACTGTGGAAAATACACATTAATATAAATTCCGAATTTCCTTGCACAATGCAATAAAAGCAAGATATAGGTTAGGTTAGGTTAGGTTTTATGACTCATGCCCGGGCTTTAACTACGAGGTCATATCGCCTACTACCAGAGCGCTCTTTCGTCACTCTGGTGGACATGAGCTCGACTCTACTGTGGGAGTCCTAAATTTTGCCTACCCTAAATTTTTATTCATCTAGGGTAGGGGTCTTTAACGAGTACCTGACATCGTACAGGCTCGGGACCATCGCTTAACGTCCCATCCGAAGGACGGCGTGCTTAAGTTTATTTTACCTCCCAGATAAAATAAACTAAGGGCCTCGGTCGGGCTACGAACCCACGACCTTGAGCTCAGAAGTCAAGCACGCTTACCACTGAGCTACCGGCGCCCTCGCAAGATATAAATATTTTATCATTAATTTTTAATAATATCTATTTTCCAAATATGAATAAATAAAACGTTAATACTGTACTTTTGTTCTGAATCTTCTTTCGGATATTCGTGAACGACTTGTATAATATCAAAAATGAGTTTTCCTACACAAAGAACTTTTTGAGTATATCGCATCATTTTTATTATCTAATATCTAACGAACTCTAATGTAACTAAACAAAAAGAACAGCTGTTCGAATAATATTTTTCAGTCTTCTAGAAGTTATGGTCCTTTCTTCAATGTACACATCTACATTTATATGAAGTATTATTTGAAATGTCCAGTTGGATCAATTCAGTTGAGAACGCCAACTTATTGTGGATACTTGTAATACATAAATTAAATAAACTTACACCAAAAAATAAGTTTGTTTTATACATTAATTACTTCCGCTCGCTCCTTAGTTAGTTAATTATTGTGACTCATGCCCGAACTTTTACAACGAGTTCATATCGCCCACTACCAGTGCCCTCTTTTCGTCACTCTGTTGGACATGATCCCGACTCTACTATGGGAGTCCTAAAGTATGCCTAACCTAAATTTTTAATTCACCTAGGGTAGGACGTCTCTTTAACGAGTTTCTGACATGGTACAGGCTCGGGACCATCGCTTAATCGATCTGGAGCTCTGTAAGCAAGCGCGTTACCTCTGATCTACCAAGGCCTTCATGATCGCTTCTTGCTGCTAGACAAATTTTTCATATATGAGTTTATTTATAAATTCCTAAATGGTTAGTTATTATGACTCATGCCCGGGCTTTAACTACGAGGTCATATCGCCTACTACCAGAGCGCTCTATCGTCACTCTGGTGGACATGAGCCCCACTCTACTATGGGAGTCCTAAATTTCGCCTACCCTAAATTTTTATTCACCTAGGGTAGGGATCTTTAACGAGTACCTGACATAGTACAGGCTCGAGTCCATGCTAAGGACGGAATGGTCAATGTTTTTTCACCTCCCAGTCAAACCTACTGGCCTCAGTCTTGAACTCAGTAGACAAGCACGATCTGATCTACTGACGCCCTAAGTTTATTTCTACAATTATAAACCAGAGCTGTTCCAAATACAATTAAGAGTATTGAAATACTAAATAAATGTATTTACATAAGATAAATACTTGTATTTAAGTTTGAGTATTTATTAGTTGGTGATTTTTCCAAATACAAATACTTGTAATTATATATTTGTGTTTGTAATTATTAAATAAATAAATACATTACCATAAAGTCAAAATTGAACTGGACGAGATTGTGCTACTTACGTTCAAGGAAGAAGAAACTAAAAAAGGAAAAAAAAAACTTTTTAAAAAGTGAAATTGAAGCTACTTCGATATTTGTTTACAATTAATGCAGCCTCTGATATACATATGTACAGCACAACGAAGAATAGGCAAGTTACATTTCAAAACAACTTAATGTTATTTGAACCTAAATGGTTTGGCCTTTTTTTAATGAATACATTGAAAATGAAACATTGTCATATTTAAATAAGATCCGTACTGTTTAAAAAAATATGTATAATTGATATCAAATCGTAAGGTTGGCGTATTCTATTTTTACGTAGTAGTTTTCTTCTAAATACAAGGATTTTTTAAATACTAAATACAACATTTTCTTTGATATTGTATGTAAGGAGTGTTGTATTTAATAAACTTCTGGTTTTTTTAAGGTCTTATCTCCCAATTTATTAATTATTCACTATTTTTTCTTCATTAGAAGTTTTGTCAAACAGTTTCGGCCCTTGCCCATTCTCAATGACTTCAAAATATTAAACGTGCAAACTCCTTTTAGTTCTTTTATCTTTCCATAATACTTTTAAGTGTATCTACGTCCGTTATTAACTTGGAATTTGCTTTTATTATCTATTAATTTTATATGCTTTCAGGTTGCTCAACACGAGTTGAAAATGGACGAACCTGAAAGCATATAACATTAATAGATAATAAAAGCAAATCCCGAGGTTATAACGGACGTAGATACACTTAAAAGTATTATGGAAAGCAGGCCCCCCACATTATTCCCTGAGCCCCGTTGCTAAAAGTCATGATGGGCCCTCCTCTTACTACCAAAAAAAGAAATTTTGGCCTTTTTTTACAATATACATTTTTTAACCTTTATTACAATTATTTTTCATCAAACACACATTTAAAGTAGTTTTAAGAGTTTAGACAGTGTTTAGATTGTCATCGTAAATTTATTTTAAATACTGGTAAATACATAATTGAACAAATTAATTCTTAAATATTTTTGTTTGCTTAATTTTAATATTCACACAGATAAAATAATAACTGTCGTAGGAAATTGGTGGTTACATTATAAACCATATGAATGAAAGCTACATTTTTCTGGCTTTGATCATTGAGAATTTTACAATTACATCACTGAAGTCAAGGCTTGATGCAAGGCGGTGTTCGATTGCTAACACTCCAAGTGAATTAAGACGTTCTTGAGTCATTGATGAACGTTGCCATGTTTTCAATACGTTGCCCAGCTGACTAAATGCTCTTTCTGCAGATGCAACAGAAACTGGTATCGTACAAAAGATTCTTAATGCAATACATACATTTATGAATATTGGTTCTAACTGTTTAGCATGGATTGCATTCATCAACTCTAACGTGTTACTTGAAATGTTTTTTTGGTCAACTTGAAACACAGAGCTGAATATATGTTTCAGGTGTATAAATGTTTTCAGAGGGGTAGGGCCTACACTAAAATAGCAACGTCATTGACCTTGAACCGAGTCGCAGAGGGCGGGCAGTGTTCTGCTTCTGCACACGCACTGTCAACAAGGTGTCACGTGTCGTCCTGTTCACGTCAGCTGGTGGTGGTTTTGTTACTCACAGCTGTTGTAGATTCAGACACGTTTTGTACGCAAGGCACTGCATATCCAATGAACCAATTTATATTACTCTGATATAATATTTCATTGATACACATAAATCTAGTCCTAGTGATTTAATTATTGTTTTCTTTCTATGATTTATTAAAAATGTTCTACTTTTTAATTTTTTCCCCCGTCCTTGCGGGCCCACAGGCCCCGTTGCCGAAGGAACGGTACCACCGGGCGTGTGGGGGCCCTCATGGAAAGATAAAAGAACTAAAAGGAGTTTTCATGTTTAGTATTTTGAAGTCATTGAGAATGGGCAAGGCCCGAAACTGTTTGACAAAACTTGTAATGAAGAAAAAATAGTGAATAATTAATAAACTAAGACCTTAAAAAAAACAGAAGTTTATTAAATGCAACATATAATTATAAGTATTTAAATACTCTTAATTAAATAAATATATTTAAGAAGTTAAGTGTTTAAATGCATGTATTTAATTATAAGTATTTATTTAAACGTCTAAATAAATATTTTATTTAAATAAATTCCCAGCTCTGGTTTTAACCTTCCTTTTAATTCTTTCGATAGTATTTTCTGGATAAATAATTGTCACTGAAATACAATTAATTGTAGTGACAATATAATTTATTTTGACCCCTCTCTCCTTATGACGCAATACGATAGTTGATGGTTGGTGGAAGGCAAGTTATCAAATAATAACATGATCCTTGAAAGTAGGCAGATCGATTCTGGACAACTAGGTACCTGCTACCTGTCTGATTACAGTTCGTCCCATCCTCTTGTTCGCCCCCACCTCGACCATGGACCTGCTCCGACCCGATAATCCTGTCTTCGCCGGTTACGCCTTTTATTCTGCACTTCTCATTTTTAAAATGATACTAATGTCTTATTTAACTGCTGTTACACGATTTCGTAAAAAGGATTGTTTTTATTATTATTTGTTTTCCAATTCGACAACATTTATGTCTAATCCTAATTAGAGAGGAGACATGGGTCAGTGTTGTTTAGACAAAAATGTAATTTCTAGCGCTCACCTAGTCCAACATTTTTTTTCTTTAAGTTTTGTTCTTCGTTGTTATTATTATGTTAGAATCTGTCCTGCTTTATAAGTGCATACATTAACATTTGCGTTATTAATAAATATTCAAATTTAATAAGTATAAATAGGCAAGTGAGCTTATATGTGGAGTTTCACGTTTTTTCATTATTTTTTGTTTCTCTAAAGCGTTCATCTTCTTCTTAGTAGGTACCTACTTTGAATAGGTAGTTTAAAAAATAGGTTTAATTTCAATTTTACAAACCAATAATACAAATTTAATTAACGATGTATTTTATTATTTTCTTATACATTAGTATAAAAAAGTATTGTAATCGTGCGAAAATCCGAGATCGAGTTTCAACGGATTTTCACGTTTCAAGGTCGTCTGAATACTTTCTTTTTTTTTTTTACCATTTTATTTTTACCAGTTTTTATTGGATTGCTATGGCAGCCGTATTAAAAAAATAAATATTTATGCTATGAGAACAACACAGTCTTGGATAAAAAATAAAAGGGATTCTGATAAATAACCATGATTACCAATAACGTTTTTCTCACAATATATTTATTAAAATAACCATGAAGTAAGTTTCTTTTTAATATTTTGCAACCTCATGTCATTTTAGTTTTTCATAACTACATATTGTTAATTTGGACGAACTCATACTTACAGGTTAGTTAGAGATTCTTCAAGGTCGCCCCCACTCTTCGCCCGGTATTTTCTAATAAAGATAAAAAGTTTTTATAACTACTAATGTTTTCTTTGATGAAAATGGGGGGTGGTTTTTCATTTACTATTTGTTGGCTATTTGATGATGACTCCATTGCTTCATCTTGCGACAATGGCTGAATTAAATTGAAATATTTTAGGTAAGGTTATTTTTTCAAGTTTCTAATGAACACATAAAGTTTCAAGTTTCTAATGAACACATAACATAAAATTCAAACAGAAATTAACCACAGTTCTCTTTAAAAAAAAAAAGAATCGAAAATATTTTAAACAATAAGTTTAAATAGCCTTCAAAGAAAACGAATATTGAGGAGCACAAAAACGTGTTGTTCACCATACGGTTGTTGGCCACGTCATCATCCCTCAGAATATAAAGTCAAATACAAGTTGTCTTCAGTATGTCAGTTGGCCACGTCATCCCCCCCCAAACTTAATTCCAATTCTTGCCTCTACATAGAATATATGACATGAAAATTAAAAAACAAATATTAAATCTAAAAACCGTTTAAAAGCTAGAAATTTGAAGAATGGAGTTTACCGAGCTCAGGATCGCCATTTAGAAATCTAGCCAAGTCACTAGGGAAGATACAAATAAATTTGAGCACGTCGTCCTTCGGATTGGGCTTTAAGCTATGATCGAAGGCCTTTTCGTATGTTAGGTACTGGGTAATGAGTCGTATGTTACGTATCTAAACCTGGGTAGCTGAAATTTCACTTAGGGTAAATATAACCTTGAGCACGTCGTCCTTCGGATGGGACTTTCCCGATATATCTGAAACTGTCTATCAGTTTTAACAAATATTAAATCTAAAAACTGTTAAAAAGCGAGAAATTTGAAGAATGGGATTTCGCCCGACTTTTTCGAAAAACATTTTTATTTCGATTTTTGTGTAGGATTCAGATAACCCGGTTGTTCATCAGTTTTAACAAATATTAAATCTAAAAACCGTTTAAAAGCTAGACATTTGAAGAATGGAGTTTACCGAGCTCAGGATCGCCACTTAGAAATCTAGCCAAGTCACTTAGCTCAGATGTTTTAATCGGGAAGATAAAAATAAATTTGAGCACGTCGTCCTTCGGATTGGGCTTTAAGCTATGATCGAGGGCCTTTTCGTATGTCAGGTACTCGATAATGAGACGTATGTTATGTATCTAAACCTGGGTAGTTGAAATTTCATTTACGTTAAAAATAACTTGAGCACGTCGTCCTTCGCATTGGACTTCAAGCTATGATCGAGGGCCTTTTTGTATGTCAGGTACTGGATAATGAGTCGTATGTTATGTAACTAAACCTGGGTAGCTGAAATTTCACTTAGGTTAAAAATAACCTTGAGCATGTCGTCCTTCGGATGGGACTTTCCCGATATATCTAAAACTGTCTATCAGTTTTAACAAATATTAAATCTAAAAACTGTTAAAAAGCGGGAAATTTGAAGAATGGGATTTCGCCCGACTTTTTCGAAAAACATCTTTATTTCGATTTTTGTGTAGGATTCAGATAACCCGGTTGTTCATCAGTTTTAACAAATATTAAATCTAAAAACCGTTTAAAAGCGAGAAATTTGAAGAATGGAGATAACCGAGCTCAGGATCGCCATTTAGAAATCTAGCCAAGTCAATTAGGTCAGATGTTTTAATCGTGAAGATAAAAATTAATTTGAGCACGTCGTCCTTCGGAATGAACTTCAAGCTATGATCGAGGGCCTTTTTGTATGTCAGGTACTCGATAATGAGACGTATGTTATGTATCTAAACCTGGGTAGTTGAAATTTCATTTACGTTAAAAATAACTTGAGCACGTCGTCCTTCGGATTGGACTTCAAGCTATGATCGAGGGCCTTTTTGTATGTCAGGTACTGGATAATGAGTCGTATGTTATGTAACTAAACCTGGGTAGCTGAAATTTCACTTAGGGTAAATATAACCTTGAGCACGTCGTCCCTCGGATTGGACTTTAAGCTATGATCGAGGGCCTTTTTGTATGTCAGGTACTGGTTAATGAGTCGTATGTTACGTATCTAAACCTGGGTAGCTGAAATTTCACTTAGGGTAAATATAACCTTGAGCACGTCGTCCTTCGGATGGGACTTTCCCGATATATCTGAAACTGTCTATCAGTTTTAACAAATATTAAATCTAAAAACTGTTAAAAAGCGAGAAATTTGAAGAATGGGATTTCGCCCGACTTTTTCGAAAAACATTTTTATTTCGATTTTTGTGTAGGATTCAGATATCCCGGTTGTTCATCAGTTTTAACAAATATTAAATCTATAAACCGTTAAAAAGCAGGAAATTTGGAGAATGGTATTTAGCCCGACTTTTTTCGAAAAACACTTTTATTTCTATTTTTGTGTAGGATTCAGATATCCCGGTTGTTCATCAGTTTTAACAAATATTAAATCTAAAAACCGTTTAAAAGCTAGACATTTGAAGAATGGAGTTTACCGAGCTCAGGATCGCCATTTAGAAATCTAGCCAAGTCACTTAGCTCAGATGTTTTAATCGGGAAGATAAAAATAAATTTGAGCACGTCGTCCTTCGGATTGGGCTTTAAGCTATGATCGAGGGCCTTTTCGTATGTCAGGTACTCGATAATGAGACGTATGTTATGTATCTAAACCTGGGTAGTTGAAATTTCATTTACGTTAAAAATAACTTGAGCACGTCGTCTTTCGGATGGGACTTTCCCGATATATCTGAAACTGTCTATCAGTTTTAACAAATATTAAATCTAAAAACTGTTAAAAAGCGGTAAATTTGAAGAATGGGATTTCGCCCGACTTTTTCGAAAAACATTTTTATTTCGATTTTTGTGTAGGATTCAGATAACCCGGTTGTTCATCAGTTTTAACAAATATTAAATCTAAAAACCGTTTAAAAGCGAGAAATTTGAAGAATGGAGATAACCGAGCTCAGGATCGCCATTTAGAAATCTAGCCAAGTCAATTAGGTCAGATGTTTTAATCGTGAAGATAAAAATAAATTTGAGCACGTCGTCCCTCGGATTGGACTTTAAGCTATAATCGAGGGCCTTTTTGTATGTCAGGTGCTCGATAATGAGTCGTATGTTATGTATCTAAACCTGGGTAGCTGAAATTTCACTTAGGTTCATTAAACCTTGAGCACGTAGTCCTTCAGATGGGACTTTCCCGATATATCTGAATCTGTCTATCAGTTTTAACAAATATTAAATCTATAAACCGTTAAAAAGCAGGAAATTTGGAGAATGGTATTTAGCCCGACTTTTTTCGAAAAACACTTTTATTTCAATTTTTGTGTAGGATTCAGATATCCCGGTTGTTCATCAGTTTTAACAAATATTAAATCTAAAAACCGTTTAAAAGCTAGACATTTGAAGAATGGAGTTTACCGAGCTCAGGATCGCCATTTAGAAATCTAGCCAAGTCACCTAGCTCAGATGTTTTAATCAGGAAGATAAAAATAAATTTGAGCACGTCGTCCTTCGGATTGGGCTTTAAGCTATGATCGAGGGCCTTTTCGTATGTCAGGTACTCGATAATGAGACGTATGTTATGTATCTAAACCTGGGTAGTTGAAATTTCATTTACGTTAAAAATAACTTGAGCACGTCGTCCTTCGCATTGGACTTCAAGCTATGATCGAGGGCCTTTTTGTATGTCAGGTACTGGATAATGAGTCGTATGTTATGTAACTAAACCTGGGTAGCTGAAATTTCAGTTAGGTTAAAAATAACCTTGAGCACGTCGTCCTTCGGATGGGACTTTCCCGATATATCTGAAACTGTCTATCAGTTTTAACAAATATTAAATCTAAAAACTGTTAAAAAGCGGTAAATTTGAAGAATGGGATTTCGCCCGACTTTTTCGAAAAACACTTTTATTTCAATTTTTGTGTAGGATTCAGATATCCCGGTTGTTCATCAGTTTTAACAAATATTAAATCTAAAAACCGTTTAAAAGCTAGAAATTTGAAGAATGGAGTTTACCGAGCTCAGGATCGCCACTTAGAAATCTAGCCAAGTCACTTAGCTCAGATGTTTTAATCGGGAAGATAAAAATAAATTTGAGCACGTCGTCCCTCGGATTGGACTTTAAGCTATAATCGAGGGCCTTTTTGTATGTCAGGTGCTCGATAATGAGTCGTATGTTATGTATCTAAACCTGGGTAGCTGAAATTTTACTTAGGTTCATTAAACCTTGAGCACGTAGTCCTTCAGATGGGACTTTCCCGATATATCTGAATCTGTCTATCAGTTTTAACAAATATTAAATCTATAAACCGTTAAAAAGCAGGAAATTTGGAGAAAGGTATTTAGCCAGACTTTTTTCGAAAAACACTTTTATTTCGATTTTTGTGTAGGATTCAGATAACCCGGTTGTTCATCAGTTTTAACAAATATTAAATCTAAAAACCGTTTAAAAGCGAGAAATTTGAAGAATGAAGATAACCGAGCTCAGGATCGCCATTTAGAAATCTAGCCAAGTCAATTAGGTCAGATGTTTTAATCGTGAAGATAAAAATAAATTTGAGCACGTCGTCCCTCGGATTGGACTTTAAGCTATAATCGAGGGCCTTTTTGTATGTCAGGTGCTCGATAATGAGTCGTATGTTATGTATCTAAACCTGGGTAGCTGAAATTTCACTTAGGTTCATTAAACCTTGAGCACGTAGTCCTTCAGATGGGACTTTCCCGATATATCTGAATCTGTTTATCAGTTTTAACAAATATTAAATCTATAAACCGTTAAAAAGCAGGAAATTTGGAGAATGGTATTTAGCCAGACTTTTTTCGAAAAACACTTTTATTTCAATTTTTGTGTAGGATTCAGATATCCCGGCTGTTCATCAGTTTTAACAAATATTAAATCTAAAAACCGTTTAAAAGCGAGAAATTTGAAGAATGGAGATAACCGAGCTCAGGATCGCCATTTAGAAATCTAGCCAAGTCAATTAGGTCAGATGTTTTAATCGTGAAGATAAAAATAAATTTGAGCACGTCGTCCCTCGGATTGGACTTTAAGCTATAATCGAGGGCCTTTTTGTATGTCAGGTGCTCGATAATGAGTCGTATGTTATGTATCTTAACCTGGGTAGCTGAAATTTCACTTAGGTTCATTAAACCTTGAGCACGTCGTCCTTCAGATTGGACTTTCCCGATATATCTGAATCTGTCTATCAGTTTTAACAAATATTAAATCTATAAACCGTTAAAAAGCAGGAAATTTGGAGAATGGTATTTAGCCCGACTTTTTTCGAAAAACACTTTTATTTCAATTTTTGTGTAGGATTCAGATATCCCGGTTGTTCATCAGTTTTAACAAATATTAAATCTAAAAACCGTTTAAAAGCTAGAAATTTGAAGAATGGAGTTTACCGAGCTCAGGATCGCCACTTAGAAATCTAGCCATGTCACTTAGCTCAGATGTTTTAATCGGGAAGATAAAAATAAATTTGAGCACGTCGTCCTTCGGATTGGGCTTTAAGCTATGATCGAGGGCCTTTTCGTATGTCAGGTACTCGATCATGAGTCGTATGTTATGTATCTAAACCTGGGTAGTTGAAATTTCACTTAGGTTAAAAATAACCTTGAGCACGTCGTCCTTCGGATGGGACTTTCCCGATATATCTGAAACTGTCTATCAGTTTTAACAAATATTAAATCTAAAAACCGTTTAAAAGCTAGAAATTTGAAGAATGGAGTTTACCGAGCTCAGGATCGCCACTTAGAAATCTAGCCATGTCACTTAGCTCAGATGTTTTAATCGGGAAGATAAAAATAAATTTGAGCACGTCGTCCTTCGGATTGGACTTCAAGCTATGATCGAGGGCCTTTTTGTATGTCAGGTACTGGATAATGAGTCGTATGTTATGTAACTAAACCTGGGTTGCTGAAATTTCACTTAGGTTAAAAATAACCTTGAGCACGTCGTCCTTCGGATGGGACTTTCCCGATATATCTGAAACTGTCTATCAGTTTTAACAAATATTAAATCTAAAAACTGTTAAAAAGCGGTAAAATTGAAGAATGGGATTTCGCCCGACTTTTTCGAAAAACATTTTTATTTCGATTTTTGTGTAGGATTCAGATAACCCGGTTGTTCATCAGTTTTAACAAATATTAAATCTAAAAACCGTTTAAAAGCTAGAAATTTGAAGAATGGAGTTTACCGAGCTCAGGATCGCCATTTAGAAATCTAGCCAAGTCAATTAGGTCAGATGTTTTAATCGTGAAGATAAAAATAAATTTGAGCACGTCGTCCCTCGGATTGGACTTTAAGCTATAATCGAGGGCCTTTTTGTATGTCAGGTGCTCGATAATGAGTCGTATGTTATGTATCTAAACCTGGGTAGCTGAAATTTCACTTAGGTTCATTAAACCTTGAGCACGTAGTCCTTCAGATGGGACTTTCCCGATATATCTGAATCTGTCTATCAGTTTTAACAAATATTAAATCTATAAACCGTTAAAAAGCAGGAAATTTGGAGAATGGTATTTAGCCAGACTTTTTTCGAAAAACACTTTTATTTCAATTTTTGTGTAGGATTCAGATATCCCGGCTGTTCATCAGTTTTAACAAATATTAAATCTAAAAACCGTTTAAAAGCGAGAAATTTGAAGAATGGAGATAACCGAGCTCAGGATCGCCATTTAGAAATCTAGCCAAGTCAATTAGGTCAGATGTTTTAATCGTGAAGATAAAAATAAATTTGAGCACGTCGTCCCTCGGATTGGACTTTAAGCTATAATCGAGGGCCTTTTTGTATGTCAGGTGCTCGATAATGAGTCGTATGTTATGTATCTAAACCTGGGTAGCTGAAATTTCACTTAGGTTCATTAAACCTTGAGCATGTAGTCCTTCAGATGGGACTTTCCCGATATATCTGAATCTGTCTATCAGTTTTAACAAATATTAAATCTATAAACCGTTAAAAAGCAGGAAATTTGGAGAATGGTATTTAGCCAGACTTTTTTCGAAAAACACTTTTATTTCAATTTTTGTGTAGGATTCAGATATCCCGGCTGTTCATCAGTTTTAACAAATATTAAATCTAAAAACCGTTTAAAAGCGAGAAATTTGAAGAATGGAGATAACCGAGCTCAGGATCGCCATTTAGAAATCTAGCCAAGTCAATTAGGTCAGATGTTTTAATCGTGAAGATAAAAATAAATTTGAGCACGTCGTCCCTCGGATTGGACTTTAAGCTATAATCGAGGGCCTTTTTGTATGTCAGGTGCTCGATAATGAGTCGTATGTTATGTATCTAAACCTGGGTAGCTGAAATTTCACTTAGGTTCATTAAACCTTGAGCACGTCGTCCTTCAGATGGGACTTTCCCGATATATCTGAATCTGTCTATCAGTTTTAACAAATATTAATTCTATAAACCGTTAAAAAGCAGGAAATTTGGAGAATGGTATTTAGCCCGACTTTTTTCGAAAAACACTTTTATTTCAATTTTTGTGTAGGATTCAGATATCCCGGTTGTTCATCAGTTTTAACAAATATTAAATCTAAAAACCGTTTAAAAGCTAGAAATTTGAAGAATGGAGTTTACCGAGCTCAGGATCGCCACTTAGAAATCTAGCCAAGTCACTTAGCTCAGATGTTTTAATCGGGAAGATAAAAATAAATTTGAGCACGTCGTCCTTCGGATTGGGCTTTAAGCTATGATCGAGGGCCTTTTCGTAAGTCAGGTACTCGATAATGAGTCGTATGTTATGTATCTAAACCTGGGTAGTTGAAATTTCATTTACGTTAAAAATAACTTGAGCACGTCGTCCTTCGCATTGGACTTCAAGCTATGATCGAGGGCCTTTTTGTATGTCAGGTACTGGATAATGAGTCGTATGTTATGTAACTAAACCTGGGTAGCTGAAATTTCACTTAGGTTAAAAATAACCTTGAGCACGTCGTCCTTCGGATGGGACTTTCCCGATATATCTGAAACTGTCTATCAGTTTTAACAAATATTAAATCTAAAAACTGTTAAAAAGCGGTAAAATTGAAGAATGGGATTTCGCCCGACTTTTTCGAAAAACATTTTTATTTCGATTTTTGTGTAGGATTCAGATAACCCGGTTGTTCATCAGTTTTAACAAATATTAAATCTAAAAACCGTTTAAAAGCGAGAAATATGAAGAATGGAGATAACCGAGCTCAGGATCGCCATTTAGAAATCTAGCCAAGTCAATTAGGTCAGATGTTTTAATCGTGAAGATAAAAATAAATTTGAGCACGTCGTCCCTCGGATTGGACTTTAAGCTATAATCGAGGGCCTTTTTGTATGTCAGGTGCTCGATAATGAGTCGTATGTTATGTATCTAAACCTGGGTAGCTGAAATTTCACTTAGGTTCATTAAACCTTGAGCACGTAGTCCTTCAGATGGGACTTTCCCGATATATCTGAATCTGTCTATCAGTTTTAACAAATATTAAATCTATAAACCGTTAAAAAGCAGGAATTTTGGAGAATGGTATTTAGCCAGACTTTTTTCGAAAAACACTTTTATTTCAATTTTTGTGTAGGATTCAGATATCCCGGCTGTTCATCAGTTTTAACAAATATTAAATCTAAAAACCGTTTAAAAGCGAGAAATTTGAAGAATGGAGATAACCGAGCTCAGGATCGCCATTTAGAAATCTAGCCAAGTCAATTAGGTCAGATGTTTTAATCGTGAAGATAAAAATAAATTTGAGCACGTCGTCCCTCGGATTGGACTTTAAGCTATAATCGAGGGCCTTTTTGTATGTCAGGTGCTCGATAATGAGTCGTATGTTATGTATCTAAACCTGGGTAGCTGAAATTTCACTTAGGTTCATTAAACCTTGAGCACGTAGTCCTTCAGATGGGACTTTCCCGATATATCTGAATCTGTCTATCAGTTTTAACAAATATTAAATCTATAAACCGTTAAAAAGCAGGAAATTTGGAGAATGGTATTTAGCCCGACTTTTTTCGAAAAACACTTTTATTTCAATTTTTGTGTAGGATTCAGATATCCCGGTTGTTCATCAGTTTTAACAAATATTAAATCTAAAAACAGTTTAAAAGCTAGAAATTTGAAGAATGGAGTTTACCGAGCTCAGGATCGCCACTTAGAAATCTAGCCAAGTCACTTAGCTCAGATGTTTTAATCGGGAAGATAAAAATAAATTTGAGCACGTCGTCCTTCGGATTGGGCTTTAAGCTATGATCGAGGGCCTTTTCGTATGTCAGGTACTCGATAATGAGTCGTATGTTATGTAACTAAACCTGGGTAGCTGAAATTTCAGTTAGGTTAAAAATAACCTTGAGCACGTCGTCTTTCGGATGGGACTTTCCCGATATATCTGAAACTGTCTATCAGTTTTAACAAATATTAAATCTAAAAACTGTTAAAAAGCGGTAAATTTGAAGAATGGGATTTCGCCCGACTTTTTCGAAAAACATTTTTATTTCTATTTTTGTGTAGGATTCAGATAACCCGGTTGTTCATCAGTTTTAACAAATATTAAATCTAAAAACCGTTTAAAAGCGAGAAATTTGAAGAATGGAGATAACCGAGCTCAGGATCGCCATTTAGAAATCTAGCCAAGTCAATTAGGTCAGATGTTTTAATCGTGAAGATAAAAATAAATTTGAGCACGTCGTCCCTCGGATTGGACTTTAAGCTATGATCGAGGGCCTTTTCGTACGTCAGGTACTCGATAATGAGACGTATGTTATGTATCTAAACCTGGGTAGTTGAAATTTCATTTACGTTAAAAATAACTTGAGCACGTCGTCCTTCGCATTGGACTTCAAGCTATGATCAAGGGCCTTTTTGTATGTCAGGTACTGGGTAGTGAGTCGTATGTTACGTATCTAAACCTGGGTAGCTGAAATTTCACTTAGGGTAAATATAACCTTGAGCACGTCGTCCTTCGGATGGGACTTTCCCGATGTATCTGAAACTGTCTATCAGTTTTAACAAATATTAAATCTAAAAACTGTTAAAAAGCGAGAAATTTGAAGAATAGGATTTCGCCCGACTTTTTCGAAAAACAATTTTATTTCGATTTTTGTGTAGGATTCAGATATCCCGGTTGTTCATCAGTTTTAACAAATATTAAATCTAAAAACCGTTTAAAAGCTAGACATTTGAAGAATGGAGTTTACCGAGCTCAGGATCGCCATTTAGAAATCTAGCCAAGTCACCTAGCTCAGATGTTTTAATCGGGAAGATAAAAATAAATTTGAGCACGTCGTCCTTCGGATTGGGCTTTAAGCTATGATCGAGGGCCTTTTCGTATGTCAGGTACTCGATAATGAGACGTATGTTATGTATCTAAACCTGGGTAGTTGAAATTTCATTTACGTTAAAAATAACTTGAGCACGTCGTCCTTCGCATTGGACTTCAAGCTATGATCGAGGGCCTTTTTGTATGTCAGGTACTGGATAATGAGTCGTATGTTATGTAACTAAACCTGGGTAGCTGAAATTTCAGTTAGGTTAAAAATAACCTTGAGCACGTCGTCCTTCGGATGGGACTTTCCCGATATATCTGAAACTGTCTATCAGTTTTAACAAATATTAAATCTAAAAACTGTTAAAAAGCGGTAAATTTGAAGAATGGGATTTCGCCCGACTTTTTCGAAAAACACTTTTATTTCAATTTTTGTGTAGGATTCAGATATCCCGGTTGTTCATCAGTTTTAACAAATATTAAATCTAAAAACCGTTTAAAAGCTAGAAATTTGAAGAATGGAGTTTACCGAGCTCAGGATCGCCACTTAGAAATCTAGCCAAGTCACTTAGCTCAGATGTTTTAATCGGGAAGATAAAAATAAATTTGAGCACGTCGTCCCTCGGATTGGACTTTAAGCTATAATCGAGGGCCTTTTTGTATGTCAGGTGCTCGATAATGAGTCGTATGTTATGTATCTAAACCTGGGTAGCTGAAATTTTACTTAGGTTCATTAAACCTTGAGCACGTAGTCCTTCAGATGGGACTTTCCCGATATATCTGAATCTGTCTATCAGTTTTAACAAATATTAAATCTATAAACCGTTAAAAAGCAGGAAATTTGGAGAAAGGTATTTAGCCAGACTTTTTTCGAAAAACACTTTTATTTCGATTTTTGTGTAGGATTCAGATAACCCGGTTGTTCATCAGTTTTAACAAATATTAAATCTAAAAACCGTTTAAAAGCGAGAAATTTGAAGAATGAAGATAACCGAGCTCAGGATCGCCATTTAGAAATCTAGCCAAGTCAATTAGGTCAGATGTTTTAATCGTGAAGATAAAAATAAATTTGAGCACGTCGTCCCTCGGATTGGACTTTAAGCTATAATCGAGGGCCTTTTTGTATGTCAGGTGCTCGATAATGAGTCGTATGTTATGTATCTAAACCTGGGTAGCTGAAATTTCACTTAGGTTCATTAAACCTTGAGCACGTAGTCCTTCAGATGGGACTTTCCCGATATATCTGAATCTGTTTATCAGTTTTAACAAATATTAAATCTATAAACCGTTAAAAAGCAGGAAATTTGGAGAATGGTATTTAGCCAGACTTTTTTCGAAAAACACTTTTATTTCAATTTTTGTGTAGGATTCAGATATCCCGGCTGTTCATCAGTTTTAACAAATATTAAATCTAAAAACCGTTTAAAAGCGAGAAATTTGAAGAATGGAGATAACCGAGCTCAGGATCGCCATTTAGAAATCTAGCCAAGTCAATTAGGTCAGATGTTTTAATCGTGAAGATAAAAATAAATTTGAGCACGTCGTCCCTCGGATTGGACTTTAAGCTATAATCGAGGGCCTTTTTGTATGTCAGGTGCTCGATAATGAGTCGTATGTTATGTATCTTAACCTGGGTAGCTGAAATTTCACTTAGGTTCATTAAACCTTGAGCACGTCGTCCTTCAGATTGGACTTTCCCGATATATCTGAATCTGTCTATCAGTTTTAACAAATATTAAATCTATAAACCGTTAAAAAGCAGGAAATTTGGAGAATGGTATTTAGCCCGACTTTTTTCGAAAAACACTTTTATTTCAATTTTTGTGTAGGATTCAGATATCCCGGTTGTTCATCAGTTTTAACAAATATTAAATCTAAAAACCGTTTAAAAGCTAGAAATTTGAAGAATGGAGTTTACCGAGCTCAGGATCGCCACTTAGAAATCTAGCCATGTCACTTAGCTCAGATGTTTTAATCGGGAAGATAAAAATAAATTTGAGCACGTCGTCCTTCGGATTGGGCTTTAAGCTATGATCGAGGGCCTTTTCGTATGTCAGGTACTCGATCATGAGTCGTATGTTATGTATCTAAACCTGGGTAGTTGAAATTTCACTTAGGTTAAAAATAACCTTGAGCACGTCGTCCTTCGGATGGGACTTTCCCGATATATCTGAAACTGTCTATCAGTTTTAACAAATATTAAATCTAAAAACCGTTTAAAAGCTAGAAATTTGAAGAATGGAGTTTACCGAGCTCAGGATCGCCACTTAGAAATCTAGCCATGTCACTTAGCTCAGATGTTTTAATCGGGAAGATAAAAATAAATTTGAGCACGTCGTCCTTCGGATTGGACTTCAAGCTATGATCGAGGGCCTTTTTGTATGTCAGGTACTGGATAATGAGTCGTATGTTATGTAACTAAACCTGGGTTGCTGAAATTTCACTTAGGTTAAAAATAACCTTGAGCACGTCGTCCTTCGGATGGGACTTTCCCGATATATCTGAAACTGTCTATCAGTTTTAACAAATATTAAATCTAAAAACTGTTAAAAAGCGGTAAAATTGAAGAATGGGATTTCGCCCGACTTTTTCGAAAAACATTTTTATTTCGATTTTTGTGTAGGATTCAGATAACCCGGTTGTTCATCAGTTTTAACAAATATTAAATCTAAAAACCGTTTAAAAGCTAGAAATTTGAAGAATGGAGTTTACCGAGCTCAGGATCGCCATTTAGAAATCTAGCCAAGTCAATTAGGTCAGATGTTTTAATCGTGAAGATAAAAATAAATTTGAGCACGTCGTCCCTCGGATTGGACTTTAAGCTATAATCGAGGGCCTTTTTGTATGTCAGGTGCTCGATAATGAGTCGTATGTTATGTATCTAAACCTGGGTAGCTGAAATTTCACTTAGGTTCATTAAACCTTGAGCACGTAGTCCTTCAGATGGGACTTTCCCGATATATCTGAATCTGTCTATCAGTTTTAACAAATATTAAATCTATAAACCGTTAAAAAGCAGGAAATTTGGAGAATGGTATTTAGCCAGACTTTTTTCGAAAAACACTTTTATTTCAATTTTTGTGTAGGATTCAGATATCCCGGCTGTTCATCAGTTTTAACAAATATTAAATCTAAAAACCGTTTAAAAGCGAGAAATTTGAAGAATGGAGATAACCGAGCTCAGGATCGCCATTTAGAAATCTAGCCAAGTCAATTAGGTCAGATGTTTTAATCGTGAAGATAAAAATAAATTTGAGCACGTCGTCCCTCGGATTGGACTTTAAGCTATAATCGAGGGCCTTTTTGTATGTCAGGTGCTCGATAATGAGTCGTATGTTATGTATCTAAACCTGGGTAGCTGAAATTTCACTTAGGTTCATTAAACCTTGAGCATGTAGTCCTTCAGATGGGACTTTCCCGATATATCTGAATCTGTCTATCAGTTTTAACAAATATTAAATCTATAAACCGTTAAAAAGCAGGAAATTTGGAGAATGGTATTTAGCCAGACTTTTTTCGAAAAACACTTTTATTTCAATTTTTGTGTAGGATTCAGATATCCCGGCTGTTCATCAGTTTTAACAAATATTAAATCTAAAAACCGTTTAAAAGCGAGAAATTTGAAGAATGGAGATAACCGAGCTCAGGATCGCCATTTAGAAATCTAGCCAAGTCAATTAGGTCAGATGTTTTAATCGTGAAGATAAAAATAAATTTGAGCACGTCGTCCCTCGGATTGGACTTTAAGCTATAATCGAGGGCCTTTTTGTATGTCAGGTGCTCGATAATGAGTCGTATGTTATGTATCTAAACCTGGGTAGCTGAAATTTCACTTAGGTTCATTAAACCTTGAGCACGTCGTCCTTCAGATGGGACTTTCCCGATATATCTGAATCTGTCTATCAGTTTTAACAAATATTAATTCTATAAACCGTTAAAAAGCAGGAAATTTGGAGAATGGTATTTAGCCCGACTTTTTTCGAAAAACACTTTTATTTCAATTTTTGTGTAGGATTCAGATATCCCGGTTGTTCATCAGTTTTAACAAATATTAAATCTAAAAACCGTTTAAAAGCTAGAAATTTGAAGAATGGAGTTTACCGAGCTCAGGATCGCCACTTAGAAATCTAGCCAAGTCACTTAGCTCAGATGTTTTAATCGGGAAGATAAAAATAAATTTGAGCACGTCGTCCTTCGGATTGGGCTTTAAGCTATGATCGAGGGCCTTTTCGTAAGTCAGGTACTCGATAATGAGTCGTATGTTATGTATCTAAACCTGGGTAGTTGAAATTTCATTTACGTTAAAAATAACTTGAGCACGTCGTCCTTCGCATTGGACTTCAAGCTATGATCGAGGGCCTTTTTGTATGTCAGGTACTGGATAATGAGTCGTATGTTATGTAACTAAACCTGGGTAGCTGAAATTTCACTTAGGTTAAAAATAACCTTGAGCACGTCGTCCTTCGGATGGGACTTTCCCGATATATCTGAAACTGTCTATCAGTTTTAACAAATATTAAATCTAAAAACTGTTAAAAAGCGGTAAAATTGAAGAATGGGATTTCGCCCGACTTTTTCGAAAAACATTTTTATTTCGATTTTTGTGTAGGATTCAGATAACCCGGTTGTTCATCAGTTTTAACAAATATTAAATCTAAAAACCGTTTAAAAGCGAGAAATATGAAGAATGGAGATAACCGAGCTCAGGATCGCCATTTAGAAATCTAGCCAAGTCAATTAGGTCAGATGTTTTAATCGTGAAGATAAAAATAAATTTGAGCACGTCGTCCCTCGGATTGGACTTTAAGCTATAATCGAGGGCCTTTTTGTATGTCAGGTGCTCGATAATGAGTCGTATGTTATGTATCTAAACCTGGGTAGCTGAAATTTCACTTAGGTTCATTAAACCTTGAGCACGTAGTCCTTCAGATGGGACTTTCCCGATATATCTGAATCTGTCTATCAGTTTTAACAAATATTAAATCTATAAACCGTTAAAAAGCAGGAATTTTGGAGAATGGTATTTAGCCAGACTTTTTTCGAAAAACACTTTTATTTCAATTTTTGTGTAGGATTCAGATATCCCGGCTGTTCATCAGTTTTAACAAATATTAAATCTAAAAACCGTTTAAAAGCGAGAAATTTGAAGAATGGAGATAACCGAGCTCAGGATCGCCATTTAGAAATCTAGCCAAGTCAATTAGGTCAGATGTTTTAATCGTGAAGATAAAAATAAATTTGAGCACGTCGTCCCTCGGATTGGACTTTAAGCTATAATCGAGGGCCTTTTTGTATGTCAGGTGCTCGATAATGAGTCGTATGTTATGTATCTAAACCTGGGTAGCTGAAATTTCACTTAGGTTCATTAAACCTTGAGCACGTAGTCCTTCAGATGGGACTTTCCCGATATATCTGAATCTGTCTATCAGTTTTAACAAATATTAAATCTATAAACCGTTAAAAAGCAGGAAATTTGGAGAATGGTATTTAGCCCGACTTTTTTCGAAAAACACTTTTATTTCAATTTTTGTGTAGGATTCAGATATCCCGGTTGTTCATCAGTTTTAACAAATATTAAATCTAAAAACAGTTTAAAAGCTAGAAATTTGAAGAATGGAGTTTACCGAGCTCAGGATCGCCACTTAGAAATCTAGCCAAGTCACTTAGCTCAGATGTTTTAATCGGGAAGATAAAAATAAATTTGAGCACGTCGTCCTTCGGATTGGGCTTTAAGCTATGATCGAGGGCCTTTTCGTACGTCAGGTACTCGATAATGAGTCGTATGTTATGTATCTAAACCTGGGTAGTTGAAATTTCATTTACGTTAAAAATAACTTGAGCACGTCGTCCTTCGCATTGGACTTCAAGCTATGATCGAGGGCCTTTTTGTATGTCAGGTACTGGATAATGAGTCGTATGTTATGTAACTAAACCTGGGTAGCTGAAATTTCACTTAGGTTAAAAATAACCTTGAGCACGTCGTCCTTCGGATGGGACTTTCCCGATATATCTGAAACTGTCTATCAGTTTTAACAAATATTAAATCTAAAAACTGTTAAAAAGCGGTAAAATTGAAGAATGGGATTTCGCCCGACTTTTTCGAAAAACATTTTTATTTCGATTTTTGTGTAGGATTCAGATAACCCGGTTGTTCATCAGTTTTAACAAATATTAAATCTAAAAACCGTTTAAAAGCGAGAAATTTGAAGAATGGAGATAACCGAGCTCAGGATCGCCATTTAGAAATCTAGCCAAGTCAATTAGGTCAGATGTTTTAATCGTGAAGATAAAAATAAATTTGAGCACGTCGTCCCTCGGATTGGACTTTAAGCTATGATCGAGGGCCTTTTTGTATGTCAGGTGCTCGATAATGAGTCGTATGTTATGTATCTAAACCTGGGTAGCTGAAATTTCACTTAGGTTCATTAAACCTTGAGCACGTCGTCCTTCAGATGGGACTTTCCCGATATATCTGAATCTGTCTATCAGTTTTAACAAATATTAAATCTATAAACCGTTAAAAAAAAAAGCAGGAAATTTGGAGAATGGTATTTAGCCCGACTTTTTTTCGAAAAACACTTTTATTTCAATTTTTGTGTAGGATTCAGATATCCCGGTTGTTCATCAGTTTTAACAAATATTAAATCTAAAAAACCGTTTAAAAGCTAGAAATTTGAAGAATGGAGTTTACCGAGCTCAGGATCGCCACTTAGAAATCTAGCCAAGTCACTTAGCTCAGATGTTTTAATCGGGAAGATAAAAAATAAATTTGAGCACGTCGTCCTTCGGATTGGGCTTTAAGCTATGATCGAGGGCCTTTTCGTAAGTCAGGGGAGTTCGTGTCCAGACGTGGTTGAGTGCAGATCTCGTGAGGATTAACGTATTCTTTTTTTAGATTTCTACAATTTAATAATTATTTTATTTCTATCCACACTTTATTTATTTTATTTTCACATTTATATACCTATTATTTCTTGTTCTTAGTGACCTTCGGTTTGGTGAGTACAATCTAATATATTTTAAACTAATTAAGTGGAAAAAACAAAAACAAAATGAGCATACCGCCGGATAAACGGCACAAGCGTGGAAGAATCAAGTCCCCTTTAGAGCCACTAACCTCGAACATCCAGCTTTTACCGAAATTTTTGATAATTTCCCGTATAGGCGAAGGGAGTTTGAGTAATATATCACCATTTCTTGTGAATAAATCAATAGTAGGAGTCGCGGGGGATGTGAAAAATATAAAAAAACTTAGAGACGGTACGATTTTGGTTGAAACCCTAAATAGTAACCAATCAAAAAAGTTACTGCAAGTTGAAGAATTATTCAACAAAATAAAAGTTAAAGTTGAACCCCACAAAAAACTTAATCATAGTAAAGGGGTAATACGATGCCGAGATTTTGATTTTCTAGAACCCGAGGAAATTTTATACGAATTAAAAAGTGAAAATGTTATTGACATAAAGAGGATTATAGTGAAACGAGACAATACGGAGACAAAAACAGATAATTACATTGTTACCTTTTGTACCCCAACAATCCCATCTCATCTACGAGTAGGTTATTATAATGTTTCAGTTCGACAATTTTTTTCCAATCCCTTGAGATGTTACACTTGCTTGTCTTTTGGGCACCCATCCTTCTCATGTAAAAAAGATGCACTTTGTGCCAAATGTGGAGAGAAGAAACACGAGGAAGTCGAATGCAATAAGCCAGTTAAGTGTGTAAACTGTAAGGGAACTCATAATGCTTTTTATAAACAATGCCCAACGTTCATTAACGAAAAAGAAATAAAAAAGATACAGGATAGTGAAAAAATTCCTTACGGTTCGGCTAGAAAAAAATTGTTAGACCGGCAAAGTAGTACCACCTTTCAGAAATCCTTTGCAAATATAATAAAAGAAACTAAAGTTAGTGTTAATACGAAAGAAATTAGTATTCAAGTAGACCCATCTGAATTTGAAACAATGTACCCAAAACAAGAGATAAGAGATAAAGCGACGGGGACCCCCCACTCTACCACCCGCACCTATCTCTCCCCCTCCCACTCCTGCAGTACCTGTTACTGCTACTCCCACCACCCTTCCATCACAGTCTCCAGCAGTAGCTGCTACTGTTACCGCTACATCCCCTCCTTCCCCCATCCCAAGTGGCAGTGAAGAAATTCCTGCCACTGACACCCCCAAGATTGTTATAAGAAAAAACGAAAAAGACAAACAATACACAATAGTAACTAAAGCATCAAAAAAGAACGTACCCCAAAAGATGGAGACTGATAAATAAAAATCATAAATATATGGTTTTTATCAGCTTTCAGTCTGTAGTTTACACTTTACGCTTATATAAAAGCCTTTGTAACTTTTCTCTTAAATACTGCGGTATTTCTTCATTTACTGTACCTAGTGATAATATGCAAATTTTACTAACATATAACACAAGGCATTGCATCTCTATACTAACGTTTAAAAATTTCAAACCAATATGTACATTTTATCTCATCTCCAATTATTTGTATATTTTAACCAATGACATGTACAACATATATGAGACTAGACATCTAGCAGATTATACATACACATGGGAGTGTCAGAAGGAATACACCTGTACATGTACCATACAAACCTCTATGGTCCTACTCCAAATAGACATACTGCCACATGTGCCAAATTGTATAACTAAGCACTGTAGAGCTCCATATAACTCCACTTATTTCAGCCTAATAAAAGTCGAAATCACTACAAAAATTACAGGCCAAACCCAACTAATTTTACAGCCTCTTCTTAAAAGTATCCACATAGTATGCGCTAATATACAGATAAGCGAGTTTACATTTAATGATTTCAAATGACCATACTACAATGGAATTTAAACGGATTAAAATGTCAATTTGAAGAACTCAAAATACTTCTGGAAGACTATAAGCCATGCATATTCTGCCTCCAGGAAACTAAGTTAAAAATCAGTGACAGAATAAACATCAAGAATTACAATATATTTAGAAAAGATAGAATAAATGTGAACCGAGCCTGCGGTGGAGTGTTGACTGGTGTTTCCAAAGACTATCAAGCTGAAGAAGTGAACATCAACACATCTCTACAATCTGTTGTCATCAAATTCTATGGAAAATTTCCACTGACTATTTGCAACGTTTATCTTCCGCCAACAGAAAACATAGACGAAGCAGAGATGACTCACCTTATCGGAGAGCTACCTCAACCTTATATTATCCTGGGTGATATGAATGCCTCACATGGGATGTGGGGCTCCTCCAGGTCAGACAGCCGTGGGAACACCATCAAACGGATATCTGATGGCTCAGACTTGATTCTACTAAACACAGGAGCAGGCACATATGTCAGCCCAGCTTATGGCACCATCTCAGTACTTGATCTGGCTTTTTCCTCGCCCAACCTTTCCCTCCAGCTTGACTGGTACGTGCTGGACGAGCTACACAACAGCGACCACTATCCAATTAGAATAGTACTCCGGGGAACAGAAAATCGGTTTGAGAGGAACCCCAGCTGGATCATTGACAGAGCAAACTGGGAGATGTTCAAGACCTTGGTACACATCGACGAAAAGATGTTCACTGACAATGTCAATGAAACGAACGAATACATTACCAACTGCATCGTCAAACCTGCTGAGGAGACCATTCCAAAAACCAAGTCATATTATAGTAAAAACTCTACACCTTGGTTCGACAGTGAATGTCGGCAGGCCAGGAAAGAAAGAAGGCAAGCACTCAGGATATTTAGAAACAATCCAAACACACAAAATCTTATCCACTATAAAAAAATGCGAGCTTCCTGTCGGAGGATGTTCAAAGGAAAACGTAAACAAACATGGCAAAACTATGTTTCTACAATCAATCATAACACTCCTTCAAAGGCGGTATGGCGGAAAATAAGAAGTATTTCTGGAAATAACCACCACGTCCAGCCTGCAATCAAGGTGAACAACAACATAATATATGAACAATTAGAGGTTAGTAACCTCTTCGTAGAATACTACGCATCCCAGAACCCTAGCGCAGAGACAGGACTGGACACAATCTATCGCACCAGATTCAAAGATGGAAACAACAACCAGACATACAACATGGAAGTCACAGAGTGGGAGTTGGACTCAGCCATTAGAGAAGTCAAAAATACAGCAAGCGGCCCAGATGAAATTCATAATGCCATGCTCAAAAATTTGAACCCGGCAAACAGAAGAGCACTTTTGGCCTTCTTCAACAAAATATGGACAGAAGGGTCCTTCCCTGATGCTTGGAGGGAATCTATCATTCTCCCATTACTAAAACCAGGAAGAGACAAACTACTACTGGCCAGTTATAGGCCGGTCTCATTAACGAGTTGTCTTTGCAAACTGTTCGAAAAGATGGTCAATCGACGACTACTCTGGACACTCGAAACTAGCGGCCACTTAAAGAACATTCAATGCGGTTCCCGAAAAGGTAGATCGACGCTTGATCATTTGGTAGCCTTAGAGGCTGAACTGCTGAACACCTTCATCAATAAAGAAGAGAGTATAGGGATCTTTTTCGACATAGAAAAGGCCTATGACACTGTTAGAGGCACCGCAATACTACATCAAATGTACGATTGGGGACTACGTGGAAACTTACCCATATTCATAAGCAATTTTCTAACAAATAGGTGGGTTAGAGTAAGAATAGGAAGCAGTTTATCAGCAAGAAGGCAGGTGAACAACGGTATCCCACAGGGAAGCGTTCTTAGTTGCGCAATCTTCGCAATTGCGATGGACAATGTTGCGTCTGCTATCCCTAAAAAGATGAAGGCTTTTCTTTTTGTAGATGATCTCGCCGTTCTGTGCAGGTATCGTGACACCCATAAGGCCCAAGATGACTTACAGATACTCCTCAACAACCTCAGAGAATGGTCAAGTAAAACAGGATTAAAGTTTTCAAAGGAGAAAACTAGTTGTGTGCACTTCTCTCGCAAAAGGCGGCCTAGCCCCGACCCTGCACTCGTACTAGACGGAGAACCCCTCGTCTTCAAAGATGAAGCAAAATTTCTTGGTCTGATCGTAGACAAGAAGCTAAACTGGTCCAGCCATATCAAATACTTGAAGAAAGAAAGCTCCAGAAGACTTAACTTATTGAAAATTTTGGCCAATACGCAATGGGGAGCCGACAGGACATCTCTTCTAAGAGTATATCAGAGGGTTGTGAGGTCGAAATTAGACTATGGAAGTTTTATTTACGCTTCGGCTCCAAAGAGCTACCTGAGCAGATTAGATCCTGTGCACCACGCTGGCCTTCGACTTGCTACCGGAGCCTTCAGGTCAAGTCCCGTTGTCAGCCTTTGTGCCGAAACTGGAATTCCCCCTCTTCTGTTCCGCCGACATTGGTTAGCCTCCAGCTATATTGCTGCTCTGTCATTAAATGAAAATAACCCTGCCTACAACTATATCTTCAAACCCAAATACCGCCGTTTATATGAAGGGATACCGAATACGTCAGCTCCCCTGGCAATAAGGGCAAGGCAATTCATAATAGACCTCATGGACGAGCAACCACGAAGTGACCCTCCGGAAGAACCACCATGGACACATAAGAAACCCATACTCCATCTGGATCTGCATCGACTGAAGAAGTCTACAACTAGCGATTGCACATTTAGAGCAGAATTTAATAAAATTAAAAGCATACGCTACAAAAATCATTTTTTGTACACTGATGGCTCCAAGAGCTCTGAGAGCGCTGGCTTTGCTGTAGTTGCTATGGACTCCACAATAAAATGCAGACTAACACCTTGGAGCAGCAGCTACACTGCGGAGCTGTGCGCCCTCTCTGCAGCACTTTACCACATAATTACCATGAAAGGACAATCCTTCACTATCTGCTCCGACTCAATAGCTGCACTACAAGCCACACAAATATTGTTTACCGATAATCCTGTGGTTAGTAAAATACATAGATACGCAGACAATATCATATCACAAGGCAAAACGGTTACTCTTATGTGGGTCCCATCACATATTGGGATAGAAGGTAACGAAAGAGCAGACACCGCCGCAAAAGAAGCTTCTACCTCCGCTACCGATTGTAAGAGAATTTTTACAAAATCAGATCTGAAACAGCTGCTTCATAGCAGAGTTAACCAGGGTTGGATCGACATGTGGAAGGAAATAGACTGTAGCAACAAATTGAAATACATAAAAGAAGGAGTGGAACCTTGGAAGACATCTATAAGAGATAACCGAAGGGAAGAGGTTGCCCTGATGAGGCTAAGAATAGGTCACAGTCGTTTGACTCACAGTCACCTGATGAGCAGAGATGAAGCGAGGAAATGCGAACTGTGTGAGGAGGAGATGTCGATCCGACACATCCTAGAGGAATGTCCGCTCTACCAGGAGGAGCTGGCCAGGAGAGGCATCACCAGATCACTTCCAAGAGCACTAGGCAACCGTCCAGAGGTACTTCAGAGAACAATGGAGTTCTTTAAAGATTTGAAATTAATAGACGAACTATAGAGGAAAAAAAAAAAAAAAAAAAAAAAAAAAAAAATTCAAGATTTGAAATTAATAGACACGAACTATAGAAGAAAAAAAAAAAAAAAAAAAAAAAATAATAATAGAAAAAAAAAAAATTAGTAATAAAAACAAAACAAAAAAAAAAAAAAAAAAAAAACAATAGAAAAAAAGGAAAAAAAAAAAATAAAAAAAATAAATAAATAAAAAAATAAATAAAATAATAATAATAATAATAATAATGATAAATAAAAATAAGAAGAAAAAAGAAAAAAGAAAGAACAAAAAAACTAATAAAAAAAAAAAAAAATAGATGCATTGCGTTATTTAATAAGTTATTAGAGTCTTCTTTTTATTAGTTATTATATTCATGTTACTTATTTTTATATTTCTTTTTAATTATTTTTATATTTCATTTTACAAATTGTACACTAAATGAATAATGTTACATTAAATGTAAATGACTAATCACGTCTCCATCTTAAAGAAACAGTTTGACACTTAGATGCTTATGACCTAGCTGTTGAGCATCTAAAAATCCTAATCCTAATCCTAATCCTAATCGTAAGTCAGGTACTCGATAATGAGTCGTATGTTATGTATCTAAACCTGGGTAGTTGAAATTTCATTTACGTTAAAAATAACTTGAGCACGTCGTCCTTCGCATTGGACTTCAAGCTATGATCGAGGGCCTTTTTGTATGTCAGGTACTGGATAATGAGTCGTATGTTATGTAACTAAACCTGGGTAGCTGAAATTTCACTTAGGTTAAAAATAACCTTGAGCACGTCGTCCTTCGGATGGGACTTTCCCGATATATCTGAAACTGTCTATCAGTTTTAACAAATATTAAATCTAAAAACTGTTAAAAAGCGGTAAAATTGAAGAATGGGATTTCGCCCGACTTTTTCGAAAAACATTTTTATTTCGATTTTTGTGTAGGATTCAGATAACCCGGTTGTTCATCAGTTTTAACAAATATTAAATCTAAAAACCGTTTAAAAGCGAGAAATTTGAAGAATGGAGATAACCGAGCTCAGGATCGCCATTTAGAAATCTAGCCAAGTCAATTAGGTCAGATGTTTTAATCGTGAAGATAAAAATAAATTTGAGCACGTCGTCCCTCGGATTGGACTTTAAGCTATAATCGAGGGCCTTTTTGTATGTCAGGTGCTCGATAATGAGTCGTATGTTATGTATCTAAACCTGGGTAGCTGAAATTTCACTTAGGTTCATTAAACCTTGAGCACGTAGTCCTTCAGATGGGACTTTCCCGATATATCTGAATCTGTCTATCAGTTTTAACAAATATTAAATCTATAAACCGTTAAAAAGCAGGAAATTTGGAGAATGGTATTTAGCCCGACTTTTTTCGAAAAACACTTTTATTTCAATTTTTGTGTAGGATTCAGATATCCCGGCTGTTCATCAGTTTTAACAAATATTAAATCTAAAAACCGTTTAAAAGCGAGAAATTTGAAGAATGGAGATAACCGAGCTCAGGATCGCCATTTAGAAATCTAGCCAAGTCAATTAGGTCAGATGTTTTAATCGTGAAGATAAAAATAAATATGAGCACGTCGTCCCTCGGATTGGACTTTAAGCTATAATCGAGGGCCTTTTTGTATGTCAGGTGCTCGATAATGAGTCGTATGTTATGTATCTAAACCTGGGTAGCTGAAATTTCACTTAGGTTCATTAAACCTTGAGCACGTCGTCCTTCAGATGGGACTTTCCCGATATATCTGAATCTGTCTATCAGTTTTAACAAATATTAAATCTATAAACCGTTAAAAAGCAGGAAATTTGGAGAATGGTATTTAGCCCGACTTTTTTCGAAAAACACTTTTATTTCAATTTTTGTGTAGGATTCAGATATCCCGGTTGTTCATCAGTTTTAACAAATATTAAATCTAAAAACCGTTTAAAAGCTAGAAATTTGAAGAATGGAGTTTACCGAGCTCAGGATCGCCACTTAGAAATCTAGCCAAGTCACTTAGCTCAGATGTTTTAATCGGGAAGATAAAAATAAATTTGAGCACGTCGTCCTTCGGATTGGGCTTTAAGCTATGATCGAGGGCCTTTTCGTATGTCAGGTACTCGATAATGAGTCGTATGTTATGTATCTAAACCTGGGTAGTTGAAATTTCATTTACGTTAAAAATAACTTGAGCACGTCGTCCTTCGCATTGGACTTCAAGCTATGATCGAGGGCCTTTTTGTATGTCAGGTACTGGATAATGAGTCGTATGTTATGTAACTAAACCTGGGTAGCTGAAATTTCACTTAGGTTAAAAATAACCTTGAGCACGTCGTCCTTCGGATGGGACTTTCCCGATATATCTGAAACTGTCTATCAGTTTTAACAAATATTAAATCTAAAAACTGTTAAAAAGCGGTAAAATTGAAGAATGGGATTTCGCCCGACTTTTTCGAAAAACATTTTTATTTCGATTTTTGTGTAGGATTCAGATAACCCGGTTGTTCATCAGTTTTAACAAATATTAAATCTAAAAACCGTTTAAAAGCGAGAAATTTGAAGAATGGAGATAACCGAGCTCAGGATCGCCATTTAGAAATCTAGCCAAGTCAATTAGGTCAGATGTTTTAATCGTGAAGATAAAAATAAATTTGAGCACGTCGTCCCTCGGATTGGACTTTAAGCTATGATCGAGGGCCTTTTTGTATGTCAGGTACTGGATAATGAGTCGTATGTTATGTATCTAAACCTGGGTAGCTGAAATTTCACTTAGGTTCATTAAACCTTGAGCACGTAGTCCTTCAGATGGGACTTTCCCGATATATCTGAATCTGTCTATCAGTTTTAACAAATATTAAATCTATAAACCGTTAAAAAGCAGGAAATTTGGAGAATGGTATTTAGCCCGACTTTTTTCGAAAAACACTTTTATTTCAATTTTTGTGTAGGATTCAGATATCCCGGTTGTTCATCAGTTTTAACAAATATTAAATCTAAAAACCGTTTAAAAGCTAGAAATTTGAAGAATGGAGTTTACCGAGCTCAGGATCGCCACTTAGAAATCTAGCCAAGTCACTTAGCTCAGATGTTTTAATCGGGAAGATAAAAATAAATTTGAGCACGTCGTCCTTCGGATTGGGCTTTAAGCTGTGATCGAGGGCCTTTTCGTAAGTCAGGTACTCGATAATGAGTCGTATGTTATGTATCTAAACCTGGGTAGTTGAAATTTCATTTACGTTAAAAATAACTTGAGCACGTCGTCCTTCGCATTGGACTTCAAGCTATGATCGAGGGCCTTTTTGTATGTCAGGTACTGGATAATGAGTCGTATGTTATGTAACTAAACCTGGGTAGCTGAAATTTCACTTAGGTTAAAAATAACCTTGAGCACGTAGTCCTTCAGATGGGACTTTCCCGATATATCTGAATCTGTCTATCAGTTTTAACAAATATTAAATCTATAAACCGTTAAAAAGCAGGAAATTTGGAGAATGGTATTTAGCCAGACTTTTTTCGAAAAACACTTTTATTTCAATTTTTGTGTAGGATTCAGATATCCCGGCTGTTCATCAGTTTTAACAAATATTAAATCTAAAAACCGTTTAAAAGCGAGAAATTTGAAGAATGGAGATAACCGAGCTCAGGATCGCCATTTAGAAATCTAGCCAAGTCAATTAGGTCAGATGTTTTAATCGTGAAGATAAAAATAAATATGAGCACGTCGTCCCTCGGATTGGACTTTAAGCTATAATCGAGGGCCTTTTTGTATGTCAGGTGCTCGATAATGAGTCGTATGTTATGTATCTAAACCTGGGTAGCTGAAATTTCACTTAGGTTCATTAAACCTTGAGCACGTCGTCCTTCAGATGGGACTTTCCCGATATATCTGAATCTGTCTATCAGTTTTAACAAATATTAAATCTATAAACCGTTAAAAAGCAGGAAATTTGGAGAATGGTATTTAGCCCGACTTTTTTCGAAAAACACTTTTATTTCAATTTTTGTGTAGGATTCAGATATCCCGGTTGTTCATCAGTTTTAACAAATATTAAATCTAAAAACCGTTTAAAAGCTAGAAATTTGAAGAATGGAGTTTACCGAGCTCAGGATCGCCACTTAGAAATCTAGCCAAGTCACTTAGCTCAGATGTTTTAATCGGGAAGATAAAAATAAATTTGAGCACGTCGTCCTTCGGATTGGGCTTTAAGCTATGATCGAGGGCCTTTTCGTATGTCAGGTACTCGATAATGAGTCGTATGTTATGTATCTAAACCTGGGTAGTTGAAATTTCATTTACGTTAAAAATAACTTGAGCACGTCGTCCTTCGGATGGGACTTTCCCGATATATCTGAAACTGTCTATCAGTTTTAACAAATATTAAATCTAAAAACTGTTAAAAAGCGGTAAAATTGAAGAATGGGATTTCGCCCGACTTTTTCGAAAAACATTTTTATTTCGATTTTAGTGTAGGATTCAGATAACCCGGTTGTTCATCAGTTTTAACAAATATTAAATCTAAAAACCGTTTAAAAGCGAGAAATTTGAAGAATGGAGATAACCGAGCTCAGGATCGCCATTTAGAAATCTAGCCAAGTCAATTAGGTCAGATGTTTTAATCGTGAAGATAAAAATAAATTTGAGCACGTCGTCCCTCGGATTGGACTTTAAGCTATGATCGAGGGCCTTTTTGTATGTCAGGTACTGGATAATGAGTCGTATGTTATGTATCTAAACCTGGGTAGCTGAAATTTCACTTAGGTTCATTAAACCTTGAGCACGTAGTCCTTCAGATGGGACTTTCCCGATATATCTGAATCTGTCTATCAGTTTTAACAAATATTAAATCTATAAACCGTTAAAAAGCAGGAAATTTGGAGAATGGTATTTAGCCCGACTTTTTTCGAAGAACATTTTTATTTCAATTTTTGTGTAGGATTCAGATATCCCGGTTGTTCATCAGTTTTAACAAATATTAAATCTAAAAACCGTTTAAGAGCTAGAAATTTGAAGAATGGAGTCTACCGAGCTCAGGATCGCCACTTAGAAATCTAGACAAGTCATTAGCTCAAATGTTTTAATCGGGAAGATAAAAATAAATTTGAGCACGTCGTCCTTCGGATGGGACTTCCCCGATACATCTGAATCTTTCTTTGGTTGACCATCTTCGTTTCTGGATGCTGCCTAAGAACGCCGGACACCTTAGATAGTATGCACCTTGCACTCCGTGCAACCAGGTATTAATAAGTTCTTAGGAACGCTGGGCAACACAGATAGTATGTATGTAGTTAGGAATGCTGGGCACCGCAGCTAGCATGTGCCTTGCAACAGCGGATGCCCTAGGTATTTTGTGCTTAAGAACGCTGGTGATAGCTATTATTTACCGTGCAACGGTGGACCTCCTAGGTAATACATGCTTAGGAAACCCACCATATTAAAATTAGAGCTATATCCCATCTTTAAGAAAGCTCCATGTGAGATTCATACTGCATTAATGCACCTCCCCCCCTCCCGTCCAAAGGGTCACAGCCAATTTTTAAATATTGCTTTTGAAACTACCATTTAGGTATATGCTTGCCCCCCCCATACCCCCCTCCCGTTGACAATTTTCAGACGTCACATATCCTTTTTTTGTTTTTGTCTATTATGAATACTACATGTGAAATTCCATGACATTCCGATCATCCGTTAAAGACCTATCACTACCTTTATATGTAGGCCCACCCCACAACCCCCCCTCCCGTTCAAATTTTTGAAATGTCACGTAGCGTATTTTTCAATTTGGCCTTTAAGCATACTACATGTCAAATTCCATGACATTCCGATCAAAAGACCTATCACTATCTTTATATGTAGGCCTACCCCCACAACCCCCCCTCCCTTAAAAATTTTGAGATATCACGTAGCGTATTTTTCAATTTGGCCTTTAAGAATACTACATGTCAAATTCCATGACTATCCGATCATCCGTTAATGACAACACTATCTTTATATTTAGGCCTACCCCCACAACCCCCCCTCACGTTCACTATTTTGTGATGTCACACACCCTATTTTTTTATTTGGCCTTTAAAAAAACTACATATGAAATTCCATGCCAATCCGATCATCCGTTAATGACTTAGCACTACCTTTATATTTAGGCCCCCCTTACAACCCCCCCTACCGTTCAAAATTTATGGACGCCACATTGCCTTTTTTTTAACTTGGCTTTTAAGAATACTACATGTGAAATTTCATGATAATCCGTCCATCCGTTAATGCGCTAGAGCAATGTTTATGCTTAGGCTCCCCTTACAACTCCCCACCCTCCAGTTGACCGCTAGGAACTCTCTTCATAAGAACCTTCCTCGGACTTCAACGAATATTTGAAAAAAAAAATTAGCCGAATTGGTCCAGCCGATCTCGAGTTTTGCGCTTAGCAAAATTTAGCATTCATTTTTATTATATAGATTTGGACGAACTCATACTTACAGGTTAGTTAGAGATTCTTCAAGGTCGCTCCCACTCTTCGCCCGGTTTGCGGGCTGAGGTCTGTATGAATCCACTCCCAATTCATTTTACATAAAACGCAACTTTCAAAAACCAATATTTCGAAAACTATTGCTCGTACAAGAAAACTAGAAATACCGGGAAACCTAGTTTTTATGTGAAGAATATGAAAATCCTAATTAAAAATTTGTAAAAATTAAATTTTTTTACGATTTAATTTTACTGTGATGTGTTGTGTCAATGTTTAAGCCTATTTCTGATACATGATCTTTTCCCCTATTTTTAAATCGTCTCCCAGTTTGATTTACATAAACAAAATTACAAAAACTCCATTTTAGATAGTAAACACCCCTTTTTTCTTCTGTTTTTATTTTTTCTTTAGTGCTGTTGAGATGTTTGTTATTATGCTTACAATTCACAATCACACATACAGACACATGACATTTTACACCGTAGCTATAAGTAGCATGAACTTTTGTAATCAGCAAGGAATTCGATGTTGAATTACCATCGGTTTCTGTGTTTTGACACCCTGAATCCCAGCAAGAAAGAAAACAGCGGATTCGATAACTCCTGATTGAAAGAAAATATCGATAAAACATTTTATATTGTACCAAGAACCCCATGAGGTCGATACATCAATTTTTAGTTAAATTGACCGGAAAGAAAGCGGGGATTAGAGGGATGCTTAACACAGAAAATGTAATAACTGCCAAAATAATGAATGTATCGACACAACATTTTAGTGAGTTATTATGACTCATGCCCGGGCTTTAACTATAGAAGTCATATCGCTTATTACCAGAGTGCACTGTCAAGCCCGAATCTACTTTGGTGGTTATAAATTTTACCGACCAAGGACTGGTGTCTTTAACGAATACATTGAACAGATTCGGGACCATCTACTTAAAATATTATAGGGGGAAAACAGGACCCCAGACAGGAGGGTCGGAAAACAGGAAATTCCTTTGAAAATACAACATCGAATTTCTGGCCGATACACAACTTTCCCAATACTATTTATAGCTTGGGAAGTAAAAAAAAAACAACAAGGATTTAAAAATAAAAAATAAAACAGAGATGTCGAAAAGATTCAATATATTTCAAGTTGTTTTGAGACGGAAGATGGTCGGTTCAGTTCAGCTCAACTTGACCTGACTGTCCATACCCTTAACTCCATCATATCCTCGGGCACCGATCTTAGTACCAGCCACCCGGCAGCCAAAGTCAACAGCGTGCTGAACTGGGGCACTGCGGGTGAGCGCGTGGATCACCCCCGCGACGAATGTGTCTCCAGCCCCTAGCGAGTCTACCAACTTGGGAGGAGGGTAGCTAGGCGCTGTGTAGAACGCATCCCCGACAGAGGCCATAGCGCCCTTGTCGCCCCATGCCACCACAGATATAGCCCTGCGCAAAAAATAAAACAGCATTAGAACAGACATGTTGAATTTACTACTGAATAAAACACTTAGAACGAGTCAAAAATTCCACTATATTTATATAAAAGACACAATATATGTATTTCGCTGTGGGTGAATATTCGCAACTGGGTGAATTCCTTTTGTTTTTGATATAAGTAAATCCAGCAATGTAGTAAGCCAACATACGGAACCTTGTCATTGGGTTCTATAAGTCGGCTGAGATAACCATAAGGAAGGTTTTTTTTTAGCTCTTCCATGTCATATAAATTGAAATTTTTTGGATATATAGAGAGATAATTGAAGCTGGAGTAGAATGGCAATGATTCACGGACCACTAGATTCGTTGGGAGTGTGTTCCATCCAGTTCATAGTGTGCTGTTGTGCTAAGTGTACAGAAATGATGAAACCTACCCATCTTTCAATCTAGGTTTAATATTGACCAAAGTCTCTTTCATGTCGTTCCAATTCTTGGTCAGACAAAACAGTTTGCCCAGGAAGAGTACATCCACCGGAGACAGTACATCCAGGATACCTTCCCGGTCCTTCTCAACTTCAAAAGAAATAACAATACTCCTTCCAGAGTTCATCTTATTAAAGTCCTCAATCTTGGCCATCATTTTGGAGACCTCTTTTAAATTTCGTCCCTGAAAAAATACACAAATTAAAAAAGAAAACAACAAAAAAAAGTATTTACTTACATGTTTTTTATGGAAACAAAAATTGAATTCAATTTCAAAATTATATAATCTACTTCTCGGCTCTTTAATTAATTATTATATAATCTACTTCTCGGCTCTTTAATTATATAATCTACTTCTCGGCTCTTTAATTATATAATCTACTTCTCGGCTCTTTAATTAATTATTCATTTAAATTTACTTTTTTAAGTTAACATACGCAGAAATGTATCCATGAGTAATTTTTCAAATCAAGCACGTCAAATTCCTCGAACAGAAGATTTGGTAAATTCTTATCTGCGTGAACAATAGTTCTGGATCCATTTTTTGAATTGATAAGAATTGAAGACAAGGGGAGATCACAGTTTGGATGTCCTACACAATGGCTGTAGTCTATATTATATTTTTCAAAATCACTTTTTATAAATCTGAAAATATAAATACAAAAATCTTGAATTATAAATACAATTCATAATACAGTATAATTAATAATATTTATAATTCAATACTTATATATATACAATAAATTGTAAATTATATACTAAAGATGAATGAAAACTCATTTTGTTATTTCTATATTATATTAATTACTGTAATTGTTAGCAAGAGCCCTTTGCTAGCCCACAAGAGCTTTTTTTCTAAAAAAGAACAATTTTTTGTTACGAGCTTATAAAAAGGCGAAAATGCTCGAAATTTAGCTTGTTTTAAATTTATTCCAAAATTCCAAAATGTTGTTTTTTAAGAATTCAAAGGTTTTTCTCCTCTTGTCTCAGTAGCGACAAGAAACTAGTGCCACTCTAAATCACAGTAGAGGCAAGACATTACTGTTACTAAATATCAATAGGAACAAAGAACTACTGGTACTAAATATATATGTATGTAAGAAATTACTCGCACTAAATCGAGTGGGAACAAGATATCACTCCAACTAAAACTCAATGCGGGCAAGAATTGAATTACTTTTTAGTCTGTTACAAAAACTATGGCCTCTTTCACATTACAACAAAACAAACCCGACCATTTGCAGTACAATGTTTTGAGAAGGGTCGGAATAATCTTCCCTGACACCTGTGGTAAAAAAAAATAATATTATTTTCTATTATTTTTGGCCTCATGTACGATGCATATTAGCCATGACTCTTATAATGGTGTTTTTTACCTATGTAATTCTACGAAATTCATGGAAGGGAGTTTTATTTCGTAGATGTGTTCATATAATTGGGTTTATTTTCTTACATCTACATTATAAAATTAAAAACTAAACTTTTAAACAAAAATCAAAAGAAAAATAGTAAAAACTAAATTCTTAAAACTATTTCAATCCTTTTTTTTTTATATTTTTTTTTTATATTTTAGCCATTCTTCAAATCAAAGTTATATATTTTTGGGCATATATATTTTGTAATTATAAATAAATAACAGTACCTTCTTTTCGGATCAATTTTATTGTTAATTCACACCTACTTAGTTGATCACATCTTAAGCCTAAACAACAACTCTCTGTCCACCTTCACATCTCAAGCCAGACCACTCCACAACACAACACCTCAACACAATTCAAAAAACACGTTTTGTTTTCTACTCATTTGTTTTAAAAGAAAATGCATTCATATTATTTATTTACTAATTCAGTTGCTTCTTGGATTTTATAGAAAAATAAATATAATTAATTTTTTAATATTAATAATTTAAATGTGTGTATTTTTTATTCATCACACACAATATACAGAACATATAACAGAATAAATAAATAAACAAATATATATGTATATAAATATAAATATATGCTTACGCCCAGAAGAGATGGTCACTAGCTACAGTTCCTAGAAATTCACAAGGAGATCCCAGCAGCGACAGCACTGTACAGCTGTTGCTTGCATTTCCTCCACGCTGGAGATAACATTCTAAGGATCTTAAAGCAGAATATAAATATGTTAGAATGAAAGTCACCGATCTCTTATTTTAAGCGGATTAAAAAAAAGGCTAAACGATTAATATGTCATTCATGAAAGGAAGAAGTGGCGAATGGTACCCATGTTAAAGATGCTCCCAGAAACAGGGAGAGCCAGAAATGGATATGGGAGAGGACTTGCTAAGAAAGGTCATATATCATAACACTACTCGTATTAGATGTTTGCTAGCGACTGTAGAAATCAAAATTCTGGGGTTATTGAGGGTCAGTCAATGATGAAAACACTATTCAAATACCAACGTTTCGATATATTTCATATCATCATCAGGGCTATGAATATAGATGGTTGAGGAGAAGGCATGAAGACTGTGAAGTCTTACGTTCAACTGCTCGTATTATCGTTTCTTGTTTCAGCCTTCCACCATTTGTTTTTCTAATAACACCTATCCATTACAATTTCCAACTCAACATATTTATAATCTCTTTTCTTTATTTCCGATATTTAAGCACATTTTTATATTCCCCCCCATTCTATGTGATATAAGCATGTTAACAGAAAGCTGTAACGTTTTACTTTATCAACATGGTGTTGTGTTCGACGAGCTATAAATAACTTTATTGTATGCATTCGTAATCATTATCAGTCGAGTTAGTATAAAAAAAATACCTTGAATGATTTTTACTGAACGTTTTTTTTTAAATGTAGCCCTTATTACTTTTTAGCTGAGATGTTTTTTTTTGTATTATTTTAAAAATATTTTTTATTTAATTTAATTCATCGTTTTGTGCTTAACATTCGCACTGTTATACATTATTAACCGAAGTTTCATAAATCGAGTTAAAAAAAATGAGTTATTAGGCTGTTTTATGTCTACAATTTATTTTAGTTAGTTATTATGAATTACTACAAGGTCATATCGCCTACTACCTAAATTTTGCCTACCCTATATTTTTATTCACCTAGGGTAGGAGTCTTTAACGAGTATCTGACATCGTACAAGCTCGAGACCATCTCATAACGTTCCATCAGAAGGACGGTGTACTCAAGGTTTCGAACCCGCGATCTGGAGCTCAGAAAGCTAGCATGCTACTTCTGACCTACCACGCCCTCTCAAATTTATTTTATTTACGTGACGAATTTTTCGACTCAGGTGTTATTATCAATGTTAAAATAAACAAGGTCTATGGAGTGTGGGCAACACTAAAATCACATATTATATTCGTATTTACATTTTTTTATTGGTATTCAAAACTAGAAGATATTGGTGAAGATAATAGTGTGAAAGAAAATAAATAACAATTTAAAAAAATAATGGACAATTGTAGCTAATGACTGACGTGGCTAATATCAATAAGGAAAATATAAAGACAGAAAGAGGGCGTCGGTAGCTCAGTGGTATGCGTGCTTGCCTTCTGAGCTCAAGGTCGTGGGTTCGTAGCCCGACCGAGGCCCTTAGTTTATTTTATCTGGGAGGTAAAATAAACTTAAGCACGCCGTCCTTCGGATGGGACGTTAAGCGATGGTCCCGAGCCTGTACGATGTCAGGTACTCGTTAAAGACCCCTACCCTAGATGAATAAAAATTTAAGGTAGGCAAAATTTAGGACTCCTACAGTAGAGTCGGGCTCATGTCCACCAAAGTGACGAAAGAGCGCTTTGGTAGTAGGCGATATGACCTCGTTGTTAAAGCCCGGGCATGAGTCATAAAACCTAACCCAAACCTAAAGACAGAAAGGAGGGCGCCGCACATTGGGCTAGCCCCCGAATCTAGCGGGTCAAAAGTCCGGGGAATAAGTTACAGATAAATTATCATTTTTCAATCATTCAGAAGGGCATACAAAGGCAGAAAAATAACGAATAACACTATGGTTTGTAAATTACTTTTTAATTATTATAATTAGAGCTACAAGTCGCTCAAACCAAAATCACTAACAGAATTGTTGTCTTCACTGGTAATTTCTGCCGAAATCATTGTTGATATTAAGAATAACTGTCTTACTCACTTATATCAGTTTTTTTGGAAGTCAGTGGTCTGAGGGAGCCAATAAAAGGATCAGACAAAATGAGCAGGATGTTTAAAATGTTTTTATCTCCTTATGTTGGCTTTCTTGAACGTCTTCGGCCAGCTGTCCGATAGGTATTAGAAAACGTTTGATAACAGCACTCCCATATATAAGTATTGTATGAACACTGACAGGCATGGTGTACCCGTACCTACGAGCAGTTTCAGCAGCGAATGTTAAAAAGGCTTCCAAATAAACATCATACCCTGATGACAAAGCCTGTAGGAGTATGCTAAACCTTTCGAATAATTCTTCATCCACGCCAGTAATTTGAACTGTTAAAGAAGGGTTTTGGAAAAACCTTGGAGCTGCATTGCCATCATTTGTATTGCCACCTCCTTGCTTTGGCGTATCAATAGCTGCCGAGTCCACATTTTTTCTTCGTATAGTCAAAAAGGAATGTAATTTGTTCGAGGGTATTTCCAATAGGACGATTGCTGGCTCTCAAGACATCGTACAACTACCTTCTGCATATAGACATTTTCACACTTGCAGTTACAAATAAGATAACATTAGTTAAAAAAAAACGGGTAGTTGAATTTAGTGCCATCCTATTATCTACAAGTCGAGAAACAAGAATAATGAAAGTTTACGAGGCACTGAGAGGTACGAAAAAAGTTACGCCTTTATGAACTAGAATGAACCTTTTTTTTTAAACGTTCACTATTCTCATGGCCCTTCCAACACTTTGTGATTGACTTAAGACAAAACAAAATTTGCTAAGACTTACCTTTTTGAATGCCTTCCATGGAAGAATAATGAAGAAAAAAAACTACCTCGCCTCCAAGATAATACAGCTGTTTGCATGGTTTGTTTATTTCGTGGCTGCGCTGTATTGACTTCGTCCTCTCTAATTCCCTTTGTTTATTTCCCTCTCACATACTACTTGTTGAACCAGGTTGGTTTCTTCCCCAAATCTCTCACTTCATTTTCTGACTTTTGAGCAGCTAGTTTTGTGATCTGGCCCACTGTGCGCCTGTGGCTCAGTGGTATGCGTGCTTGCCTTTTGAGCTCAAGATCGTGGGTTCGAAGCCCGACCGAGTTTATTTTATCTGGGAGGTAAAATAAATCCATAGTGACCGGAAGAAGGGACGTGTAAGTGTCCCGAAATATTGTCCAAAAAATTAAGAAGACACCTCTGGAAGAAATGCCGGTAACAACCAACAGTAGAACATCCCAGTGAAGTTTAAGAAACACAGGTAAAATAAACTTAAGCACACCGTCCTTCGGATGGGACATTAAATGGTCCCAAGCCTGTACGATGCCAGATACTCGTTAAAGACCTCTGCCCTAGGTGAATAAAAATTTAGGGTAGGCAAAATTCAGGACTCCCACAGTAGAGTCGGGCTCATGTCCACCAGAGTGACGAAAGAGTGCTCTGGTAGTAGGCGATATGACCTCGTAGTTAAAGCCCGGGCATGAGTCATAAATCCTAACCTAAAAACAGAAAGTGTTTTTTTTATTTTTATTGGCCTTATGTACGATGCATATTAGTCATATCTATTTGGTTATTTAAACAACACCATGGCCACGGGAGGCAGTTCTGTCTATGAAATAAATACTATCTCGGATGGTATTCGAACCCGTAATCATAGTAAAACCATGCGACTGAGAACGTTTGTTTGTGTATTTGAGATAATCTCGAAAACACCTTAACCGATTTGGATATAATAAAAAGCTAGCGAACTTTTCCTCGGATTTTCAGGAAATTTTATCATAAATAGATTTCTTATAAGCCCGAATCAAACGTAGACTAGGTGGCATTTCCAAATTTTCTGCGGGAGTTAGGTGGTGGAGTGGAAGGGGGGGGGGGGGGGGGGGGGCTAAGCAATAAATAGGTTTTTTAAAGGTTGGACTTCTATTGATTTTCAGTCAAATTGGCGAAAGGGAGGGGGGGAGGACTCAACTCAAAACCCAATAACCCAAGGTGTCGACATGAAATTTCATACTTAAAGTCCCCCCCTATAAGGACAATCGATACATAACTTATATAATACTCTAAAGTATTATAGAGATTGAAATAAAAACTTCAGATATATAAATATTGTTTACCGTTGTTCTGAATCTTCTTCAGGATAATCGTAACAATCGTGTATTACATCTAAACAGACTTTACCGACACACAAAACTTTTTGTGGCATTTTTAAACGTTCAATAAATGATACAATTACTAGAAATGAAGAAAGTTGCCGATATCTCGTATCGAAATATTATCAAGGAATATAAACGTACAGATTACATAAGAGTCGGCTAGATGGCATTAGTGTAACTATTACATAATGGTCACATTCCATTTCATTAATCACCTCAGACAGTGACGTAGCCAGGTTTTGGACGGCTCTACACACGCCAGCCCTTCCTTTCATGTCCAATGACTTGAATTGTAGATAAACCAAGACCTGTAACATTTATTTTTTAACTTATTTATTTTGAATATTTACAGTTGGTAATATGACCATAAGTAAATTTATTGGAATGTAACATTATGATTTAATATTGAACTGAAGTTACAAACAAACAGGTTAGTTGCTTCAGGAACTCACATGACTTTTAGTTAGTTATTATGACTCCATGCCCGGGCTTTAACTACGAGGTCATATCGCCTACTACCAGAGCGCTCTTTCGTCACTATGGTGGACATGAGCCCGACTCTACTGTGGGAGTTCTAAATTTTGCCTACCCTAAATTTTTATTCACCAAGGGCAGGGGTCTTTAACGAGTACCTGACATTGTACAGGTTCGAGACCATCGCTTATCGTCCCATTCGAAGGACGGCGTGCTTAAGTTTATTTTACCTTCCAGATAAAATAAACTAAAGGCCTCGGCCGGGTTTCGGACCCAGGATCTTGAGCTCAGAAGGCAAGCACACATACCACTGAGCTACGGCCCCTTGCACATGACTTTTATAAATATTGTTTAATTGTGTGATTCCAAATGGACGATAAAAGTATAAGAATAACTTCATTTGGGTAAAAAACAAATTAAATGTAACTATCTTTTTTTATAGTTTGGAAAATTGTACAAAAGTTCTTATTTTCCAGGAAAGTAACATTTTATTATTTTTTTTTTTACCGCAATATTTTTGAGTCTTAAGTTATAGCATTAATGTTTTTTTAAAAAATCTAAACTTAATAATATTATGATATTCGGCTGTAATGCTACCGTGTTGAACCAGCTGGGGCTGGAACCGACTATAAATTATGAAAATCATTAAATTTTGTAATTTTACTAAAAAATATCATTGCATTAGATACTCGGATGCATTACTTACCATTGGTGACATTTAACCTTATCGATGCAGTAAGATGAGTATCGCAGACTCTTGTGACCCCACACTCAGCATAAGTTTTTTGAAATCAATAAAACAAAGTTGGAACTTGACTAGTTGAATATTTGAAAAAAAAGTAGAATTATTTTACCTTTTATTGTTTTTAACCTGCCTTCCAGTATACTTTAACAATAATGTCAACCCTTCAAATAACGATGTCCGCTATCTAGGCCTCCAATTCGACAAGCGACTAACATGGAACACTCACACTAAACAGAAAAGACAGGAATTATACAGACGCTCCAAATTGTTACTAAGAGTACTAGACAGAAGATCTAAATTAACTATGAACTTGGGTCCATGGTGGCCCTGCGGGCTAGACCGTAGGGCTTTGGTCGCATAGTCTCACCTTGGTTTGTGGGTTCGAATCTCTTCCGGAAATGATTTTTATTTCGTAGATAGAACTCCCTCCCGTGACCATGGATGTTGTAGATAGCCAAATAACACCGTTATAGAGACATGGCTAATATGCATCCTACGTAAGGCCAAAATAAAAAAAAAACTATGAAAACAAAACGACTTATATGCTACGCGGTGCTGAAACCGATTTGAACTCCGGGGTTCTGCCAAGGTTTCCTTCCAGTCCCTACAATCCAATATTCTTATAATAGTCAATGCTCATTACTATGTTTCCAACATGATCCTCCATTCTGACCTCACCATTCCCCTCATCATCGAAGTAGATAAATCCAGGTAGAAAAAGCGACGCCTTAAGCGCCAATGGCCTAGGGACCTCCTTAGTAGCAGCAGTGACAGTGAGTTATAAATGAGTGCAATTCTGTGCCTAGGGAGTGTCACCACTGGGTGATTTCTCCCCTCTTCACATTTTGACAATACTATATTTTTCACTTTTAGCAAATTTGCTTGTTGTATATATTATATATACAGTTGTGAATAACTATTGGTAAATTTAAAAAATAAAATTTATTTTTTTAACATTTAAATTGAGGTAGGTAACTTACTTTTTTTACATCTAATTTCTTCAAGTACGATACATATTAGCCATGCCTCTATAACGGTGTTATTTACGCAACATCCATGGCACCGAGAGGTAGTTCCATCTACCAAATAACTCTCCCGGAAGGGATTCGAACCCGCAATCGTGGTGAGAGCATGCGACCGAAGCCCTACACTCTACCACGGTTCCTAAATTCTTTCTATGAAGAAGGTTATTGTGGCAGTACATAAATTTCTATAACGCAATTTTCTAATATTTTTTACATGCCCCTCACAAAGTATATTTGGGTGATGCTGTGCTCCGCTGTTACCAGTGCATCTTCCTGCCTGCCTATCAGACCCCAGATAACACATTGTACTTCCCCACCCGCTGAGATGTGTTTCTCTTCCAAGTGTTGTTATTTCTACGTTCTCTTGTTGGGTCTCATCCTCCTGGTTCTCTACATCTTCGATACACCTTTTCACAACACGTATCATCATCCTCAACTTCCAATTGAGGTAACTTTTCCCATCAAGACGAACTTACTGAAGTCTTATTCAGGAACTTCTGAATCTTCACACTAAATTTCGTTTTAGTACATTTGTTAAATCCATAGTTATTATGGTCTTTAAGTACAAACCCTGTTCTACTGTCCCTTGAACGGAGTCAGCTAAAAATAGGGTTATCCTTTTTGGGTTTTGGATTTCCATATACAATTTCGTGTTGATATATTCATCATTTCAGTTATCCAGGTTTTGTGTAAGCCCATCACACACCTCTGTAACTATCGAAGTAAGGAATGTATTGACACGAAATTTTATGAGTGGATCCAAAAATAAGACATCTAAATAAGGACATATATCGATCTTTAACGACAGAAACACTAATGACTTGATGTAAAGGATGTATCAACACGAAATTTAGTACAAGCATTCAGAAATCCCTGAGTAAGACACCTTTTGATTTTTAAATTGGTTTCAGAGGGAGCGAGAGAACTTAGTTGACTAATTTGTGCTATTAGTACATTGGCAGGGATTTACCCAAGACTTTTTTTTGGACATGATGAGGTGTCAACTATCATTTTAGCGAAATTAGTGAAGTTTATTTTCCATGTTAACGAAACTTACAATCCATCAACTGCCCAAGTGTAGTACAACTACTTTTTAATTGGATTAATTATTAATTTATGAATAGTTTCTGACGTAATTTAAAGTAACTGAAAATTTTTTCAGGAAGGTAGATAGTTATTGTTTTGTTAATAAAACTGCACAAACTCGCTAAGTGCATGAAGTCAAAAAAAAAAAAAAAAATTTCAAAAAGTGTTTACATAGAGTTTAAATTTTTAGTGAGCAAATTTTCAAGTATGCTTCTCTAGATTTTTCACTAAGCTCCAACGCATAACTTGCATCGAAAAGGCTTTCGTTATTGATTGAAAAAATAAAAAAAAAACTCTATTACTGTAGATTTATTATCTAGGGAATATTTATTTTTATTATGGATATTAGTTTACTAATTTGTTATTATTTGTTTATATAGTTTATTTATTTTTTGTTAATATGTGATTTTTTTCTTATCTTTCTTGTTTGTGTACAGGATGTGTGGAAGCGAGTTCCGGTCTCAGCTAGACTGGAACCTGACAAGAAGTACCCCGTAGAGGAGAAAGCATGGGAGCGAGCTGATGTCGGGGATCGGCGGAGAGATAGCACCAGGATCGAGCAAGGTGTTGTCAGGGCTCAGCGGAGAGATAGCGCCAGCGTTGATCCACCTGTCAACCTTCCTAGGGACAACTACTTGTGATGGCAAAACAGCTCAGATCAGGATCGCTCGCTCACCAAAATGAAACAGTTCTTTTTCCTAACTCATGAGCTCTCCAGAAAAACACTTTTTTTAAAATCAAATTGTTGAAGTTATTCAGGAGAACTTGGAAGTTGTTTTTCCAAAAAGGAATGCTGAATAATTACGCTCCGTTTTTGATCTCCCAATTTATTTATTAAGAACTAAAAACCCATTTGACAATAATAGGGTGTAATAGCGAACATCAGACGTTTCGATTAACATAGGCCATCATCAGTGATTAACATTTACTGTGAAAAATAAAGGAAAACATATATTTTCTTGAATAATGACTTTAACTAAATGTAGGTATAATGGAATTTTAATTTAATTAATTTATGTCAAATTATATTAAAACATATTCATGATTAATGGTTACATAATATTGATTACAATAATAACACTTAAATATCATTATAAAACGTTCAATAATCAATTGTAATTCATGTAAAATCGCAAATGAACGAAAATTACGAATTCCTCTTGTTGGAGTGAAATTGACAGAATGACTGTCATTTTTACGAAAATGATATTTTTTCATTATGTGAATAAGCTTATTAAATTCTATCAAATAAACGTATTAAAACGTTTTTGTTGGTTGTTTAGATAGGAAAAAAAAAATTATTTTATTTGCGAAAAAAAAAATCAATATTTTTCAGTTGACAAAGTGACTAACTCCATAAAATTACTGTCTTTGTCTTTTCAATATTGATTCTATAACAATTCATCATTGCATAAATGGTTAAGAGCAGGATGTAAATTTTAGTAAACTGTTATATTTTAATATATCTGCCATACTTTTACAAAAGAAAAAGGAAATTATTTTCCAACGAGAAATATTATTAAAAGTACTTTCCTAAAAAATGTTGAAATTTGGAGTCGGTCATTCTGTCAACTGAAAGGCTTATATAGTAATTATCATTTACTGTGTAGTTTTGTTGTAATTTAGTAATTAATTATTTACTGTGAAATAAGAAAAGTTATTAATTATTAATAACATTAACTAAAATCAAGGTATAATAAGTATTTAAAATTAATGATTTTCTGTCAAGTTATTAAAAAAAACTATTGATTATTGGCTGCATGGCATTGATTATAATAATGACAACGCATTAAAAATGATAAAATAATGTCAAAACATAGAACCTCACCTAAATGTTTAATAAACTAGTAATATTTAACTTATATATTTATTATTATTAAGAGCGCGAACATGATCATTCAAATTTCAATAAACGGAAATCGAAATGAGGATGCCCAACAATTGCATGACAGCGAGTATCAAACTGAATTGTAACTTTTCTATATTTATGATATTTCTTCAAATATTTTTGATTTTCCTTTAGCTCTTTAGATTTTGAGAAAAATATTTTGCCATATAATAAGATAATCTAGTTTCAATAGTGCACATTCTGAAAAGTGGCACATGACCACACTAGTGGCAGATCTCCAAACTAACTCACATTGAATGTCCTGCTCTCTCTTGGAAAACTTCCGCACTTACTACTATTTTTTTTTTTTTAACTTTTTAGTTATGTGAGTTATAATTTCTAAAAATAATCATATTGAGAGAGGACATTTCTGTGTTAATGCATAAATTCAAAATTTAAAAATCTAGTTAATGGTTTTTCAATACTAAAAATATTTGTATGAATAAATAAATATGTTATCAAATATATATGTGTCTCTTTTTAATCCATGTTTCTTTTTCATTTAATTTTGTTGTATCAGTTATTCAAAGGTCTAGTCGATTTTTAGCCTCAGTATTTCCGTTAAGCCTAATTGTAATTCCATTTTGAGCCTTACTACTCAATAGGCTTATTACGGCCCCGAGATTCCGCGAGTCTGACATTTTTTGATTTAAATATATCTATACATTTCCTATAATTTATGAAAATCATCAAAATCATTTTACCCAGAAGAGTCTTTCAGAGTAGTAATAATCGTAGTAAATAATAATTGTAGTAATAATCAAAAATACAATTTATTTATTTTTTATTCAAGTGTTGAAGTTTAAATCAGAAATACCCACTTTTAAATATTAGTTCAAATCAAGAAGAAATAAAGCTGTCTGACACTTTGTTGACAAAGATTTTGAGCTAATAATAATATAATAATGTATTAATAATAATATGAAGGGCTTAGTTTCAAAACCGGCTAAGTCCACTTTTGTAAATTTTGAGAAAACAACAAATAACTCTCCAGGCGCATGAATATTCAAAAAAATAGAAAACACTATATTTGGCGTATTGCTCATGGAAATAACTTTTAATTTCTGTAGTCTGGCTACTTTTTGTAAGTGAATACACTCAGAAAACGAAAAAAAAATGTTTGGACTTAGCCGGTTTTGAATCTAAGCAAGTTGACTTAGCCGGTTTTGAATCTAAGCAAGTTGACGTAGCCGGTTTTGAATCTAAGCAAGTTGACTTAGCCGGTTTTGAATCTAAGCAAGTTGACTTAGCCGGTTCTACTTAGCACTTTCCAAAATAAATAAATGGACTTAGCCGGGTTTGAAAATAAAATACGAATTTATTCAATTTTGTAGAAAAGAAAGTATTTTTGTTTGCTTATAATTATCGATTATTACATCGATATTTCAGTTGTATCGTCTGTGTAAATAACGCGAAATCCTGAAAGTCCCGGTATAATGGGTAGATTTACCTTATTAGATTCAATACTTTTCATCATAATATGTGGGACTTCATTTTAGAAATGAATTCTTGGACTTGGCGGGTTTTGAAAATAAAAATATTGGACTTAGCTGGTTTTGAAAATCAAATTTTTTAAAAATACATTTTTTATAATGGTTCGTTAAGAAAACATTTTTTTTTTCGACTATCTTTGTTACTAAAAGTTGGGAAATATCTCAGAAAACATTTTCCTGAAATATTTCCAATTTTTATTTTTTTGGACTTGGCCGGTTTTGAAACTAAGCCATTCATATAATAACGTATATATATATAATGTATTATTAATAATATAATAATGTATTTCTATTTACTGAGGCGAGCCTTCTATGTCTGTTTATTTTTAGAAAATCTCCGCACTAATTTCTGATACATCTGTATTAGGTACCTACTTATTTATCTGATTTTTATGTACACATATTCTTCTCTCTATGTTTACATAAAGAACAGAAAAATTATAGATATTGATGATGAGGGTACTTGCCAAAACTTTTGTAATTGCTAGTTTTTAAAAAACAAAAAATAAATAAGTGTATTATATGAGGCCTTCAGTGCAATAACGGACTAAGTCACACATTTTTCGTATTTGAGTTAATGACATTATTAGCAATCATATACAACATAAAGTTCAAAGCAAAAACGGTCTAAGCCACTTTCACATCATATTCTCTAGATGGCAGCACCTAAACTGTTATTGCATTTTAAACTTTTAAATATTTTTATGTGTAAGAATGGACTAAAGCGGGTTAGTCCATTTTTGCACGTTACTCTAGTCACGGAAATGTTCCTAAAAACAACCAATATAGGATGTAGGTAGTCTTTGTGAACCAATTCGTTATATTGTCTGAAATTTATTACACTTGTAGCAATCATCTTCAAGATTAAAAAAATAGATCATAAATTTTTGGTCAGTGGACATTCGTACTTGCCATGCGACCAGGAATTCGGTCTTGTTGAAAAACAAAAAAAAGTTTTTCAAACATTTCTATTCCAGAGGACTGGAATAACATTATTTTAGCGGCACGCAAGAAAAACAACAAACAAAAAAAAAAAACTAAAATTATTTGTATGGATAAAAACTATTTCTTTTCGACAAAAAAATTGGAAAACAATATCACGAACACAAAAATTGTATGAATTCACTAGAAAAGAAAGATCTGTTAAGTTAACAGCCTTAAGCTCAATGTTCAAATTGATGTTGATAAAGTACCTTTAGTAGATTTCTCTAGTGAAGAAGAATGTTAATAAAGTTTTGAAACAAAATATTATATTTTTTATTTTTATTTTTATCATTAAAAATAATACAAATTTGTTATATTATTCTTTTTTCTCTTACATCTCAATATTAATATTTTGGGGTTAGTCCATTATTGCGCTGAAGGCCTCATATATGAATTCAGAATCTCCTTACACAACCCGAAATTTGATCTTTTTTTTTTTTGTGTTTTTACCTAGAGTTGGTTTTAAATCAATAAATTGCTTTTAATCAACTATTGGGAAAATTAACCAAAATATATTTAGCACTAACAGATTTAACTGGCGTTGCTCCGGAATAACTGGAAATAAATAAAATGAATATAACATAAATTCGGGATTCCTAAATGGGAAGAAGACAGGAGAACACTATTTATTTTTTGAAAAGGCCTCGCTTTGATGTTTGACTCCACTAAGCACTGTTGAACGAATAATTTGATTATTCCCTTCTCCCTAATATGGCCATCGACTGATTGAAGAGATAGTCATCAATTAATCAGTGTGATACATTTAAAATGATGTGATTCAGTCACATTTAATTGGTCACCCACTCAACACTGTATTTTATATATTAAGATTTTCCGCTCTCCTCTGCGGCACTCTAAGGGAGTAGCGAGAAGCGACATAGTGGATGAGAGGCGAGTAAAGTGATGCCAAGCCGAGAGGCTGTTGGCTTATCACTTGTGAGGCTGGGTCTTGTCAAACACATTAAAATTCAATAGATGCGAGGTTAGGGGTGGGGCATGTCAATCTGTGCATATTAATGAAGGAGGGGGGCAGGTTTTATCTTGCAGACCATCCATCAGCCATAGAACATGAGGCTGCTATCATCCCCTTAATGAGCCACCCTTCGTCTGCTTCACCCCTCATCCTCTTCACCTAAATACCATCACTGATTTTGACCAAGAATTTTACATCTTTTTTGGCGAATTTCAGAAAAAAATTATATTTGATCAAATTGTAATTCCCCAGTTATGTAATCCGTCAAAAATCCGTTGCGGGGATTTCAAATGAATTTCACGTTTTCCGATCTCTAGATCCCAAATATATATATATATATATACATATATATATATATATATATATATATATATATATATATATATATATAAAAAGTCTGTCTGTCTGTTGTCGGTGTGTTTTTGAACACGATAACTCCCGATGCAATGAATCTCTCGAGACGAGTGTATATACGTGAGTCCAAAACCCCTATAACGACGCACCATTTTTCAGCCAAATCGAAAAAAGGGAAGGGAGGATTAGGGGAAGGTTTAAGATAAATACTGTAATAACTGCCGATATAATGAATGTATCGTCACGACATTTTATAAGTGTGACTAAAACCTGTCGATTTTCATCCAAATCAGTAAAAGGTATTGCTACCATCTTCAGTCACGATTTAACAAATTCTTTTTTTATATATATTTTGTTAAATAGACAATATTTTTTTAAAAACATATGTTTTTCTTTATACTTTATTTATTATTTTCCGAAATATACAGTGTCAGTCCCAAAGAAACAGAAGCAAGTAACCTAAAGTTACTGGCAACGGCGGGTTACCTGCTGCTGGTGTTGCTTTAATTATGATGTTTTTTAAGATACCGGATCGAATTGAAGCTCTCAGTTTTCTCACAATAAACAAGTTGAGATAGAATTAAATGTATTTTTCGTTATTTCCTTTTACACTACTTGAAGACAAAGTTGATAACCCCGGATCTTACCCGTTATGGACCATCTATTTAACGTAATAAAGGACTGTGTCAAAAGAGTTTAGGGGGGCGACCCTTCCGAACCCCAGTTTAAAGTATGAGATATGGGCTTTAGAAGAGGGGACGAGCTGCACAGTAACACATGGCCTTCCTGTTTGTTTTATTGCCTAAATATATTTGATATCAATATAAAGAAATATTGGCAACTTAGGAAATATTACAGAGAACCGTGATCAGGTCACACATTGAAAGGTTCCCTAGCTCAATAATGGAAACAATATGTTCAAATATATACGATACTTTTTCATAGCTTATTTTTCCCAATTTAATTTTGGTCTTTACAATCTAGCAAATATCATCGTCATCATGACGGAGCCTTGGCCTTCTCCAGAGACTTCCCCCAAAGATTCCTGTCAAGATCAAGAGTTAATCTAGATGATGCAGCGCACCAAGCTAAATAGGAAATACGCAGTGACTATCAAGAGTAGAGAGAGCACATCAAGAAGCAACAACAGACACTGGGAGACATATACGATGCTTCAGACAGAAGGACACAGGACAGAAGGGGATACAGGAGAGGAGGACACAGGACAGAAAGATACAGGACAGAAGGACACAGGACAGAGGAGGACACAGGACAGAAAGATACAGGACAGAAGGACACAGGACAGAAGGACACAGGACAGAAGGGGATACAGGAGAGGAGGACACAGGACAGAAAGATACAGGACAGAAGGACACAGGACAGAAGGGGATACAGGAGAGGAGGACACAGGACAGAAGGACACAGTACAGTAGGACACAGAACAGAAGGACACAGGACAGAAGGATACAGGACTCACAGGAGGTGGTATATAGATCCCTATAAATAATTTGGAAGATATAATAATGCTGTGAAAAAATATATATTATTATAAGTTCAGAATCGCCTTATACAACCCAAAAGTGAAATATATATAATTTTTTTTATCAAAAAATGGCACGGAAACTATTAACCTCCATTACAGAACATAATAATATTTATTTCCGTTAAACCATAACATGAGTTATTGGACACGTCGTATATGAAAATAGTTTATAAATTGTATACATCAACCGATATTAAATTGGTAGTTCGCCTTTTGATACTTCGTATATCCCCAGGAACTTTGTACAATCTGAAATAAAAACGAATTGAAAGACGTATACCACCTGTTAATATCCTGTCCGATTTACTCCCCCACTAGAAGCCACTTCCTGCCTCAGAGTATCAGTACAGACCGATCCCACTTTCATACATTACTCCTGGCCCAAAATAAGAATATCTCAAACCTTTTCTATTATTTAATCAGCGCTCTGAAACTTAGATCATTCATTGATTATGAAGGCTGACACTGGAAATGGTGTATATTGCCAAAACCTCAAATACTGTCAATTTTCGCACTGATACCAATAACCTGAGCAACATTTATGCCAATTTGCTTCAAAACTGCTGAATCCATAGTTCTGTCTCCAATTATATTTAATATTTAAAATTTAGATTAATTTCATTGTGTGTCTATTTATTCTTTATTATGTATTATTTCATTTTTGGTTAGTGTCACTTCTGTCTAAAATTCTTCATTTAATTAATAAGTTAAATTATGTTACTATTTATATAATTATAGAGTTTTTATTTTATTTTATTTTTTCTCAACATAGTAAAATATCTGTTAGCCAGTAAGTAGTTCTCTTCAAATTTAAGTCCCGTTAACTGGGGTTTTCCCCGGATTTATTATCTGTTACCCTCGACCCTTCTGTACCCTTAGTTGAACGTAAGACCTCACAGTCTTCATGCCTTCTCCTCAACCATCTATATTCATAGTAAGTTTCCTTGTTGTTCATCAATGTGTATATGTATGTGAATGTATTAGGATGTATATATGTATTTATGTGGAGTTGTATGAGTGAATGTATATTTATGTACCTATATATAATTTTAATCGATCACCCATTATATTTTTCTAATCTTGATACCCCCATGTTTGTTAGGCCCTGATGATGATATGAAATATATCGAAACGTTGGCATTTGAATAGTATTTTCTTCATTGACTGACCCTCAATACCCCCAGAATTTTGAATTCTACAGTCGCTAGCAAACATCTATATTATGAATAATGTATTTCAACTTCCATATTATATTGATATTCAATACCTACATCCCCACTCCATATTTACTGTCTTTGTTATATTATTATTATTAATCTGTAATTACTTATTTTATTTATACTTTTTTATTTATTTATGTTATTTATTTAGTTTGTTAAAGGTTCCTTTATATATGTCATTATAGTTCAGCTGATCAATATATAATTTTGGAAAAGTTAATGTTAATATTGTAGAAGTAATGGTCACTGACTCAACTGAATATTGTATAGGGGTGGTCCCTTTAAACAATAAAAAATATTATTATTATTATTATATTATCATTATTATTATTACTTCGTACAGCTGAGGAAGTAAGAAATGAAATAATTGAAAAATAATAGAGTGATTGTGGTAAGTGCATAAAGAAGGGGTGTACTGGGCACAATTACAGGAGAGGAGAGGAGCGCTCCTGGTTTTAAACTGATGAATTATTCATAACAAGTGAGAGTGGGGGGGGGGAATCTGAATTTCAATAGTGATCTCCCCTCTACCCCTTCACATCTGACTTCACACAGACCAGCCAGCCTTCATCTCATTTACAGATTGATACCAGTTAGCTACTGAATCAATTATCTTTAATAACCTCCAATGTATAGTATACGAGAAAATTAATTTTAATAAAACTATATGTAGGGGTGGTTCAGGATAAACAAGGGGGGATATCCTAATTAGGGATGGTTTGCGTCAAGGGACCTAAGCATCTGATATTCTTATCCCCTTCCTGGAAGCTCTACGCTTCTACCGTTACTTTATCATAATTTATTCTCATGACATTCGTTGAAGATTCCATAGGATGTTATATAAAGCAAGATATTGTCTTCACACTGTTTATTTCATAGAACAAAACGTAGTTTTCAAGTGTCATCCTCAGTGGCAATGTTGGTCTGAATGCCACACTAAGACCGCTCTTTATTGGGAATATTGTAGGGCGAAATGTTTTGAGAGCTGTCTGTGCCCGGATATCTTTGGAAGTTATATTACTGAAAAAAACAAACATTGCACAGCATAAGTTAAAGGATGGTACTGTTACGAACTGAATCATTTCCGTTTGTCAGTTGATCATTTCATGTGATCGTATAGGCTTCTTAAGAATAACAAGGGTTAAGTTCCATTGTATATTAAAGAATTTTGAACGTATATTTATTATTTTCGGGTCGTTGGAGCTCGAGATCTGAGTAGTGTTTAAGAGAGGTAATGGCGGGCTAGGGGCGACCACCGGCCGACCAACGTGTGGCGATCGGTATTCGCCCCAGCCCATCACACCCCTTTTTTCTGCTCTTTTCTGTTCAAAGGACCCCTCAAAATAGCAAAAACCGAAGGAAGGATCCACCAAATGAAGGGAACGATGATTTAGAGAGTGCGCGGAAACATATGTGTGAGTTGGGGTGTAATCTGAAATTTGGAAGTCGATGGACCTTCAAAAGAGCAATAACTGAAGGTAAGGGATCCATCAAATAAAGAAATCAAAGATTTAGAGGGAAAGCGACGAGTCTGGAACCATGAACCTGGTACACCAAAATTCAAGTACCCGGTTCTGCAGTTGTCGGAACCAGTCTCGGTTCACCCGGAGCTTCACTGAATCGGTGCTACAAGGCCCACCTGCATTTTATATTTCTTTTTGAGCTATTTTGGTTAAGACCAACCAGAACAAATTTTCATCTTTATTTATGCAGACCATCATGAAATTTGGTTGATGCCTATCTACCGACATTGCTGTATTAATGTTTCTCTAGACTACAGAGGCTACACCCAAACTTAAACGTAAGTTTCTGCTCTCCTTCTAAACCTTCGAAATCTATATTTACTGGAACTTGCCTTCAATTTTTGCTCTTTTGTGGGTTCTTCACTCTCTGAATTTAAGGCTACACCCCGAGTCATCTGTAAGTTTCCGCTCTTCCTCTAAACCTTCAGTCTCTTTATTTGGTGGGCCCTTGACTTCTTTTTTGAGGCTCCTCCGATCTTTGACATTGAGGCTACACCCCGCCTCATACGTCGAAATCTTCAATCCTTTCATTGGTTAACTCTCATCTCATTGGAGGGTTCCTGGATCCCGGTTTCAAACCATGATTGGACCCGGTCCTGGTCAGAAACCCTGTCCAGGCTTGAAAGTGTGGTTCCGAACTCTTGTCTGGAGCCGTCGATCCGAACCGAGTTCAGAACCAAGTTTTTGCTCTCCCTCCAAAACCAACCTTCTGATTCATGATAAGCTGTGTTAAGCCCCTAATCCTCTGTTAAGCCCCCCTTTCCTTTGGCTGATTGGGCTGAAAAGCTGTAGGCGTCGTTCCTATGGGCTTCTAGATACACGTACGAAATTTGATGTTTATACATTTCATTCTAACGGGAGTTATAGTGTTCAGTGCAACACATATAAAGAAATGTAATTTTTTTATTTTTTTGGAATCAAGGGGATGGAAACGGAAAATTCCGGCGGAAACTCAGCATCGAATTTTCAACAGATTACATAACTTCTCCTATACTTCGTATGGACTGGGAAGTAAAAAAACTAAAGTTAAGAATTAAAAAATCGTGTAATTAAGATGAAGAAGAGGTTAAAAAGCGCCCTCTAGTGGGCCCAATAAGTGATATGTTCTCGGGCCCTCTTCCCGTTATATTGCGCCCCCCTCACAATAGCTAATGGTCCTGATCCTGACAGCTGATAGCAGTGACCAATCAATGCTCCTGTCATCTTCACTGGCCATAATAAAAAATACCCAAAGAATGGGGGCCTCCTTCCAGCCCCCAGGAGGCGATCTCTGTCATCAGCTGCCGTAGGTCCAGTCCCGCAAACTACATCCCATAACCTGAGAACAGTATATTTTGTTAATTAGGGGTGGATTGACTAACGATGTAGAAGGAAAGAGGTGAAATCAGGCTCGTGGTCGAAGAAAACAATCTTGTTAAATTTCTGCCAAGCTTTCGACACTGAGTGTTACTTCTTCAGGGCCTTTGTTGACATGTATACATTATCAATGAGGTTATATAAGCTACAATTACGTAAAGATATAACAATGAAACTAACTTTGACTAAACGAGCCAATATAACTTTAAAATTATTTACACTATAACGAAAACCATAAACAATTTGGTTATTGTTCCGTTATACATCATTTTAAGAATTTCGAAGAATCAAACTGAACGTATCTAATACTGAAGGTATCTAATACTGAAGGTATCTAATACTGAAGGTATCTAATACTGAAGGTATCTAATACTGAAGGTATCTAATACTGAAGGTATCTAATACTGAAGGTATCTAATACTGAAGGTATCTAATACTGAAGGTATCTAATACTGAAGGTATCTAATACTGAAGGTATCTAATACTGAAGGTATCTAATACTGAAGGTATCTAATACTGAACGTATCTAATACTGAAGGTATCTAATACTGAACGTATCTAATACATTGTCCAGTAATATTATTTCATGACTATTTTTATATTATTTATTCCTCCTTTTTTTTTCGTTGAAATTATTCTAGTATTTATTTTAATTATCTATAATTTAAAATATATTAAACTAATTTTCTGCGTTAATTAAATTTCTGCGAATACTGTTAACCGCATCTGCATGCCTCTGGCATCATTAAATTCATCTTTTAACAAGACCATTTTTTTCATGTGTTCCTGTTAGAGATGTCATTGGATTCGTATAGGGACAAGGAAGTGATAGGGTCATTTTTTCTTCTGATCATTCCGTTGAACATCATTCAGCTAATATTTCACAAAGTTGTACATGAAATTGATCTTATTACAAAATCTTATTTCTATTTATAAGACTAAAGGCCGTTAATTAGAAACATTAAGAATAACAATACTTCATTACTATCACAACAAAGTAGGTACCTAGTTTTAAAACAATTATAAAAATAAAAAGTCGTTATTTTTTCTTTTCAAACTTTTTGTTCAAATTTCACATAATGGAATGAACATAAATAAACAAGAGACCAAAGATTTTACAATATAATTCATCATGTTTTTCGAATGATTGAAGGATATTAATTCTTTCTTGCATTTCCGACTGTTTCTCCACATTTTCTTTTCCTTTGAGGTCATAAATAAATAATAACTAAATTAAACGTTTGAGATGAACAATAAAATAGAAAATATTAAAATAAACTAAAATTTCGTTTTTTAGTTTATATTTTATAATGTATTATTCCCCTCTGTAGATTATATAATCTTACTGATAATGTATGTATGTCAATACAGGCCCTGAAGAAGGTACACTCAGTGCCAAAAGCTTGGAAGAATATCTACAACTTTGTTTTTATCGACCACAAGCCTCACCTCTCCTCCTTTCCAGTATATTTTGTCACTCAATATTTCCTTTTTACCAAATTATTTTTTGCGCTACTGATTTTTTGCGAAGTCAACATATCACCTTTATATTTTTGGTGCAAAGTTTCTGTTATATATAACTTCAATAGTTCCTAGATAACGGGTGGGGCAGACGGACACACGTCAGGTACTCTTTAATAGAGTTTCGTATACGGTAATCGATCTACTCAACCATAAAACTTTATTATATCTTCCGTATAAGACAATCGGTTAATTTGATGGTCATCCTCTGTCTGGAAGATACGGATGAGGGGGAGGTGGTGTCTGTATTCTGTGCCAATAGATATGAAGGTTGTTGCCAATAGAGAAGAGCTAATACAATTTGTGCGACCCCCTGTTGGAGCGGGCGGGTGGCAATGTCCTCGAGACCTCCTCCTGAGTGGATGAGACAGAGGACTGGATGTGACCTGGGCACCAACTAGCCGAATCTCCTTCAGCCGTCGGCACCTTCCAAGCTACATAACGAGGGTTCATGTCCCAGCGGTCATACAGAGTTGTCACTCAACTCAATATCACATGGTGTTTTGTACCGAGGGGATCTAGTATCACCTCCTGATATAAATATAACTGTTGGGACTGTGAAAGCACACTACGTTATATAAATTTAAGAGGGGTGCAATCAGGTCCAAAACCAGCTTGGAAAAAATGAAAGTTTCTTAGGCATACGACGAGGGACTTGCAGGTTACTTTGAGGTAGAAACAAAAATAAATCAGAAATTTTTGTAAGGGGTTTCTTGAAGGAGTTCAGTGTTGAAACCTACGGCCAGGCGTATGATATATATGGCACATTGTTATACCTAGGGTGTAGGCTGGTGAGGATGTTGATGGGTAGTGATGGCTACTTTGGGGGTCCTTAGACCACCCCGAGAAGGAGCTTCCGGCGGAGTGCCCGCTATAGAGGAGCCCCAGCCAGACTGATGTGGACCTTCAGAGAGATGAATATTTAAATACCTCTAAAAAGTGACAAAATAGGGGTTGAAAATTAACGTGGGCAAGGGGAGTGATTTCATTTATGGAATAAGTATTGAGATATGAAAACATAGTAAATAATAGACAACAAACAGGAGAGAGAGGGTGCGGGTAGCTCAGAGGTAGGACTCCTACAGTAGTCGCTCTCATGGCCACCAGGGCGACGAGGGAGCGCTCTGGTAGTAGGCGATATGTCCTTGTTCTTATTAAAAGCCCGGGCATGAGTCAAAATAACTAATCAAACATAAGAGGGCAAGGGTGGGAGAAGTGTTAATATATATGTGTGAAAGTGATAATTTTGATATTATTAATTGCATTTTCAAAATAGACGAAAATATTTGCAATTGAAATGATGGAAAAATGTTTACGGTTCGTCTGAGTGGGAGTTGGGGAAAACAAAACAATACATCCAAAATATAAATTGTGAAAAGAAATAGGTCACAAAAAAATAATGATGAAGCAATAGAAACTGAGTGAGAATGTAGTAATAGAAGTGCTGAGGTAAGTGGAACAGTACTGGAAGAGATGATAATAGAAAAAGATAATGGAGAAATAGGAAATAATAGGGAATAGAGAAATATATATGCATTAAAGGAAAGGAGAGAGTAAATTAATATCTTTTTTAACTATGAGGTCATATCGCCTACTACCAGAGCGCTCTTTCGTCACAAGAGCCCCATTCTGCTATGGGACTCCTAAATTTTGCTTACCCAAAATTTTTATTCACCTAGGATAGGGCTCTTTAACGAGTAACTGACATCGTACAGACTACCGTCCGAAGGACGGCGTGCTCAAGCTTTTTTCAACTTTCTCGTAAAAAATCTAAGGGCCGTTCATCGAACTCGCGATCTTATCTTAGCTTATGAAATAAATAATCTTAAAGATTAAGTTAGAAATATTTACATCGAGTATAAAAATCATAACCTAGAGATTTTTAGTATAGATGATGCTATATTTTCACATTTACGGACAAATAGAGAATTTACGAAAAATATTCATGAATTTAAATAATGGTAACAATGACTAACATCACATAGCAAAAACTCTTTATTAGGAAACTAAGATCGATACATTTCAGATCTACCTAAGGGCCACAGAACCCGCGATCTTGAGTTCAGAAGGCAAGCACGCTATCTCTGACCTACCGGCGCCCTCTCATAACTCAACGCTTTACAATTTATAACAATTATTTCTTCAAGGGTGTGATGGACAAAAAATGAACATAATAATTTTTGAATGAAACCGAAAAAATTGAAAATTGTTCTGGCCAATGTGGTAATTAATAAGGCTTAAAAAGATTTAAGTGTCTTAAATAAATGATAAATAAATAAACAATTATAAATAATAATTAAATAAATAATGAAATAATAATATATAAAAAATAATTTACCACATTTCCTGTAGAAATTTTATCTCTTTTCTTTTACTAAATTTTGGTTTCTACAGTAGTTTTTCGAAAAGAGCCTTAAAAAAATATTAAAAGTTCAAGACCTGCAATTTTTAAGAAAATGCAGGAATTTTTCAAAAAAATTTAATTAACCGTTTCATTTGTATTTCTAAAGAGATGCCATTTTAAATAATATTACATCTAATCCAAAGGTTTTCAAACAATCTTACTGGGCCAACAGGGAAAATGAATAGAATAGAATTTACTAGAACAAATATTGGGTTTATTTTCTTAAATCTACATTATTAAAATTAAAAAACTAAACATTGAAAACAAACAAAAATCAAAAGAAACATCTTAAAAACTAAATTCCTAACACTAATTCAATCTTACTTTGTTTTATATTTTGGCCATTTTGTTTAAAATTTAAGTTATATAACTCTGGGCATATATCCTGTACATACAAACAAACAAACGTACCTTCTTTTTGCATCAATTTCACCGTCAAATCACCTCCATTCAGTTCACCACATCTTAAGCCTAAACACCACTGTCCACCTACTCAGACCGTCGCCATTCAACAACCTGGACTCGTCTCTCCACAACACTAATTAAAACAGCTGATGGCCGTGTTTTGTTTTTTACTCATTTGTTTTAAATGAAATTTGCTTTTTATAGGTTAGGTTAGGTTTTATGACTCATGCCCGGGCTTTAACTACGAGGTCATATCGCCTACTACCAGAGCGCTCTTTCGTCACTCTGGTGGACATGAGCCCGACTCTACTGTAGGAGTCCTAAATTTTGCCTACCCTAAAATTTTTATTCATCTAGGGTAGGGGTCTTTAACGAGTACCTGACATCGCACAGGCTCGGGACCATCGCTTAACGTCCCATCCGAAGGACGGCGTGCTTAAGTTTATTTTACCTCCCAGATAAAATAAACTAAGGGCCTCGGTCGGGCTACGAACCCACGACCTTGAGCTCAGAAGTCAAGCACGCATACCACTGAGCTACCGGCGCTCTCTTTGCTTTTTATATAAAAATAAATATAATTAATTTTTTTATGTTTATAATTTAATTATTTTAATGTGTGTATTATTTTTATACATCATACCAATTTCTCACCTATCATATAACTTCCTCTATACTTCGTATAACTGAGGTAAAAGTAAAACAAAACAGAGAATGCGTGAAACAAGAATAAATAACTGAATATAGGCGACAGGTTGGGGGAGCCAAGACGCGATGGTCACAATGGGAGTGCTCGACTAGTACTGTGAAGGAAGAGCGGAAACTTATTTTATATTTATATACATCTCGAGTTGGGGAAGTGTATTGTCAGTGATCCAACCTAAGACTATGTTGTTATTTACTGTTTTTATTTTTATTTGTTATTATTCGGAAGGCTAAATGAGAAGATAGTTGAGTGTGGAGGGTGGAGGGTAGAGATAAGATTTGAGATGGGGGTGGTTTGGTTTGGTTGAGCTGAGGGCTAGCCCAGGGGGTTGTCAATACAATTAGTTGGTAACATCAGAAGGGAGGTGTTCTATCGAAACAGTCTCTGTCTTGTGGGTGGCAATTTGTAGACTGCCAAGGGGATGGGGGGGCACATTTAAATGTGTCCACTCCTGATTAGATAGCAGTTGATAAGGGAGTCAGCCTAAACCACCGACCACCATCTGTGCAGTTGAGTGCTTTGCAAGCATGTTGAGCCAATAAAGAACTGCATACCATTGAATGCGGTCTTCTATAACATAAAGACTTCAAGAAGCTTCAAACTTACACAGTTGGAAATTTCAAGATATCAAAATCCTGGGGGTAAAATTTCCTATTTTGTAGAGAATATTATGCTCTTCAATTTTCACGAATCTAATGATACCATTAACGTTTTTTCCGAAATTATTAGTTGCCCAGACGTTAAATCAGAGAAGATAAATGTCGCTGAGTCTCCGCAATGTGCTTCCCCAGTACGAATGAATCAGCTAAGTTTTCGCTCTCCCTATAAAACTAACCATTGTGACCTGACGAAGGAACGGAAGAACGTCCCGAAATATCGGGAAAAACACTTTTTCTTTCTACAAAAAAAAATGAATGGAATCTTTTTTGTGGAGACTTATGTACTCTTCAAGTTTGATTATGACAAAGTTCTTGGTTTGATCAATGAATAAAGAGATATTTACGAAAAACTGTGAAAAATGCTTCATCTTAGCATATAATTAAGTACTGTACTACATGTTGAGTTGCCCGGGAGGTAGGCTTGCTTGCCTTCTGAGCTCAAGATCGCAGGTTCGAAACTTGCCCGAGCCCCTCAGGTTTATATCTGGGAGGTTAAAACCCGAGCCTACTCTGTGTCATGGAAATCGTTAAAAGACCCCTACTCTAGGTGAATAAAAATGTGGGTTAAGACATATTTTGGACTCTCTTGGTAGAGCTGGGCTCATGTCCGCCAGAGTGACGAAAGAGCGCTCTGGTAGTGGGTGATATGACCTCATAGTTAAAGCCCGGGCATGAGTCACAATAACTAACTCGTGTTGCACAATGATGTCAAAGCAACTATTTACATATTGACCTATTAATTTGGCCAACAGGTACAGTAACTAAGGACAAAAAAAACCTGTTTACTGTAAAAACACATAACAAGAGCGGAATGACTCTTATGTTATTATTATTATTCACCAGTTGCTGTATATATAGGATTTTTAATGCCTAAAATATTCTATGAATTCCCTTTGGTCAGATTTTAAATGAACTGGAACAGGAAGGTTTACATCTACAAGTGATTGTTTGATCGGAAACTATCTTTAAGATGAATAATAACATTAAAATAACTTAAAAGCATTAAGAAAACTACTTTTGAACACAAAGCAACCAATAAGATGTTATTTGAACAAAAATAAACAAATGAATGAAAATTCAATAAAAAAAAGTAGATTATGAGCTATTCTAGATGAACAATTACTAAAATGAATGGACCAAACTATAAATTGTTCAGTTCGTAACGTTATTAATACCTCCAATTTGTGCCATTTTGTGTGTTCTAAAGACCTATAGGTATTCGGAAAAAATATAAATTAAATTGATACGCATGGGGACGGAGGGATTGGAAACTCTATAAGTCCCACTAGACGGCTGTCGTATTTCCCTTTGTGGCCCGTTGTCCGCCTAATCGGTTCTGAAGAAGCAAAGGGGAGGTTGTTATGAAACTTTTACAGAGGTTGGATGGGATTAGAGCGAAGGAGGGAGATTCTGAATTGGAAAGAGGAGGGGGGGGGGGGGGGGGGGGGCATTGCATGGGGAAGGATTTAATCCTACTGGCATAGACTTCCTACTTCCCAGTCTACTTGTGTCCTAATGAATAATAATCCACCAGTGAGTAACTCTTTATTCACTATTATCCTGGTCAGTCCAAACGAAAATTGACGAACTCAAAATATAAGAACACACACAACTGTCTTTATATAACTAACAAAAATCAGCTTAATTTAAAAGATACAACATTAGTTATATTTTTAAAATTCAATTCACAACCAATACTAAAAATGTCGTCTGTGAATCCCCAAATCGAATTATTCAATTATGTTTTCGCTCTCCCTCTAAGACCGATCAACCGGTTCGGCTAAAAATAATTAGTTGACTTTCATAGGAGCCTCTGAATCGTCATAAATTTTTTTTTTTTTTTTTTTTTTTGGTGCTCCTGATCCCCTGACGGGGGGTCGGTGACATCACCCTATCTTGGTTGGGGAATCGGGTAACCTTCTTCAGTTTATTTATTTACAGTATACAATATTATATCTGATGCTGTGGACGCCCGTGCACCGGCTCGAAGGCTACGGTCCTTGGTCATCCCAGCTTTTCGGCGCTTTACACCGGAGTGAGCTCGGGATCTTGTCGGACGTTCTTTTCTGCCTGCTTCCCTAAGCCGGGGGCAGCCACCTGTCGGCGGTCGGCGGGGCCTCGTGATTCGTCATACTAAATTTTGTGTCGAAACATTGCTAACATCCGCAGTTATTAGGGTTTGTGAATCGAGCCTTCCCCCTTCCCTTGGGCCGTTATCGCGAAAAACTAATAGGTGCCGTCTTTATGAGGTTTTAAATTTAAATATAAAACTTGTGATCGATTACATAACTTCCCCTATACTTCGAATAAAGCTGTAGAAGTAAATACCTATAAATCCCTTCTTAGGACTGACATTTCTTCATTACTAACTTTCCTCCGTTAGAGATGAAGACGGGTCTTAAGCCATCTTGAGCAGGACATCTTCTGTATTGGCACTCATTGTCAGTATAACAATGGATCCTTGTGCCAGTACAGGTAATATCTTGGTCTGTTTGCTCAGTCCTTCTTCAGCTGGTTCGTAATGAGTCCTTAAATATTATCACTTGTTTTCTACTTATTGTCATACGTATTGTTTTACTTCATGCTTTCCAAGGCCCCTGGGAGGTGAAAAACCCTTGAGCATGCCGTCCTTCGGATGTGACGAGCAATAGTCCCGAGTCCTACCCTAAGTTAATAAATATTTAGGATATGCAAAATTTAGGACTCCCAGTAGACGAAAGAGCGCTCTGGTAGTAGGCGATATGACCTCGTTGTTGAAGCCCGGGCAATAACTATAACCACAACCTCAGCATAAAGAAGTATTTTAATTCAATCTTGAATTTTATCTAGAATTTCACGTTTTGGATCCCCTCATCTCGATTTGGCCATTTTAGCAAATCATTTGTATATTATATAAATTAAATGTGATTATATTTTGGGGCTTAAGTACTTTATATAAAAGTCATAGAGAAAATGAAAGGCACACTTTTTCGAATGTCTCCCTGTTTCTATTTACGCGAAAACGTTTGATTTTGTCGCAAAGATGATCCTTATAAAAATTGTTCTTTATGAAATTTTTAATCGTCAACGTGTCCTCATATTCGAGACAGGACCAATACGAACAGATCCATAAGTTCCCAAAGGATGTACAACCTGGTGCTGGTCATCAAGTACAAAAGAGAAAAACATTGACAGTAAATCACCGACAATAAACTTCCCCAGCGCGAATTAATCAACTAAGTTTTTGCTCTCCCCTTGAATCTTATGAAAATTGTTGATAAGTTCATTATATAAACAGTTATAGTGCTTTCGGGGTTAAGCACCATCCTCTGATCCCTAACCTGCCTTCGGGTCCTGAATCCACCCATCATGTATTCTATCTGGAGTTATCATGTTCACAAACACTCACAAACACACATGCACAGGTGGATAGAAACTTTTAGAAATCAGGGGGTCGGAAAAAAAAATTTGAGATATCGAATTCCTGACCCATTACAAAATAATCTCTATACTGCATATATTTGAAGAATCTAAGTTATCGTAGTAGTAAGTAAGTAGTAAAAACAGGATATTGTGTGAAACAATCTTAACTGGAAAAGAAATTCATGAAAAATATTCGATGTAGGGAGTGGTATAAAAAAGGGGACGGAGAGAGTGTGGGGTTGAGTGGACGGACTTTGTTCTAGAGAGAAGGGGACAAAGTGGATTGATCGGAGGCTAGGTAGGAGGAAGAAACGTGCTCGGAAGCAACGGAGGGCCTAACGAGGCATGTAGATGGCCCGCCACACCTCAACAAGGCCAATCCAGGGGGCCTCGGGCCAAAACAAACCAGAGCTGGAGCCACAGACGGGGGACCCAACACTGGCTGCTTTCACGGGGCGGGCTGGGGCCTAACGAAGCATGTAGATGGCCCGCCACACCTCAACAAGGCCAATCCAGGAGCCTCGGGCCAAAACAAACCAGAGCTGGGGCTACAGACGGGGGCCCCAACACTGGCTGCTTTCACGGGGCGGGCTGGGGCCTAACGAGGCATTTAGATGGCCCGCCACACCTCAACAAGGCCAATCCAGGGGCCTCGGGCCAAAACAAACCAGAGCTGGGGCTACAGACGGGGGCCCCAACACTGGCTGCTTTCACGGGGCGGGCTGGGGCCTAACGAGGCATTTAGATGGCCCGCCACACCTCAACAAGGCCAATCCAGGAGCCTCGGGCCAAAACAAACCAGAGCTGGGGCCACAGACGGGGGACCCAACACTGGCTGCTTTCACGTGGCGGGCTGGGGCCTAACGAGGCATGTAGATGGCCCGCAACACCTCAACAAGGCCAATCCAGGGGCCTCGGGCCAAAACAAACCAGAGCTGGGGCCACAGACGGGGACCACTTCTGGTAGCTAGGGGTAGTATGGTAGCCTACTGAACTCAAGATCACGGTTCGAAACCCGGCCGAGGGAGCCCCTTAATTTATTTTATGTGGAAGTTATAAAAAAAATAAGCACGCCGTCCTTCTGATAGGACGTTAAGCGATGGTCCCGAGTCTGTAAGATATCAGGTTAAAGCCCTACTTTAGGTAACTAAACCTGGATAGGCAGAATGTAGGACTCTCAAAATGGAGCCGGGCTCATGTCCACCAAAGCGACGAAAGAGCTCTCTAGTAGTAGGCAATATCGTAGTTCAAGCCTGGGCATGAGTCACACTAACTCATTTAGAAGGAAAATTTGATTCCCGTTGGCTACTTACCGAGCTTTGGGAATACAGTCCTACACAAATACTCGATTATAGTCTATCGATGAGGATCAATTCGATTCTCATGAAACTTTGAGTTTGATTTTTTAACATTTGTTTTTACATTTATTTTAGATATTTCAATAGATAATAATATCATAAGTAACTTTTATGGTTTTTCAACATTGAAAGTATTATACAGCGTGACCCATTCCAGATAAAGCTTCATCAGAAAACAATAAAAAATTTGTAAGTCTGTACTTTTAGTTATCACAATCCTATTTTAAGTATAACATTCAACATTCATTTCAAAGGTTCTACTGATAGTAAGAAAATAAAACTGGCCGAATAACTAAATCTGATGCTTTATCTCTGAAAACCAATTGATAGACATGATTTTTTTTTTCATTAGATTGGAATGAGGAGAGTCGGAAAACATGGAACTACGGTGAATAGTAAAGACCGAACTTCTGACCGATTACGTAACTTACCCTATGCTTCATTAAGCTGTTGAAGTATAAGATTCGAGTCTGGGAGAGCCTCGGGCTTTTTTTTTTTTTTTTGTCGACAGCAAGAGAAATGAGGAAGCACGTGTGTGATGATGATGATCGGGTGACGTCACTATGTCCCAAACTGCCCCCACCACCATCCCCCTCCCACCCCTCCTCTTCCCCCTCCCTTCTTTATTGCCTTCCCATCAGCCTCCTGGCCTATAAAAACTATTTGTTTCATTTCGGCTAATGGTTATTTTTATTTATTTATATATATTTTTTTGGGGGAGGGAGGAGGGGGGGAACAACTTGGGGAAAGAATGGGAATGGTTAGGGACAGAATCGTCAAATGAAAAAGAAGATGAACAAAAGAAAAAAAAAAAAAAAAAAGAAAGAACAGTCAGAGAGCAGAGAAAAAAACGTACATCTGTATTCGAAAGGTTATGGGGCTGGGAGGGAAGCCGGTAGATGTCAATCTATTTTTATTGTGGTGCCATTCAGGTTATAGTGCTTCACAGCTATCAGAGGGCAAAAGGCGGGGGTGGGGGGGCGAAATAGGCAAAATCAAATGTACCCCATTGGTAGAAGGGAGACCTAGTTGGGACGAACCTGCAAAAAGGAACGTTTAAATGCAAGGCTAACCTGGCTCCGTTCCTAATTATATCATATGTAGGTCATTGTTCATCTAGTTCCATTTTGTAATCTTAATATTTGAACATAACATTCATTGTTTATCGATTTATTGAGTTTACTCCTTTATTATCATTCAAATAACCTGTTTCAGTCGTTCTATGTTTAATAGTAGTTTTCTTTATGTTTTTAAGTCACTTTAATATTGTTATTCATCTAAAATATTATTATAGATCAAGTCACCACTTGTAGACCTTCCAGACTGTTCCAGCGCACTTTATACCATCTTCTAGAGTTTAGTAAATCCTATAAATACCGGCTAAAGATTGGAAAGACAGTCAGTCAGCTGTTTTATGGATTAAGTTAGTCTACAATGACCAGTAAGTTAATACGTAAATTGTTGCTTATTTGATCAAGGTTTATAATATGTATTTGATTAAGAATTGACTTTTCAAAATACAAGTGATGTTATTTCGTTTGGTCTACAGTATTTTTATTTGTTATATGAAAATTTCAAATTTGAAAATAATGAATATAGTGTCACTGTAGTGTCAATTATTTATTAAGTCCCAAATAGATTCAGAATTGGGAAATCTGTGGCAAAATCCATTAATTCAATGTCCAATGAATCTCCTAATCTTCTTAACCCTCTCTAAACTTGCTTAAACTTGTTAACCCTCTTTAAACTCTAAACTCTCTTAACCTTCTCTAAACATTCATAACCTTCTAGTATTTTGAAATATTTTTTCAAAAAGTACTGTTGTTTTCTACATGGGGCAGACAAGAAGGAAATGAAAATTGGTTGAAGCATACTTCTTCCCTATTCAAAACGAAAGAGATGCTTCTCCAATATTATTATTCAAATATTTTTTTGTATTTTCCAAAAGATATGAAGGGGAAATATTTGATTTATCGGTCAGAAATTTGATGTTGAATTTTCACATGACCCCTTTTTTCAAAAAAATTGAAAAAAAAAATTCTCCCTGTCTTTTTTCATTTCATTAATGTGATCAAAACCTGTAAACCCCATAAGAGCAACGTATATAAATTTTTCGCAAAATTTGCCGAAGAGAAGGGGCTGAAGGGAGGGGGCTCAACTCAAAAGTCTCAATCACTGCCGCTGTAATGAATATATCGACACGGAGTTAGAGAAGAGTTGATACCTCCTTCATACGTTTTATTTATCTGGGGTTAAGGTAGATATTAGAGTTTCCAATCTCGATACAATTTTTTTTTAATCCCAGGATTTCGGGGTATATAGTCGGCGACTATACCATTCATGTTATACTAAACTATCAGGAGTCCCAGCGTTATATAGTATCCCACGTATATTATATAGAGGATTTTCTTCAATTTGCACTTTGAAAAGCTCGTCTACGTTCATTAGAAACCCGAGATATGGCGTTGAGAACATTTACGAACTTTCGCGCGATAACTGATGAATGATTATTTTGATTTATTTCAAACTCGGGTGAAAATAATTTTTGTAAAAAGGAAAGATCAAGTTCTTCAACCAGAAAAATCAACCGGGTCAACCAAATAAGAAGAAATGGGGCCTTTTTTTTTTTTTTTTTTTAGCGATAGTAGCGCCTTACCTCTAAATGAATGAGCAATGTCAAGCTGGTCCCTGATATATGTCCAGTACTTTGACCTCTTCTCTAATAAGATTCACCACCTGATGATGTCAGTTTGACTGATGAAACTAGTCGTGGTTTAATAAATGTTGGACTGGTACATCTTATTACTTATTTAACAAGTAAGTCCACTACAACCGCCTGCCACTAAGAAATTTATCTTCTGTTCAGTAAAAGATGTAATGTTCTAGAGACTATATGACAACTCTCTATTTTGTTCTGATGGCTGGCGGTGGTATTGTGATGTGAAGAGGCCCAGGTGATGGGTGGCTGCTATAAAAAGGCCGAGGAGCTCTGGAGTGTCGCCTGGTAGATGGCCGCGATACCGCACGATCCTCTCCACTCTGGTCTCACACACTAGCCTGGGACACCCCCTCCTTATCTGCATGCTGAAGGCTCCCCTAGCACGGCTCTGTACCATAGTGCATAGATGCAGGCCCTGTCACCAATTGAGTAGCGACGAAAAAAAAAAAAAAAAAAATCACCCCCCACAAAAGTTAAAGTGGGCGACTTCAATAATTGGCAGGGAAGAGGTTCCTCGCTGAACGCTAAAAGCCGAGAGTTTGCATAGAGTTAGCAGCGATAACGGAGTCATAGTAGACAGAGTAACGGAGTCATCGCTGAACGCTAAACACCGAGAGTTTGCATAGAGTTAGCAGCGATAACGGAGTCATCATAGACAACGCTGTGTCAGTTTTGCTGCCGCAGGAGGGTAGTTCAGAGCATATGGAAGTCGTGGGATGGGAAAGAAATGTATCTTGTGCTGTTTGACAACGTTGGTGGGGATCAAGTTGAGACTAAGACTAAATACAACGAGCGTCGACATCGAAAAGTCTAATGAGAGAGATCTAATGTAGAAAGACTATGTCGAAACCAATTCAAGAAATGGTTTGACCTTCTGAGAACTGATGAGCTTGATACAGAGAGCAGAAACAGAGAAGGCAATAGATGAAACTGCTATGACGTCCATTAACGCGGATTGTGAAAGAAGAACTGAGCTCAAAGCCTAAGGATGAGGAAGACATCTAGGAGTAGGCAGAGGTACAGAAAGAGACTTCTTGGGGTTACCTGAAGCAGGAGGACCAGGGAACATCGCGGTTCTGGAATCAGTCAAAAGAGTTTTATGTGGAAATAAAATATCAGAAAGAAAAAAAAACTAGCCCCGAAGGTCTCAGAGGAGGGATAAGGAAGATATTATAGATAGGGACGAGGTGAATCAGGAGCAGTGTACATCCCCATCTTGTATTGTTTGTAATCAGGTAAGTTACCACTCTCCCTCTCAATCTGTCTGAGAATCAATTAGATGTATTTTCCAGGGCCTTCTCAATCCTCATATAAAACTTCCTGTTGATTCATTCAATTCATCGGCAGTTATTAGACTTTTTGAGTTGAACCTTCCTCCTATGCTCCCTCCAGTTAAGCCCCTTCCCCTTCCCTTTGGTCGATGAAGATAAATAGGTGTTGTCTTCGTATGGTTCTGCATGCTCATATAATATTTAGTATGGATAAGTTCCATTCTATCAAGAGATACATCCACATATATGTATTTTTTTGTTTACTTTTCCAATTCAGGGGGTCAGAAAATATGAAATTCTGGTGAAACGTCTACATCGAATTTCCGACCGATTACATAACTACCCCTATACTGTTCAGTCTGAGGAAGTAATAAATAAGAAAACGGAATGGAATGGTAAAATGAAGGTTATAGACAGGAAGTAACGGACATAAGATACATAAGGCACATTTTATGTTAAAACCAAATTTGCTGACAATTTTCTGTTAACAACCCTCCATCCCTTACTAAAGATACTTATAAAAAAGTTATTATTTTAAAGGTTATGGGCGAAGAAAAGGGTCGGAAAATAAAGTTATACAACTGGGTATAGGTAGGTTATAAGAAGTGTTATAAATTACGAGGTGGGGGGGGGGAGGTTAAGGGCTAAAATGTTAAGGGCTGAATGAGTTTTTCTTATTGAGGCTCTACGGTCCTTATCTGCCCCGACCAAGGTAGACAGTTAAACAGGGGATTTTTAACTGAGAACGTTTATGCAAAATAGTATATCCCAAGAGCCCCCACCACCTCGGCATCCCCCCACCACCCCCCCACTTCACACCCAAGGAGAAGTCTTCCTTTTTAAAGACTTTAAGAAAAGTTTTATGATAAAACCTAAAGCTACGACTTACTATCATTATCATCCAGATAATGGTTACTGGCTTATAAAAATATTGTCACAAATGATTTTACAATCTTTACTTCTCCCTATACAAAGTATACGAGAAGTTATGTAATCGGTCTAAAATTCGATGCGAAGTTTTCAACGGAATTTCAATGTTTTACGACCTCTAGATTCCAAATATGAAAAAAATGTCTGTCTGTGTGTTTGTAGACATAGACCAGTCAAATAGGGATTTCACCTCGGAATGAAAGGTAATAAGCTATAAATTTGTATAAACCTTCGATTTGACATTATAAAAGTTGGCTCAAAAGTCTCATAAGATCTCGTGTCCGCGTCTTAAGATATTCAAGGTCAAAGGTCGCGAAAACCGTTTTTTTGGAAATATCTCGTTTCCTATGCTTTAAATAATATTCGCATTTATTATAAAAGTTGTAGAGCATACAATTTTCTACAAATTAGCTCTTATGCATTTCTTTATACGATTAACAGTTTTTGAGATGGAGCGCGAAGAGTGCAGAGCGCTCAGTCATATACGTCATAATGTAAGGTCAACCGCGAATCCCAATAAATAGGTTTATAAAGTTAATTATTCATTAAAAAAATTATAATTATGGAAAAAACTTCATTATTAACTAATTATTTAAAACATTATATTTATTACTATTATTATATATTTTAATTATATTTTTATTCAGCAATCATCTATCATTTTTTTATTACATAGTAAGTATTATAAGTTAATATTAGTAGTAAATATATGTGGAGACAGAGGGTTAGGCTCACCCCACAGGAACGTTAGGGACTTCCAGATGGACACCTTCAATCAGGCACTGGAGCTATGGCCGCCTGAGACTAACAGCGCCGGCGCAGGGAGTGCCGCCGAGCAGGTAGAGGCCGTCATGCTCTGGCTCTCCCGTGCGTGCGACGTCACCATGCGAGTCAGCAAGGGTTGCATCAGGGGCCCACCGGCATATTGGTGGAGTGACACCATCGCAGCTCTACGCAATGAATGCCACTCCGTCAGGCGCCAGTACCAAAGGGCAAGGAAAAGGAATGGGGGTAGCGCGGAAGTGCTCCGGCAAAAGTTCGCCGAGGCCAGGCGAAACCTGCGCAAGGAGATTCAGAAGAGCAAGAGAACCTGCTGGACGGAGCTGTGTGCCGAGTTGAACGCAGACCCATGGGGTAGGGCTTACAAGATCGTGACCAAGAAGCTCCACAAGAGCCAGCCAAAGATGGAGCCAGGGGAGGTCCAGAACATCGTGGAATGCCTCTTCCCCTGCAGCGGCGTGGCAACATTAGAGATGGATGAAGGCGGGCCAAACGACATCCCCCCTGTCACAAGAGAGGAAATTGAAAGAGCCTGTCGACACGTCGGTGCCAACAAGGCACCCGGGCTGGATAAAATCCCAAACCGAGCCCTGAAAGCAGCAATGAAGGCCAGGCCAATGGTCTTCGCTGACGTGTACGATAAGTGTTTGAGAGCGGGGGTTTTCCCTGGTCGATGGAAAAGGCAACGTCTTGTCCTGATCCCGAAGCCGGGAAAGCCCCCAGGTGATCCTTCGGCATACAGACCCCTCTGCCTCCTTGATACAGCGGGGAAGGTGCTGGAAGGCATCATCCACGAGAGGTTGCGCGAGCATGTGGAGGCTGGCCTAACCGACAATCAGTATGGGTTTCGACCAGGGAGGTCAACAACAGATGCAGTGGAAGAGGTGAAGAATCTGGTGTGTGCAGCAATAACCGGGACGCTAAGGAACCGGAAGCGTTGCCTTATGGTCACGTTGGACATCAGCAATGCGTTCAACTCGGCTCGGTGGGACAAGATCTGGGAGAGCCTCTTACGGGACTTCAAGATCCCCAGGTATCTGATGAAGATCATCAGGAACTACCTAAGCGAGAGGATGCTGTTCGCGGACACCACTGACGGAACCAGGGAATTCAAGGTCACTACAGGAGTTCCACAAGGGTCAGTCCTTGGCCCCACACTGTGGAACATCCTGTACAATGGCTTGCTGAGCCTGCCAATGCCAGAAGACCTTACCTTGGTGGCGTATGCTGACGATGTAGGGATCGTCATAGTGGCTGATGATCTGGAAAACCTGGAACGCAAATTCCAGGCTGCCATGGAGCGGATACACCATTGGATGAGCTCTGTGGGCCTTTCCCTGGCCATCCACAAGACGGATGCAGTACTCTTCACCGGGAGGAAGGCCAGAACCAACATGTCACTGACCTTCCAGGGTTATACTATCGAGACCCAACCGGCAATCAGGTACCTGGGAGTAATGCTGGATCAGAGGCTCACTTTTAGGGAGCACCTCAAATACGTGGGAGCGAAGGCCGCCAGGACATCGGCGGCGATTTCGAGAATTCTGCCCAACGTCGGTGGCCCTAGGCAGAGCAGGAGAAGACTGCTGGCAGGAGTCAGCACTTCCATCCTTCTGCACGGGGCCCCGACATGGGCAGATGCAACGAGGATTCCCTCATACCTGAGGCTGATCGCCCCCGCTCACAGGCGAAGCGCACTGAGAGTCGCATGCGCCTACCGAACAGTTTCTGGCGACGCTGCCTATGTAATTGCTGGGCTGCCCCCCATTGACCTCTTGGCACGGGAACGTACGAGACACTTCAAAAGGAAACAAGACCAGGTTCAGGTGGAAGAGGTGGTGCAGCGCTTCGACCACAGGGGAAACCGGGTCTTCTATCAGGACGCGGGGGCCAGCCCTGGTCCAGCAGAGCCAGAGAGGGCCAGGACAATTAGGGAGTGGCAGGAAGAATGGGACAAGTCCACAAAGGGACGGTGGACCCATCGGCTCATCCCTCGAGTCGAGCCTTGGCTCACCAGAAAGCATGGAGAGGTGAATTACCACCTCACCCAGGTACTCACGGGACACGGTGGGTTCCGGGGGTACCTCCACAAAATCGGGGCAGCAACAACACCAGACTGCCCCGCGTGCCTTGGTGAGACGGAGTCGGCGGAGCATGTCCTCCTCAAATGCCCCAGATTTGAGGAGGGAAGGAAAAATCTGGAGTGCAGCATGGGCGCCCCACTGACTGCTACCAGTTACGTGGACGCTATGCTGCGCTCCCAGGAGTCGTGGGATGAAGGCTGCGATTTTGCAGCGCTCATCATGGGCGGGTTGGCCCTTCAGGAGAGGGCTGACAAGGAACAGTAGCGGTAATAAAACAGAAGAAGGGGCGTTACCAGCCACCCTTCCTCCCTTCCGCGAAGTAATGACAGACCGTCAGTTCCGCGGAAGGGAATCAGGATCGGCAAGGAGGGGGTTTTAGTGGGTATGGTGATGGTGAACCGTCTCGAGTCCCACACTATCCAGGGCTACCTTCCCTGGATGTGCGTCACAGCATTTCCCCCTCCAATGCAAAAAAAAAAAAAAAAAAAAAAAAAGTAGTAAATATATGTGTCTATTTAATTTTCTTCTTCATCCTCATCTTCTTCTTCTTCTTCTGGCCGCTCAAGAATTTCCAATTTATTATCGTCATCCTCGTTATCAATAACGTTTGTTTTTAAACCTTCAAGGATGTGAAGGTCATAAGCACTTTCTTCATCGAGATCATTTTGATACGATGAAGCGTTGAGGCATGCTTGTCCATTACATTGGCCACAAACTAAAGAGCACTGCAACCCCGATTTTCTGCATCCACAGCGCGAACCACAACCAGTCTTGCAGTTGCAAAATATTATGCTAAGCAGTTCATCTGGTGCTGGTAGTAATAAAGTTGTTATCGGTTCTAGGACTTCATTTTGTAGCACCCAACCCCATTCCTGGGGTTCTAAATCGAGCCCTAACCAAGTTTGAATCTGGTAGTAGACACGATTGATATGTTGATGGGCTGCTGCACTTGTTGGTGCAAGAGGAGATAACTACATAGGTTTGTTGAGCTTTGTTGATTTGACGAATTGCCTGTAGCGAAGAGGATCGATACTGTACACAGATTTTGGAGCATTATATATGGCTAACAAGATGCGGACTCCATTTCAAGCAATGTTTGTACAGGACAGTTTTCGTGTTGAAATACTTGGACCAATTGATCCAAATCGGGAAGTTTCTCTAATGTTTTAATAACAGTTTTTTTTCCCTTTTTTAAAAAACGCAGAAGTAGTGTCACAGCCACTGAATGCGAATTCACTGAAATTGAAAAAGAAACCAGTCTTAACTTTACTATAGATTCTTATCTATAGTATAGAACATCTGTCCCAACTTATTACAACATAAAAGGTCATATTATAGGGACCCACATTTCCAGGTATAAATCTAACAACATACTATTTACGCTGTATTCAAGAGTTTACAAATGTTAAAACAAAAATACTTCATTTCTTTCCTGCTTAAAATATAATCATGATAAATGAGAAAGTAATTAAAATGTATTTAAAGTATTTCACTTGATTATTTATAAGAAATAAGTAAGTATTGTTAAACGAGTATTGAATTTATGAATAATAGTAATAAATATAATGTTTTAAATAATTAATTAATAATGAAGTTTTTTTCATAATTATAATTTTTTTATTGAATAATTAACTTTATAAACCTAACTATTTATTGGGATTCGCGGTTGACCTTACATTATGACCTATATGACTGAGCGCTCTGCACTCTTCGCGCTCCATCTCAAAAACTGTTAATCGTATAAAGAAATGCACAAGAGCTAATTTGTAGAGAATGGTATGCTCTACAACTTTTATAATAAATGCGAATATTATTTAAAGCATAGGAAACGAGATATTTCCAAAAAACCGGTTTTCGCGACCTTTGACCTTGAATATCTTAAGACGCGGACACGAGATCTTATGAGACTTTTGAGCCAACTTTTATAATGTCAAATCGAAGGTTTATACAAATTTATAGCTTATTACCTTTCATTCCGAGATTTACCCTCTTTTTTATCCTATATGACTGTACTATCAGGATAACTCCCGATGGAATGAATGTATCAATCCGAAATATTATAGTAAATCCAGAACAGTCTAGCGACGACATCTATAGTCGTTCAGCCAAATCGACCATAGAGAAAAGGGGGATTAGGGGGGAAGTTGAACATTAAAGTTCTAATAACTGGCGATAGAATAAATGTATCGTTGCGAAATTTTATATGACCAAAACCCCATAAGCACAAAACCTATCGATTTTCATCCAAATCGGGGAAGGGGAAGGGAGATAAGGGGGAGGGGGAGGGGGAGATAAGGGGGAGGCTTAGCTCAAAAACTCTAGTAACTGCCGTTGAATGAATGCATCGATACAAATTTTCAAATGTGAATTCAAAACCCCATAAGAACGACACATATTTTTCAGCGGAATCGGCAGAAGTGAAAGGGGGGGGGGGGGGGGGGGCTAAATTTAACACCCCAATAACTGCCGTTAAAATGAATGTATCGACATGAAATTTCATATTTAAAGTCAGAATCCAAAGAGGAGATAATCTGTCAAATTTCAGCGATATCGGTTGAAGGGAAGGTGGGGTCAAGGGGTGGGGGTTAACTGAAAAACTCGATGTAATGAGTTTATCGAGACACAAAATTTAGTATGAGGATTTAGGAGCCTCTATGTAAGTCAACTCTTGTTTATTAGCGCAAACAGTCGGCTGGTTTTTGTGGGGGGGGGGGGGGGGGGGGGGCAAAAAGTGAATTGATTAATTCGTTGTGGGGAAGTACATTGCTAGTGATTCAACGACGACGTTTTTTATCTTCTTTTGTTATCTCATTTCTCGAGGTTTAACGAGAGCTTAGTTTTATATCAATACTCGTTTGTGGGCCAGTGATGGGCAAAAGAACAGTTCTGTTATGACACCTGTTACTGCTACTTTGAAATAACAGATACAATTGTTGAACTGCTACTTTATAAAACTGAGGGTGAAACGGCCACTTTTCCTGGCGAACAGACTAAAAAAAAATATACCAACCAGTTCTAAAGTAGGTACCTATATCATTATTTAAATATTTTTGAAACAGATGATAGATCAATTCTGATTTCAGATTCAGATCCAGCACAAAAAAATCCTATGAGAGTCTCTTACTTTCATTTTGTGTCGTAAATTGGCTGTTGAAGAGTTTAATCAATAACCATTGCCAAAAGTTGTTTTATATTAAATGGGGTTTGGTCCAAGTTTACGAGGTCTGGAGTCACGAATGGCCGCGTTATACTTAGCAGAGCAGAGACCGATTTTAATGGTCTTTGGGTTCCTCACATCCAAGTCTCACCATTCTTTTTTTGTTTTTCGCAGACATCAAAAAAAAAAATATATATATATATTACAGACCAAGAATACCAACAAACACCAAGTTTAACACCTTGATAGCACAATACAACAACGATCCAAGTAGAAGGTTTAGCTGAGATGTTTTCCCTTCTCCAGTCAGTCGTGTTATGTATTGTGTATCAGGTCGTATGGAGCAACATTTATTTTTTCCTATTAATGAGACAGATGCTCCGGTATCTAGGAACCTGGAATGCTTCCTACTCAGCCCTGACCTGTATCGTGAGCTTCTGTCGCCACCTGGGTGATGAGCCTTCTCGGACCCAGCCAGTCACTCACTTGGAAACACCGGTTTCATTTTAAGGGCTCAGCGAATTTATTTGGTTCCGGTTCATAAAATTTCTCTAATATACTTAATAATATGTTGAAACTTTTATTTTCCGGTTCCTCCGGAAGACAATAAGTGGCTTCTTGTAAGTGTTCTCACCGAAGGAGTCTAACAACGTCAATGTTCTCTTTCCTGGTGACACTTCATGCGTCGCCATTGTCATAAAGATGTTATCCTTAACTAAGGAATAAGGAACACAACATAGTTGGAAGTCAACACTAACTGTATTTCCCTAAACATATGCACAACAATACAATGCATATGCACAACAATACACAACAAGTTCACTTGTTTTATACTTACATGCCCTTCATTTTTTACCTTTTTATATATTTAGTATAAGGAATACTGTATATAGTGAAAAAAATCGAGATCCAGTTTTCAACCATCTGTGAATGTCAGACTGGAAATTTGTGAGTTGAAGTACTAACTTGAAACGAAAGTAGCTATGAATTTGACCCTAGACTTTTTTTTTTTGAGGCCTAAATATATTTTACACAATAATGCTTATATTAATGATTAATAATAATACGATAAACTCACCAAATAAGAGTGACTTGAGTAAATTGCTCAATTGTGCAAATCCAGCTTAAGAAATGTTTGGTTAAATGATGCAAGGAAGGAGAGTTTTGGAGAGCGACCAGTGAAGTATGTACATTGAAAAACTGGGTCTTTCCCAAGGACAGTATCACTGACAGAAGTGTACTAGTTGTCAGGGTAACAAAAAAAATAAAAATTTAGGTGCCTGATTTAGTTAATAGTGTTGTTGGTGGAGCCTCACTGCCCCCCGGACCTGAAGAATGTGTGTAAACAAGAAGTTAAAGAGGACAAGTTTGTCTGGGGGGGGGGGGGGGGAGGGGGAGGGAGGGAGGGAGGCCCCCCCTGAGATTGGATAACGGGAGTTTAGGGGGGCCAATCACACCCTTTTGATATTTATCACATTGTAGGAGAGTAGAGTTTAGGGCAAACTTGCCCTGTCTGCCGCCTGCCCTCAACTAATCAATCCTCCATTATATGTCCAGAGACTCACCTCTTGAAGAGGGCCTCATCGGCCCACTTAGGACAAGTGTGTTCTTGGAGTTTGGTTCAACTTGATTTGGCCGGTCAAGGTGGAGATTTGCCCCTCCATGGTAGCTGTCTAAAGGCGGCCACACAAGCTACGGTGAAACTGTGCAGGTTTCAGTTCAAATCGTGTCTTCGGAGAGCCATGTGATAGCTCTTGCAGCCCTTTTTGTGATGAAAACAAAACAGAAGACCCATCGAAAGAACGGTCAAAAATGGAGCCTAAATAGGTTGCTAAAAGACAAACATTTAGTTATATAAACCTGCTAAATGAATTGGAATTTGAACCAAAAGATTGTCGAAATTATTTGAGAATGAACGAAATGGTGGTACACCTTATTTTTTATTTTCCATAAACTGGGTTCACTTTTATAGGTCTCAATAAAATCCTCCATAACTTTTTTTGACAAGCTTAGACATTTTCTGTTGAACTAATGTAAACAAAGAAAACAAATGTAAACAAAGAAGTGGAAATGTAAAAAAACCTGCACTTTTGCAACCTGGCAAAACCTTGTCTCAATGCGCAGCTTATTTGCGCAACTCTGGCGCACGTAAACATATCTTTTTCGGTATCTTCTCCGGTCGCCATCACAGGTCGAAAAACCTGCGCAGGTGGCTCCCATACACTGCCGCCTTAACCTTCCTTGTGAGTCAGAGTTACCAAATCGTAAACGTCCAAATAAGGGACACATAGGGGCGGGGGGGAGGGGGGTCTTGGGGGGTGTTACCACATCACTGAGGGGGTCCGGGGCTTCCCCTAGGAAAAATGTAAATTTTTGTTTAGGCCTCTGGGGGATGTTGCTCATTTAAAATGTTTAGTGTGTTCGATTGGTTGCAAAGATAGCAATGGTAGCCACTTTAAAAAAATAGAATCACTGGCAATGTGTTTCCCCCGCGCGAATTAATAGACTACGTTTTTGCACTCCCTTCAAAAACAATTTTGTGCATCTCTCTGCTTCAGCTTCCAAGAGCAAGAACGGATTGTATGAGGAGACGTAGGACCGAGAGACGGATTTGACAGATTCGACTGGGGACAATTAAATGGAAAAGTTATTAGACGGTAGATAGAGGCCCCCCATATCAGGACTAAGAGATGTTGATATGTGATCCAGAAGGGTGTCTTCATGGCTCGGGTATCGTTGCGATAAAGTTCCTGCGAATTGTGTGTCGCCGTCGGACTAATTTTGCTGACATCAGACATACCTTAGCAGTTTCACACTGCTGATCTAGCCAACTCTCAACTCCCCACCAGTCCTACAGTAGATACGATGGACCAGTTGGATTCACTAAATAGCTACTCAGAATGATAAATGATATAGTACTGTGGAGGCGTGGTACGCAGGGGTGCCCCCCACCCTGAAATTGCCATTTTGTGAGTACTACTGATCCAGATAAATCAAGCTCTGTAAGAACCTCACGAAATATCGTTGTGAAAAAAGACACTTTTAAAAGAATTATAAAAATAATTATCATTATCATCCTATATATAAAGCTGAAAATGTCTGTGCGTTGTACCGCTATAACTCACGAACGGCTTGATGGATTTGATTATTTTTTTTTTAATTTGTTCGTCATCGTCTGTGGAAGGTTATAGGCGTATTAGTACCTCAATATCTGGTCCATCCCAGCATCCACCCACGCAATCTTTGTAACTCAAAAACCACTGCAATGATTAATGAGGAATCTTTTTGAATAGATAAGTTTTATCTACCGGAAGGTTAAGGTCTATTTTTTAATCAACCCCTGGTCCATCCCAACATCCACTCACGCAATCTTTGTAACTCGAAAACCATTGCAACGATTAATGAGATATCTTTTTGAATAAATTAGTTTTAGCTCCAAAGCTAGCGTTACTACTGTTGAAGGACCATAAGCCTTATTCCGTATGAATAATTGAAAATTATAACATCATGAATGTACTGTCGAGGAACTGAATAGCCTTATAGGAGATATTGGGAGAAAAGTCAAAGTTCCCCGGGCAACGCCGGGTATTACTGCTAGTTAAAAATAGAATTAAAATATATATATATAGTATATTTATTATTATTTTTATAGTGATATATTTCTATTATTTATTTATTCATGTTTTACTTTCTTATAGCTATTCAAAATCGTGTTTTCAACGAAATTTCACGTTCATGGTCTTCTGAATACGTGATGATGTCGTTTTCGTGATGATGTCTGTCTATGTGTGTGTGTGTTTGTGTCTTTGTGAGTGTGTATACGTGACTGGAACTTTGTGACTGCTCTCTAATTTAGAAAGGATTCTATGAACTTGAAACTTGAAATGAAGATGTCTCATGTGTTACTTAGATCTCATTAGATTTTGACCGAAATTGGAGGAAAATTGAGACAACTTTACTTTGGGGCTCTAAGTAGGTACATTTAACAAGATTCCGCTCATGTTTATGAACTAATCAAAAATATCTTCAAATAATAGTTGCAGAGAAAACTGAAAGTCACATTTTATATGGAACACGTCGTCAAAGGTCGCCCGGTTTACGAGATAAATGCCGAAAACCATCCTGCAATCGTCGTTTAGAAACCTATATTTTAAACGTTTTGCACGATTTACGAAAAAACGACTATATATTATATTAATTACTATTTTTATACTGATACATTTCTATTATTTATTTATGTATTACTTTCGTATAGGTACCTATTCAAAATCGTGTTTTCAACGAAATTTCACGTTCATGGTCTTCTGAATACGTTTTGTCCATTTTCGTGATGATGTCTGTTTATATACTAATATACCTATATAATAATATACTACCAAAAATGTTCCTCATTAATTTTGCCAGCCAACAAAATGCCTTCAGATTTCAGATAGCAGTGCAACCAAAGTTATAACGCGGGAGAACTTTGAATTTTATAGATAGATTACATAACCATTTTTTTTTTTTTTTTAATAATAATTTAATATCTCACAAAGGCTAGAATGTTAGAAATAATTTTCACTATTTTTACATGAGGAGGTTGTCTGTGAGGACCAAGATGTAATGTGATAGCCATTGTATTGATTCAGAAGTCATTATGTAAGTCCAATATTGCTTTTTAGCCCTTTTAGGTTTTGGAGGGAGAGCGAAAACTTAATTGACTAATGGGGAAGTACATAGCCAGTGATTCACCGACAACTTTTTTTTTCTATTGTGGATTTAAGGGATAGAAAATGAAATTCTTGTGAGAAATCAAAACGGAATTAAAGAGCTAACACATTACTTCTCCCATACCTAACCATTGACACATTTTGTCCCCAAGCAAGACACCTATTGTTTTTTAGTCAAAAAAGGAAAGTTTAGAGGGAGAATTTAAAAAAAAATCAGATACAGAGGAGATCAAAAGACCCTCAAGAGGAAAGGGAGGCTATTTTAGCCTATTTTTACGGAACCTATTTTGGGCTGAGAGACGTGCGTCAATTAACCGGACAAGTAGTGGTGGTGTGGTTAGTGTATGTGGCTCACGTACTAGCCTCATCAACTGTCCCCTCTCTGCCAATTATCACAGCTTATTACATACCGTTCTCTCCTTCCTTATCTGTAGTCTCTGTCTCCATTATGGCTTGCAATTCCAACATTTTTGGATTACGTTCAATTTTAATTACAAATGATTGAAAACTTTTTTTTTAACCTTATATTTGTTTATATTTAGGCATCATTCATTCTATTGAATCACAACTCATTTATTTCTTTAGATGTTTACGATAAAACACTTTTTGCCAATGGACCTACTCATTTTGGACCAAAGGACATATCTTCATTGTTAAATATGTTTTTGTAAGGATAAGAATAATCGTAAGTTTTATCCTTAATTAATAGTTAGTTATTACGACGCATGCCAAGGCTTTACAAGGCCATATCGTCTTCTACCAGAGTGGTTTTTCGTATCTCTGGTGGGCATACGGTTTATCGTATCTCTGGTGGGCTTGAGCCCAATTCTACTATGGGAGTTAACTTAAATTTTGCCTACCCTAAATTTTTATTCACCTAGGGTAAGGGTTTTTATCGAGTACCTGACATTTTACAAGCTCGGGACCATCGCTTAACGCCCCATCCGAAGTACGGCGTGCTTAAGTTTTACTTCCCAGATAAAATAAACTAAGGGCCTCGGCCGGGTATCGAACCCGCGATCTTGAGCTTAGTAAGCAAGCACGCATACCACTGAGCTACCAGCGCCCTTCCATCCGTAATATAAACCTTCCAAGTTCTACTTTCTTAACGTAAACTGACAAAAACCATCCAAAGTACTGCGCCGACAGAAGCGCTCCTGATGGTAATCTCAGACGCAATATTAAAATATAGCTGATGAATTGTTTGTTGTAGTTGCACTTTCTAAAGTCTACTAGGATGCGTATTGATATGCGATATGTTAATAATTTCGATATTTCTTATCCAAAACATAGATATATTTATGTCGATATTTTTGCACCGATAAGACATCAGTGGTATGCGTGCTTGCCTTTTGAGCTCAAGGTCGTGGGTTCAAAACCCGGCTCTTGGGTTTTTTTCACGTAGGAGGTAAAAATCCTTGAGCACGCCGTCCTTCGGGTGAGAAATAAAACGATGGTCCGTAGCCTGTACGATGTGAGGTACTCGTTAAAGACCCTACCCTAGATGAATAAAAATGTAAGACTTCCACAGTAGAGTCGGGCTCATGTCCACCTGAGCGATAAAGAGTTCTTTGGTAGTAGGCGATATGACCTTGTAGTTAAAGCCTGGGTATGAGTCACATAACTAACTTCCCCATGATCTTTGTACTTATTATATCTGCGATTTCTAAATTAACTTTGTCTTATGTCTTGACTTTCTTGATCGTATATTATTATTGATTTCATATTTTCTCATTTTTTAGTTTAAATTGTTTTGAAATATAATTATATATCCTAATAATTAAACAATGAAAGTTAAAAGCTTATCAATAATATTGTTTTAAACAAAAATCAATATATCGATACATAACATCCAGATATTATTATGTTCCGATATCATTACCTGATTTTTTGATGATAATAGAAAATGTATGATACCCATCACTAGACGAAGCCCTGACTGGACTGCACGGCTCCTGGACCAGTCCATGTCCAGCAGATCTCTTCTGAACGGGACAAGTACAAAAGACCCCTAGTTGGCGGATTAGATTATCGTTGGTCGGATGAGGCTACAGACTGATCTATATTCCAGGACCAGTCAGGTTACCAGGGCTAGGCAGCTCATGTGAAATAAACCGTGCAAATTGAAAGTTCCCGCCAGATTTAACATACGCCCTCCCGCCCTCGCCTTTATCCCTCTAACAGGATTTCATACCTCTCCATTTGTCCTCCCGCCGTTCGATATCCAGTTCCAGTCTGCCATCCTTACCTCACATTCCATCTTTATAGAGAGCCAATATATACTATTTCTTATTTGAGATTATTGTCTATTATTATATATGCTACAGGTAAAACCCGAATTCCGTCAACATTTTTGCCTAGTTAGTTATTGTTATTCATGCCCGGGCATTATTTATGAGGACATATCGCCAACTAGTGGATATGACCCCGACTTACCAGGTTTAGTTGTCATCGTAAAGGCTCGTTAGATAGATAGATATTATGATATCATGCCCGGGCTTTAACTACTAGGGTAGGGATCTTTAACGGATACCTGACATCGTATAAGCTCGGGACCATCCGAGTACTTAGGTTTATTTGACCTTCCAGATAAAATATACTAAAGGTCTCGGCCGTGTTTCGAACCCGCGATCAGTGAGAGGGATCTGCACAAAAGTGGTTGGTATAAGAAAGTCATGTTATGGCCTTTTCATAATATGAAGTTTTTTTATTAAATTTTATCTTTATTTATATTATATTGTAACTCGTACATAATAAGGAAACAACAGAATGTATTATTCTTCTTATATTGTGGCATATTCATCCAAGTAGCTGAACACTGAACAGCTGTATCCTTGCTGATCCTGTATTTCATGATAAGTTCTTCTCCTGAAAAGTAATGATTAATCAGTGAGAATGAATAACATATATTCTTCGCAGGAGCGTCCTGATATTCACCAAAATCAGCACTAGTTCTAATTCTACATAAATGTGAATGTGACGGATAAGTGATGTTCATTTCGTTAACTGCCAAATTTCATAAAAGTAAAATTTGAATCCATGTATTTCTTTGTTGGTAATTCAGAGGGCGCCGGTAGCTCTCAGGTAGCCTACTGAGCTATAGATCGCGGGGTCGAAACCGTGTCGAGACCATCTGAAATTGATACCTTGAGCACGCCGTCCTTTGCATGGAACGTTAAGGGATGGTCCCAAGCCTGTGCGACTCGTTATAGACCCTGTTAAAAGGTAACAAAACATCAAATGAAGGACAGTTGGAATTTATACGACGGAGAGGGGTGTAAAGTCGATTTCAGATATCGGAGGCCACTCAAAAGAGCAAAAACAGAAGTTAAAAGACACCAAATAAAGAGACTGAACGTTAAGAGCGAGAGCAGAAACTTACCTGTAACTCAGAAGTAGCCCTAAATTCAGAGATCGAAGGACCCACAAAAAATCAAAAGCTGATGTTAACAAATATCAGTAGAGAAGCCAGGTGAGATAATGGTAATGGGCTACCGTATGTAAACATGAAAGTTTGTCTGGTTCTAAGAATAATAGCCCAAGAAGAAATATAGAATATAGGTTTATCTTGTGGGTCGCATTCTTCATATGTTCTGAAAAAAATATTAATATAACAATGTCAGTAGATACGCTTCAACCAGATACAAGTTAGTTAACCATAAGTAAAGATGAAAAATATATTCTGGTTGGTTTTAAACAAAACCGCCGCGGCGCCGAAGAGAAAATATATAATGTAGATGGTCCTTATAGCACCGATTCTTCATATTTTCGCGACGAGAGGATGTGTTTTATAATTTTATATGTATCTTATATTCTTTGAAGCCTAAACTTTTGGATCGATTTTTATGATTTATACGTCGTGAGTTTCCTATGATCTAATGAATCTTCAACAAAAATTTCATCATCATTTCATTGGGAGTTGTTTTCATTGTCACGATTGGAAAACCCGAAATTCTCGTTAAAAATCTAAAAGGAATTTTTGACCGATTACATAACATCCCCTTTGTGGGGAGGGAGGAGGGGGGGGGGGGGGGGCATAAAAATAAAATATGATAACAGGTAAGGGCAATATTTACCCAGTCCAAACTCCTCATATGGCAGTTTGACATGTACACAAATCACTGCTCCATTATTTTTTTGAATAAAAAAAAATTTACCTAATGTCTCTGGTAGGAGATTAGAACGCCCTCAAAAAAAAAAAAAAAAAAACTTGAAGAGAGAGGGGGCTGTGCGGAGTGAAGGTACGTGACGGTGTGTAGAAAGTACGCCATTATAGCCGGAGGGGGAGTGGTCCGGCTGATAGTGACAACCTGCTATACGGTGTGTACAGTAGCTGTTATCTTAACTGTTAATTAGTAGCAGTGGTCAGGCGCTGGTATAGTGGAGTGGACCCTCCATATCAGATCACTGTTATAGCTCCAACTATGTTTGACCAGGGACCATTCTACGCTAACCCGATGGATCTATGAACCTCTGAGGTAGGGTACTTGAGAGGGGGAATGGAAATTTGCGTAGACATGAAGAGATGAAGTAAGGTCTTCAGGTGGCCACCTCAAGATAGCTAAGTAAACCTGGGAGGGGGGTTCAAGAAACCTTCGCCGAGACTGTGTCAGCAGTCCAACCATCCGACTCGCTCTCCCAGTGAAACTATTTTTCGTAACGCTCCGAATTATCAGCTGGATACAGAAGAAAGATTCGCTACAATGTGGAACGGGACCGCACAGAGGAACATAGGAAGACTATAGACAGCAATGTCGGAAATTGTCTTCAACCAGATACGATGTTATCGCAAGCTTCCTGATAAAGTAAAAGAAGTGAACGTTTTTTGGCCTCACACGTAAGTTTTCGCTCTCCCTCTGATCTCATTATTTGGTGCAGGGTGCACCAAGGAAGGGTTCCATATGTTTTTACTTCGATCTCCGAATTTGAGGGTACAACCCGACTCACACATATGTTTCTGCGCTCCCTCTACACCTTCGTTCTCATCATTTGGTGTACCTTCCTTCTTTTTTGAGGGTCCTTTGTTCTTCGAATTTCAGGCTACAGCCCGATTTAGACATACGTTTCCGCTCAACGTACGACTCTCAACTTTTATTTCTCTGCTATCATAAAGATCCATCTTTCTATTTCTATAGTGGATATTATGTAATAAACAGGACGAGCCGGCCTCTTGTCCTGAATCTGTTAGAAGAGTCGCCCCTCCGCAAATATTCCCTCACTTTTGAAATAGGAAAAGCGTATTTTTCCCCATCTATGATTTTTTTTTTTTGTTGTTTCACAATTAATTTGACAATTTTCAACTGTGAGAACACAGTAAGAAAATTTGAACATAGAAGAAGTAAAAAAAAATAATAATAAAATAAAAAATCATTTGAGTGAAATATTAAATTGTTACGGTTTAGAAGTTTATTTATTTATTATACAATATAATTTTATTTTTAAATTGTATTTTATGTTTTAATAAATATTTTATGAGGTATTTTAATTGTTGAAGTTTTTTTTAAATTATATGTAATACTGCTTATTTATTGAATTTTTTCATTATTTTTTTATGAACTTTTTTTTTTGTTATTTTATAATTTGGTCAATATTGTTATGTATTTATTTTAGCCGTTAAAATTATTTTTTTTATATTTGTAATAAATGCTGTTTTTTTTAGATAGCCGGATGATGGGGGTAACCTCGAAAGCCGGCTAGTACAAATAATAAAATCTTCCAGAAGTTAGACTAGATCTTTATTTCAGAATATTTATAAACTATCACTTCTCACTTGATCAGTCAGTCATCTTATGGATAATAATAGCCTGCATTACTCTATATGATGACTTATGGCAAAGAGACAATTTAATAGTTTTGTTCTATAAGCCCGTAAGACGATCATTGATTTCCAGATGCCCAGGAAAATCCCAGTAAAAACAGGATCCTCTTCCTATAAACCTCTCCCCTGACTCTATATAACTTATAGATAATTTTATCAAAATGTTTCCCCTGATCCCCCCCCCCCCCTCCCCCCTCTATATGATAAATCCCCCCCCCCCCCCCCCCCCCCTCCGGAAGACAAATTGGAAGTTACTTCCAGCATAAGGAGAGAGGGAGGAAGAACACACCTCCTTGTTCCAGTGGATCACCGGATCATGGATGGAAATGGATGTGGATTATGGATAGGGAATGGTATGGATTCATGGATGGGAGTGGATATGGAATTTTATGTAATATTCTATCATCATTCCATCATGCTAGGACTTAACCCAATGCCCTATAAAATACATTGTTCGAGAAGATGGTTCTCCTCAAAGATGTAATATTTTTTTTTTATTTTTTACTATTATTTCAACACTATCGTATATAATAAAAATTTTATCCAACAAACTTTCCTTTTTTTATTAACTCAAATCATAAATTCCTAAATGAACGTGTAAAGAAAGGCCCCCATGAAAGCCGGCAAGTCTGAGGGGTGCATATTGGTCTACTTTCTTTACATTTTCACTGCCGCCTGCTATACAAAGTATGTATAGGGGAAGGTATTTAATAGGTCAGAAATTCGATTTTGAGTTTTCATCGGATGTTCATGTTTGAAAATAAAAAAAAACAATATCCTCCGTCTGTGTATTTGTGTGTGAACACGATAACTCCCGATAGAATAAATATATGAGTAGAAAGCCCTTTGGTCGACACCGAGAATTAGGGGAGAGAGGAGGCTTATCTCAAAAACCTCAATAAATGTCGAAGTAATGAATGTGTCTGCAGGAAAAGTAAATACAAAATCCTAGAAGAACAACATCTACATACTTTCAGCCTTTTAAAAAACGAAGAGGGGGGAATCAGAGAGGGGCAAAAATCACTAATAACTATCGATGTATCGAATATATCAATATGAAATTTAGTATGAGGTTTCTGAAGTCACTAAGTAAGGCACCTTTTGGGGGTAAGTAAAAACTTAGTTTATTAATTGTTGCTGACACTTTACACTCTATTCTACACTTTACACTATGCTGTGACGTTTTTTTATTTTTCGCGATTTATTGCTATACTAAAGTAAGGAAAATAATTTTTAATAAATCGCGAAAAATAAAAAAACGTCACAGCATAGTGTAAAGTGTAGAATAGAGTGTAAAGTGTCAGCAAAAAATAATAAACTAAGTTTTTATTTACCCTCTGAAACCCAATCCACCGATTTGGCTGAAATCCAAAAGGAGCCTTACTTAGAGACTTCAAAATCCTCATACTAAATTTCATATTGATATATTCGATACATCGATAGTTATTAGTGATTTTTGCCCCTCTCTGATTCCCCCCTCCCCTTTTTTTAAGAGGCTGAAAGTATACAGGTGTTATTCTTCTAGGATTGAAAAACGCGGGAATTTTTTCAAGCTTTCCAACTAGTATGTTTCCAGAATAAGATACCTAAAGGGATGCCAGATCGCCTATTTAATAGAACGATATTTAAATTACTGATTTTAATATATACCTATATAATTGAATTTCTATAACTAAAGCCAAAGTCCGATCAGCCAAGAAAGTTTTGAAAAACTAAACTGTTAAATCACCATTGACTAGGGTTGAGCATGGGAAACAAACTACTAAAATCTAGAAACTCATAATAACAGGAATATATTTACATAAAATAAGCAAAAAAAAAATACATACGATAAATAAACCTCGTGTGCACCACGTGCCTAAACGCTGGATGGACGTTCCAGTGACTTTCTAGTTTTCCTTCTGCTGGCCCTCTCTTGTTCTTCTTAGATCCTACTTAACAGATTGCAGGGCATAATTTGGTTAAGATAGTCAAATAAAGGGACCGCTGGGGACAGAACAAGCCAAACATCCGGACCTCTCTATATAGCTCCGTACAGCTTGACCGCTTCTTCCAACATGGCTGACTCCACTCATGTTTCAGTAGGAAATCCTGCCTTAAAATTAATATTCTCATGCGATGATATTTTGTTTTTATTTAATTTCTATTTCAATTATTGTTTTAAAATATTCTAGAAATAACAAAATTTCCAACTAACACTCATCACTATAAGTTTTTTATAACTTCTCAACAAACATCACGGCCACATATATTATAACCTCCCTTTACAATCTCAAGTATATATTTTTCTTCTATTTTATTTATTGTTATATATTATAAAAAATAAATGATACTGGTCGCACATTGATTACATTACAATGCATTCATTGTACATAACGATACAGTTCACAGCTAGAGGAAATCTTTTTGAAATCAGTCACAATACCCTTCGTATTCCAGAGCTGTCTCAAAGTAAATTTGAATTTAGGGCATGCCATCCATTTTTTTGTTTTTTGTTTCAAAGATGAAAACTTCCATTTAACGTTTTCTTTCAAGTAAACTAGGACTAAGGAAAATTCGAAGTGCGATCACAACATTAACTTAATTTCTTGCGTTCACTCTTACGACTCGGTCTAGCAGGTAAAAAGCCAATGACGCTAAACACTGTCCCATTGAGGTTAAGTCGTCAGCGTACTGTCACCCCCTGATTCTCCTCCAAGCGGCAGGACTACAAGGTACAATGATACGATGCCAAGTGTTCGAACCTGTCTAATCAAAGAATGGACCTTGGAGATAGGGGGAGGATCTTTTCGTTAATGTTTATCACTCAATCAGGGCCCCCAAGGGACCTCAGACCCCGCCCTTTTCGCCCCCCTGGCTTCCTGTGAAATAATGCGACACAAATTAGTCGCCCCCTTACACTCCCCCCGGAAAGACTTCTAACCACATTAAACCGAATCAATGGAACCCTTAGGATTCCCAATCTCTAAATCCGAACGCTTAAATCTCCTAATACTTATCGTGTGTAGTCATTTGGCTGCATAGTAATTTCAAAGGCTTTTGAACACAATTTCACACATTCAGAGGCCTAGTTCGGTCTGAGCCACCGCGTTTGTGGAAATAATAGCAAATAAAACCAAATCAGTGCTGGATTAACCTATAAGCAAACTAACCAACTGTTTAGGGCATGACGTCACGGGGGCTCCAAGGCCGCAATGCTATTTTTGAAATAGTTATTTATTTAAATAGTTAATTTTTGTTTTTATTTTTTCGTAAATCTGCTATTATTTTTAATTAAAATTGGAACTAATATCTTAAATATAAAAACATCTATAGGTCACATAATTTTTTTCTTACCCTACCGTAAACTTTCGATGGAAGATCAAATATCAAATCCTGATTATGATGATACTGAGGAAGAAGTGCACATATATGATGTACGAATGAGAAATTAAATGTTTTAATAAATTCATTTTGAAAAAATTGATTTTCTTATTTTTTCGCTTAGTTAATTTTGTCTTCGTTTTGTTCAATCTATCTTTAGTATTGAACTTACCTAGATAAGTAAGACGTTAATCATATCAATAGTGAGGCGGGGGACCATAAGCTCAGAATGCTTAAGGCACCGAATAGTCTTAATCCGGCACTGAACCAAATTAAATATTTCCGGAATTGTTTCTATAAAATATTTATAATTATAGAGTGATAGCAGGTTACCCGGTTATTAACATCAAGCAGGTTGTTAACATTATGTTTACCGTCTCTTGGTGTTTAAAGCGAAACTGCTGAAAACCGCCCGTTTCGGAAATAGACCCTGCACACCGACCTACTAGATACTAGATCTATACATCTACCATACTGAAAACCGTATCGCAATTCTACTCCGAAGATTAAAATGTTTTAGCCCAAACGGTCGATTAGCTTTGGAGGGAGAGAGAAAACGAAATTGAATAATTCGTCCTGGGGAAGTACATATCCGATGATTCACCCCCGTATTTTTTTATTGCTAATAATCTTTTGTATAATATTATCAATTATAATGGACCGATAGAGAAATGGAAAGCACCCACAGATGCTGACATGTTACCGTAATCCTATTTAGTTAGATCTCGTATTTCTAAATGGATGCCGTGATCCGACAGACAGACTTGAGACACCCCCCCGCGGTGCCGGGTGACATGTGAGTCCCAAGTGGGTGTGGTCTACTAATTTAGTGACTGCATGAAGGGAGGGTTGCCTGGGTCTTAGTGAGTCCCTGAAGACACCCTATAGACAACACCGCTCCTATCAGTGTTGGACTAAAGCTCTATTTCTAAGTAGCTGCTAGCATAAATAACTGTTAATTTTAAATAGCAGGTACTGTCGAACTGTTACATTATGAAAATGAGAGTCGATCAACGGAGCAGCCACTTTTCCTGGAGAGCAAATTAAAAAATATACCTAGCAGTTTAAAAGTATTTGTTAATTTATAATATCTGTTTACTTTAGACATCTCTACCAAGCATACTTTATATACACAGTTATTTACAGATAATAAAGTTATTTTCTCAGAGATGGATGCTAATTCGATAAGCTGCGTGCTGAAGGTACGAGGTGAACTTCTTTATCTAAATAAGTATTCTTACACTAAGGAGGTCAAGCTTTGCTCCATGTGTAATAACAAGCAAGTTGTGTTTCACTTTATTGCCGTATGCCCCATCTTAAAAAAATTTCGTTTTATTTATTTTAGTAAAGCAGAGTTAAGCTATGCTCAGGTTATTGAATATGTAAATGGACGAAATTACAAAAGTTTAATTAACTATTGCAAAGCCGCCTGGAATTATATGTTTGAGCTATTTTCAGAATTTAATTATTAATAATATATAAACAGCAAGATGTTTTTTATTTTTATTTTTTGTTAGTTTTTTAAAGGATCATTTAAGTTAATTTTGTAAATTACTGCATTTGTATTTGAATTATTTTATTTTTATTTTGTCACTTTTATATATGTGTATTATCGAGTAGAAATAGAAGAGATAACCCCTCAGACGGTCAATTTGACCATGAGTATTGTCTGTCAATATTATTATTATTATTATTAATGTACATCTGTAAAAAGAAAAAGAAATAATGACGTTTATTATAATTATTTAGATGCCGAAAACCGTCCTGAAATGTCGTATTAAAACATATTTTTGTAGCCGTTTCCTTGATTTGCCCGACAACTGTTGAAAAACAGTTTGGTTCCTACCAAAAATGTACCTTATTAAATTTCCAATCGATAGTGAGACCTCAGGTTTGAGATAGGACCAAAATGACTAAAGTTATAGCGCCTGAAAGAATGTAAAATAAATTTCTCTAGGAAATAGTTATTATGACTCATGCCCGGGCTACAACTGAATTACATCAGCAGTTATTAAGGATTTTGAGTTGAGCCCCCTTTCCCTTCTCTTCCGTTGAAAACTGTGCATCAAATTTCTAACTCATTTCATAACTTCCCCTATACTTGGTATATATAGCAGAGGAAGTAACAAGATCACATTTAGAGGTAGCAGAATAACAGTTCGCCTCATCTTGGTGACTACACAGCAAGTAGCAGGTCGGAGAATAACAGGACAACTGAAAGTTAGTATACACAGTGATAAATTATCCTCCTATTATTTATTTATTTATTTTTTAAGTAGCATTCTGCTACTATTGGGGTTAAATAACAGTTGAATATGAACAGATTGCTCTATAGGAACCCCCCCTGGTATATAGTGAGCCCCCTCTATAGGCTGAGCTAGTCCCCATCTTAGGCACGATCAGGGGCACCACTTCACTCCCCACCTACCTCTTATAGAGATCCACCCACACCAAACAGAAAAGGTTAATAACATGAGATCGATACATCGATATTATCCAGTATACGAGAATATATATATATATATATATATTTATATAAAAATAATAATAAATATATATATCAGTATAAGAGTACATAATATGTTATTATGTATACATAATATTCCCACAAAGGGTTAAATTTTGTTCGTTTAATAGAACATTTAGGTATTAGATAAAAAATATGAAATTTCATGCGAAAAATTGTATGCGGTTATTGTGATTTAAAAAAAAAGTTTATTAAGCAAAACAATTTACTTTAATAACTAGATAAAGAAATAATTTGTTTATTACTTAAAAAATTTACTAAAAAAACAAAGTTACTTCAAGAATTAAAAACAAACATATGCGTATGTATGTACATATTTTAAAATAATGTTTCTTAATTTTTTTTGAATAATAATTAATTAACGAAATAAATACAAAGAAAAATGTTTCTTAAAATATTTTTGCCAAATGCTCGGATTCTGTTTTTCTTTCTCACTAACGTTGGTTATTTCAATTTTTTTTCTTTTACCGTCAAAACACATTTTTCCGCACTCATAACTGGTCAAAAGCAAAGAGAAAAAATAATTTAATTTTTTTCTAAGGGACGTCAAAAGGTGGGGGAAGGACAATTATTGAAAAACATGTAATTGGGACGAGTCTACATTGTAAACACACTAGTACAACATCTGTCTTCTCTGGTATGGAGGAAGGGTTTGTTTTAGGAAAGGTTGATGCTGTTCCCTTAATGGCAATTATCTGGGTTCAAATTGTATAAAACCGTAGTCCGAGTCGATTGTATATGAAAATAAAATTGTCCGTATAAGAGAGATGTCCGCTTATTAGAAGTTAAGGGATGTACTTCCTGTACAAATATCATCATGAGAGAGTTTTGTTGGTCTGTTTACAATTTTTTTTCATTGAAAAACAACTTCAACAAACCGAATAAATATAATATAAAATTGAAAAGGGGATAAGTATCTAAAGTCTTCCAAACCGATAACAGATATTGTAAAATAACATATACTTTTGAACTATAATAAAATAATAATTAATAATATTTATTTCCGTTAAACCTTAACATGTGTATTGGGTGAAACGTCATACAATTTCATACCTCAAAGTAGCTTATAAATTATGTACATCAGCTGATATTAAATCTTAGAATACATCTCATATGAGTTGAAAAATAATAATTATAGGAATAAAATAAATAAGTCATAGAAAGTAAATGAATATTCAATTCACCAGGTATTAATAAATACAATAGATAGTAATTTTATTAAATTATAAATATTTTTAATATATATTTTTTTAAGTGAAATATTCTTTACGTCGATATTTCAAGGCAAGTAAACTTCCCTTCTTCTTCAGGCCCCAAAGAACAAAGAAATAATAAATACAAAATAAATAAACTAATAACAATAAAGTAAAAAGTAATTAATAGATCAATTAATGACAATAACAAAAATATTAAACAAAAAGGAATCTCGGTAGGACTCATAAAGTATTAGTGGACGATCTTTGTCAGGAAAATAAAAATGCAACAGAAGTATGCAGTATATCAGTTCAATCAGTTATTTATAGCTGTTATTCGGAAGAACAAAGAACAGATGGTAATACAGGGAAATAGCACATCCCTGCTTCCATGGAAGTTGAGAGCAGTTGTGGAAACGGGAAATACAGACAGAAGGATCGAGAATAGGACCTGGGACAGAAACACTCCAAGAAGTGGGTGGGCTAGAACCGTAAATCGGGAAGTCGGAGGGTGGAAAAAAGGGGAAAAGGTCCTTTTGTTGGTCTGCGTAGCTGATTGGATTACATTTAGAGGGTAATGCCGACCCTGGGGGAGCAGGGAGGGTTAATGACAACACACTTGATCCTGAGGCTTCAGCCCTAGGGCCGATTTAAATACAGATAGAGGACAGCCCTCTACGACCCAACCTTCTTATAGGGCCAACACTGTCCTTCCAGCCCTTCGGGAGCCAGGAGGGTGACAACACACTTGATCCTTAGGCTTCAGCCCTAGGGCCCATTTAAATACAGATAGAGGACAGCCCTCTACGACCCAACCTTCTTATAGGGCCAACACTGTCCTTCCAGCCCTGCGGGAGCCAGGAGGGCGACAGCACACTTGATCCTGAGGCTTCAGCCCTAGGGCCCATTTAAATACAGATAGAGGACAGCCCTCTACGACCCAACCTTCTTATAGGGCCAACACTGTCCTTCCAGCCCTGCGGGAGCTAGGAGGGTGACAACACACTAGATCCTGAGGCTTCAGCACTAGGGCCCATTTAAATACAGATAGAGGACAGCCCTCTACGACCCAACCTTCTTATAGGGCCAACACTGTCCTTCCAGCCCTGCGGGAGCTAGGAGGGTGACAACACACTTGATCCTGAGGCTTCAGCACTAGGGCCCATTTAAATACAGATAGAGGACAGCCCTCTACGACCCAACCTTCTTATAGGACCAACACTGTCCTTCCAGCCCTGCGGGAGCCAGGAGGGTGACAACACACTTGATCCTGAGGCTTCAGCACTAGGGCCCATTTAAATACAGATAGAGGACAGCCCTCTACGACCCAACCTTCTTATAGGGCCAACACTGTCCTTCCAGCCCTGCGGGAGCTAGGAGGGTGACAACACACTTGATCCTGAGGCTTCAGCACTAGGGCCCATTTAAATACAGATAGAGGACAGCCCTCTACGACCCAACCTTCTTATAGGGCCAACACTGTCCTTCCAGCCCTGCGGGAGCTAGGAGGGTGACAACACACTTGATCCTGAGGCTTCAGCACTAGGGCCCATTTAAATACAGATAGAGGACAGCCCTCTACGACCCAACCTTCTTATAGGGCCAACACTGTCCTTCCAGCCCTGCGGGAGCTAGGAGGGTGACAACACACTTGATCCTGAGGCTTCAGCACTAGGGCCCATTTAAATACAGATAGAGGACAGCCCTCTACGACCCAACCTTCTTATAGGGCCAACACTGTCCTTCCAGCACTGCGGGAGCCAGGAGGGTGACAACACACTTGATCCTGAGGCTTCAGCCCTAGGGCCCATTTAAATACAGATAGAGGACAGCCCTCTACGAGCCAACCTTATTATATTATATTACTGTGTGGATCTGGGTAATGTTATAACCTCACAAAACCCACCCCAGCGCTGCACATCATTCACGGTCTCACTGCCGTAATCACTTTGATCATTTGACAATCAAATATAGTAGAAAATTGAGGAAGGATTATGGAGGGGGTTGTGCCAAATAGTTGTTGATAAGATCCTGGTAATGGGCTGTGGCGATGTTCCAAGAATGAGGGCGCTGCGTATATACAGAAGGTGTGTTTGTCCGGGATCATGGGATCATGCGGGCAGGCTTCACACCTTATCAATCAGCAATCCCAGCCCCTATCTGCCCCCCCCCCCCCACCCCTTTGAGCCTGTCCCCAGTCACCACTCAAATAATCTTTTATATACCCCATTTCTTTTTTTTTACTTTCCCAGTTATACGAAGTATAGGGGATGTTATGTAATCGGTCAGATATTCGATGATATTTTCAACATAATTTAATGTTTTCTGACCCCCTGATTATAAAAACGATTTCCTGTCTATCATATAGAATGAATTTATCGACAAGTAATTTTATAAATGTTCCCAGAACCCTCTCCCCCCTGAGGACAACACAGCCAAATCTGTAAAAAAAAAAAAGGAGAGATTAGAACTGAACTCATAAATGTAACTAAATGAAATTTTATATCTAAAATCAAATCCCCATAAGGACCGGACACCTGTTAGTTTTCAGCAAAATCGGCCGAAGGGAAGGGGGATAATAGGAGGAGGAAAGAAGCCCTATGTAAATCAACTATTTAATAATTAGTCCAAACGGTCGATTGGTCTTGGAGGGAGAGCAACAACTTAATTGATTATTTGTGCTGGGGAAGTACATAACAAGGACTTTTTTTTATTTCCCGACTTTTACGAAGAATTAATTGTTCATATCTCCTTTTAATTGTACAAAATACAAATTTATTGTAAAAATTAAATTACAATTTTTATTTAAACAGTACCTACCTATGCTGTTTATTTAACTTCCTACTGACAAAATCTGTGATAATGACGGGTATCTCCCCAGTTAGCGTTCAAGTCTAAATGGAACGCCTGGTGTGCCTCAATGTCACAGAATTATCCCATTTTGTGTTTTTTATGATGCCCCCTTATTCAAAATTTAGAATAAATTATTATGTATTATATTTGCCGAAGAAACAAGGTACACCGTACAAAATGTAAAAATGCTACATTCAATGCTGCAGTCAATTCTTACATAAAAAATAGGATGAATAGTTTCGTTCGAAACAGAAAACAACGGTATCGAAAAAACTTGCTGCTCCCCAAAATAGAATAAGAAAGACCGTCATGGTCAACGTCTAATAAAAATAGTGTACGTATAAGAATAATTATTATTCTAGATAATTATTATCTGAATATTTTGTTTATCTAATATAATTTTTATTTATACAGAACATACAAAATAACATATGAATAAAAATGTCAAGTTCTACATACCTACATTCTATATTTCTTTTGGTTAGGACCAATCAGAATATAATTTTCTTATTTTCTTAAGGTTGACCGGGTCTGGAAGAGTGGGACACTCAGACACGTGTCTCGAACCGAGAACCCGGGTCTAGAACTAAAATCAGAAGGAACAGTCCACCAAATAAAGACATCGAAGATTGAGAGGGAGAGCGAAAACTTCCTTGTGAGCGCCTAAAAACGTTCACCTCTTTTACTTTAAGAAGCTTCTGAAAATCTATATTCGTGGACCCGGGTCCGGTTTTGGAACCTTGGGTCCGGTTTTGGAACCTTGCTGCCGATTTTGGGTCTGGAACCGAGAACTGGGTACCTGAACATTCAAAATCCCGGTTCTGCCATTCCCAGGAATCGGTCTCGGTTCACCCGCAACAATCTACCAGCTTTACAACTGGACTATCATCGTATCTGGTTGAAGCCGATCTACCAACATTGCTGTATTAATGATTTTCTAGAAAATATGAAGAATTCATGCCACAAGGACAACATACTCATATATTCTCTGTATTTCTTCCTCGGCTATTTTCGTCAGAATCAGAACAAATGTTAATTTTTTCTTATGGTTGAGTACATGGGCGTAGCCAGGGGGGCAGGGGGGGCACGTGCCCCCCCCTGGCCAGAGCGAAAACCCAAGATAAAAATTAAATAAACTAAAAAAAATAGTTTTTACTAAAAATGGATTGCTTACAAGTTTCTTATAGGATCTTCAAATTGCCCGTGCGTCTGATTCCTAAATCAGCAATCAGCTGTTACATAAATGTACATGTACAAAACAAGTCATATTACATTATATTATTTAATTATATACATGAATTCAATCATTTCATTTCCTCGCTCAAAATATATAATATATTTTATACTCTTACAGCTGATTTTACATGCGCAGTAAAAATGCAAAACGCAGCACCAGCAAATGCACGCTATTGGATGTGAGTAAATCAATTCTAAAAGCACAGAAACCACAGCGTGCATTTTCTGCTATTGGCATTTTTGCTGCTCATGTAAAGTCAGCTTAAGTATTACAGTCAGTGGTTACCTCAGGGGGAGCTTCTAGGATCCGAGTCTCCAAAATTAATAACAAAAGTCTGCAACGCTAACCACGGAAACTGCGGGCTGTGCCCCCAGGAGTGTATACCCCCCCCCCCCCCCACTCCACCCCTGTAATCTAACTTTGCCCCCCCCCTCCCCTGCTCAAAATCCTGGCTACGCCCCTGGTTGAGTATCATCATGTACCAGGTTGAAGTCTGTCTACTGACATTGCTTCATTAATGTGTTTTTATAGGCTACAAAAGCTACACCCAAACCAAAACGTAAGTTTCTGCTCTCCTTCTAAACCTTTATCTTTTTTTGCTGAATCCCTTAAACTTCAGTTTTTGATTTTTTGTGGGTTCTTCGATCTCTGAATTTTAGGCTACCCCAACTCACAAGTAAGTTTCTGCTCTCGCATTAATCCTTCAGTCTTTTTATTTGCTGATTTTGCTTTAATGAGGATCCTTCGATCTCTGAAATTGACTTTACACCTCGCCTCACGTATATTTCCCTCTCCCTTCATTCTTTATTGGTTGTCTTTAGCTTTTGCTGAGCACAAAAACGTCATATCTCAATTAATATTAGAAAAGAACTAATTTTTCTCAAAATACGGTTAATCACTTCAAGTCTTCATTGGTTAAATAAGATAGTTTGAATGTTTGAGCCAAACAATGTAACCTCATCCTAAGAGAATGTAAGATTGTGGGCCACTTGAGGCAGCCTCTTGTCCTGAGCTGGTGGTACTGGTAGTATAATTGGTGGCAGCCTGGCCCTCGCAGATCCAGGAGATAGCCCCGACATTGTCTTGTCTAGCAGCTACGCCAACCCCTGTCTAAGTATAATTAATGATTCTCAAGAAGTAAGCTACTTACTTAGAAGGCCCCATAATAAGCCCCCCCCCCCCCCCCCCCCCCCCCCACAGTTAAATATATGCAAAGCTTCAACTTCATTTCAAAACGAATCTTCGCGGGGGGGAACAATTTTTTTTTCTTTCTTATATTGATATCAATTCGCATTTTTTTCTTCTAGTAAGAAGTTTTTATGTTTGGGGAGATGAAATTTTGTAAATATCGGTAGAAATCGTACTTGTTGGGAAGTCGTTTATAAGAGTCTTGAAGAGACCAGCATATCCCCTTCTTATAACCGATCATAATTATTATATCAGAAAAGACCATTTTATAATAAAATTTAAAAAAGGCATCGGTGATTCAATGGTAATGTACTTCCCCAGCAAGAATTATTAATCAATTAAGTTTTCGCTCTCCCTCGGAAAACAATCTACTGTATTAGTTAAAACTGAATAGTTAACTTACATAGCGGCCTCTGAATCCCCATACTAAATTTTATGTCGATATCTTCATCAAATCGGCACTTATTAAGGTTTTTAGACGAGACTCCACCCTCTGAGCCATTACCTTTCCCTTCGGCCGATTTAGTAGAAAATTAATAGATGCCGTCCTTATGGGGTTTTGAATTTAAATATGAAATTCCATGTCGATAGATTCAAACATCGGCAGTTATTATGTTTTTTGAGTTGAGCCCCCTTTAGACCCCCCCCCCCCCCCCCCTTCCCTTGGGCTGATTCCGCTGAAAATTAATAGATTGTCCATATGGGAGTTACAATTTACATATAAAATTTTTGTCAATACATTTATTACAATGGGAATTATTAGAGTTTTTGTGTTATCCACTTATTACAGAAGGAGAGACCATTAAAATAAATAAATGGTGTTACGTTACTGTGTGTAGATAGTGCTCATCTCACTTGGAACAAAGAACTGTTAAATTTCAAACATTTTATCTCTGCCCTGCTTTTGACTATAAGCACATATCGCCTACTACCAGAGCCCTCATTCGTCATTGTGGTGGACATCAGCCCGACTCTACTATGGGAATGCTAAATTTTGCCTACCCTAAATTTTTATTAACCTAGGATAGATATTCTTTAACTAGAATGTGACATCGTACTGGCTCAGGACCATTGCTTAATGTTCCATCCGAAGGATGGCATGCTCAAGGTTTCTTCACTTTCCAGGTAAAAAACCTAAGGGCCTCGGCATATATATATATATACTTTTGGGGATTAAGATAAGTCACGGTTCCACCTCCTCTTCAATCTCCTGGGAGGGTTGTGTGGCAAGTGTGGTGAGGAAAGTGAGTGGATTTGGGTGTGAATGCAATTTGCTGTGGAAACGTCTGTAAAGGTCCTGAATTGTGTCGTGCACTGTGTTTATCATGAGGTCATTGTGGAGTGTTCTGTTATTTACGTATAGTGGAGCTCGTTTCTTTGGATGAAAAACCTGAATACTTCTCAAATTATATATTTAACTGGAACAGCACAGTTTTGCACTTTTACTATCCCCAAACCGCCCGGTGCAAATGCACTCGTTGCATCGTCGGAATAACCGGCTCTGAGCTTTAATAACTTTGTGAAAATCCTCTTTCCAGCAGAAAGATGTCAACAACACTTGAATTTTAAATGAGAAGTGAAATTTAGTATTAAAATTAATTATCTTAGTTGACAAAGATAGGGATCTAGCTATTGATCAACGAACTCTGTACACTTCATCATTTCAATGTTATAATTTAAGCTACAAATTAATTCAATAAAGTTTACGTTAAGGATACATAACGTTACGTATAGTGACGTATACTTCTATCTCTACTGCAGACACGATAGCTTCCCAGAACGTACTCTTTGTTTACAATATTTATACAATTATACAATTAGAGCCATATCCGACATGTATTAGGTATAAATAATTTAGTATTAATAATGTATGCCGTCCTTACGTACGAGTCTGTACGAAGGTACTTATAGATCCCTATCTAGGTGAATAAAAATTTAGGATAGGCAAAATTTAAGACTCCCATAATAGAGTCGGGCTCTTGTCGACCAGAGCGATTAAAGAGCGCTCTTTAATCGCTCTGGTAGTAGGCAATATGACCTCGAAGTTAAAGCCCGGGCATGAGTAGTAATATATGTTAAATCGTGGCTGAACATGTTAGCAATACTGCAAAAAAGTTAAGTATCAATAACTATTTCCGTTAAACCATAACATGGTAATTAGATACAAGTGTGCACGTCAAAAGGGATTATAAATTATATACTTCAACCGACATTAAATCTTGGAAAATATACAAACATGAGATGAATGATAATAGTTTTTTTACATAAATAAA